>JANPWX010000065.1:4270766-4870766 GCA_024734555.1 Trochalopteron elliotii
TCCCTTCCGCCGCACCCCGGCACTTTTCGGAGCTGGGCGGGAGCCGGGTGCCGAGTGACCTGATTACAGTTTAACATCTGCTTTTAAAGCCATTTCGCCATGGTGTACAAAGGCGCTTCTGCTTATTTTTCTCCCTGACTCCTCAGCAACCTCTCGGCTCAAAGTAGTAGCTGTAACTTTTCGCACACTGAGATGTTACCTACCAACCTATCTATGACCGCTCTCTTTTTACGCCTTTATCCTTCCCTTTTAAACTCAAAGGCGTTTCACACACGAGATGCGCAACACCCGGAGAAGTTAGACAGATGAGCAGCTTTGAACGTTTGGCTGGCTAGCCGCCGCAGTACTTTGATTTTCCTAACTTTATCCACCACATCTCTGACTCTGTAATGAAAGATGCACGACTGTGTTATCTTAAACGCTCCCAAGGAAAATCCCTATATTCCTCTGTCCTGAAATAACTGGAAATACCTCTAATCAAGGAAAAGTTACTGCAGATGTAACCAAAGGGCATTGCGAGGGGGCTGTCTATGATCAGTCCAGCAGTTTTCTCTCACACACCCGGTTCTAGCCGTGTGTTTTTCTTTGCGTTTGTACTTCGCTGGGCTCGACCCAAGAGACAAGGTGCCCGGGTATATAAACTGATTCGACAGTGCTGAGGTCAGCATGTGGGAATTACAGCAGGTACCACAAACACAGAGCCAGCATCACACAGCACTGTTATACAGCAAGTGCAATGGAAAACCACAAATGTTTCAAGCCTTTTTAAGTGTACATCCAACGTGTAATTCATAATATTGAGCACACAGAAAGAAAGAAAAGTATTTTATAATGGCAGTGACGTGTCTTCATCCCTAGAAAAGTTGTAATAAAAGTAACTATTTTAAATACAGATACGACCAAGATACGACCAAGATACGACAACTAAACCAATGGGATTGAAATAAATACTCTCTGCTGACTTTGTGGGTGGCTCTGAAGTGGCGGCATTTCATTTCAAAAAGTAGGAGACAGAGACTTCTCTAGAGAGAGTTCTGTGCAGGTCAGTGGAGAGACAATACAGGTAGAACTGGAATCATCATGACCTTGTCTTTCAAACAAATTATCCTACAGAGAGTTTTTGTCCTTATAAGAAAGCACTCGAAGTGTGAAAATGAGAATTGCACAAAATTCATTGTTGCAAAACGCCTATAGCTAGGCACACAGGAACAATCAACCCTGAACTTACACCAAATGCTGTAATTGTTGCTGCATACTATACAAAACAGCATTTCTGCTAAACTGAAACAAAATCTTGCAGATTCAGGGTTTTACTTAAGAATCTTTTTTTCTTTTGGCTTACAGCGCTAACGCAATATTTAAAGTTACGTTTTGCAAATGCAAATTTAAAGCACTACTGCTTCATCCATTTGCAATACCTTTGCTAAATCCATTCATCTAGTACTAATTTGAACTTTTTACTGCCCTCAAATACACTGAGCTAAGGTGCTGCTTTATAATAAATAGAAAGATAACATCATGCCTTCCTTGTGCAAAGCTTACTGGATAGGCAGCAGAAGTCAACTTCTTACTGATATTCATCTGAAGTTCAGAGCAAGTTATTTTGGTACTCTTACCTTGGACATCACTGAACCGGCATTACCAGGCTTACCAAAATTTAATTAACTTTCAGTCTTCAGAGTTTAAGTTAATTTGAAAAGTGTGCAGGCACATTTGAGTTAGAGCTTTGTAGGAAACTATCTTCCTAATGTCAACTATTAAATGTGACTAAACACTCTAAAATCACACGGCAGCCATTCCTTACTCTTTTGGAATTTCTGGACTTCCAGTAAGCTTACTATTTCAGTACAGAAAGAACAAAAGGGTATGCGTTCCCCATCGACTTGGAAGATTTTTTTAATTTTTTTTTTTCCAGATGGGACTATCAGTAAATCTTTTTGGACAGTAGGTGCTACTGAGAGGAAAGAGCAGGACGTCCTGTGATGAGAGACATGCCGGCTCCTACACTAATCTACCAGTAACTCCGAAAGACGACATACATTGAAGACATTGTCACGTTCTTTGCAAACTTCCTAAACTGTTCTTAACGTGTCCTTCCGTACTTGAACGGTAACTCGGGCTTTGCCAAGCTCATCGGCACTTTCTGGTTCCAGGACTCCACGCTCTTTGGGATACTCGGATATCTGAAAAAAACAGATCTCAAGATCACTGCATTGTCAACGGTCCTGGATCTAAAGCTCATGGAGGAAGAAATTGTTCCTAACCATCCATTTTCCTTCGGGTTAAGAGTCAAGATGTGCTTTAACGCAGCTAGGTAGGGATTGCCTCTACGTTACGGAAACAACTTAGCAGGATTACCCTGTGTCAGGATACTTCATAATCACAACCGTAAAAAAAAAAAAAAATATATATATATATATATATGATTAAAAAAAGTTATCTTTTCGACTCGGTCTTGCTGGTTGGTCATCACGTGGCAACAACTGTCCCCGCGGTCAGCTCCGCGGCTCCTGCTCCTGTAAGCCCCGCGAAGGGACCGAGTTCGCAGCCGCCCGAGCGGTCGCTTTCGAGCTGTCGGCGGAGCCGCCTCTCTTCCCTCCCCGGCTGCCCGGCCGGGATGGCTGAGCCCGCGCAGTGCCCGCGCCGCGCCGAGTGCGGACCGCGGCGGGGCCAGGTCAGAAGGTGACGAACCGGCCGTGACCACGTTCTGCCCTAAGCCCCGGAGAGAATCGCACCCCTCCTCTGTGGGAACGGGGAAACTCTGGGAAGAAGAGGCCGCCTCGGCGCCAGAGGAAGCCCGAGTGCGCGGGGGCGCGCAGTGCCGGACCGCAGCGGCTGCGGACACGCGGAGTCGCGCTGGGCTCGCTCTCTCCGCGGCGAGGGCTGCGCTGTCTCGCCCGTCTCACCAACAGCAGCGCATCGAGAGGCACTTTTTTCCCCGAGTATCGAGTTGCGGTAAAATTGTAAAACAAATATTCTAATCTGATCACTGACAAAGCCATAAAATTAAATAGCTGTCTGCAGAGGGAAATATGTCTTAATTACCTTAATTAAAGCAAGATAGGGCCTTACACACGTTCATTTTGAAGCCACTAAATGTACTGATTATCATACAAATCAACCTTTAAATGGGGGTCATGCTTTTCCACTACATTAGTTTGTGTTCCACTGCATAAAACAAAGCTATATGGGAAGCTGACCTCTGGTGAAAATGATGCACTTCAGCTGCACAAAACTGCTGACCCTCTTCATTGGGTCCTCAGGAAAGAACCTGAAGGAGTTTGCATACGATTTGGAATACAAAAATGCCTTCCACATTGTGTTAACACTGCATTAGGAACTACTGCGTGAGCTAAACTTATGGCCTTAAACCGAAGCACATAATAATTTTAATCACCTTGTATTCCTAAGTAGGAGCCATCACAAAGTGCCGTTATTGCCATCAATGTGTTAGTACACGAGGCCATGAAAAATGTAAGATTTGTGTTTGCTGGTATAACACTTCCCCAGCAACTATAGCTGGAGGTAACTATACATATTTTCCTTTAACAGGAGGAATGCAGAATATTTATAGCAATTCAGAAGTCAATACACAGACCTTATATGAACATATAAAAGTTTACATAATTAAGTCATATTCAGAATTTATGGTATTTACAAGAAGAAAGGGGCCTTGTTTTACCTAAGCTTCATAGTCATAATTAACATTTTTGTTTTCCTTTATAGCTAAAAGCCATATTTAAAAAAAACCCAAGAAATTCCACCAGAAAAATGTTCAGATTTAGGAAATGTACAGAAAAGATGATTTAAAGAAAAGATCATTGCATGAGGAAAAAAGAATCCAAAAGTGCTTTTCTGTGGTCTGGTTCTTTCCTTTTCTTTTTCTCCTGTGCCATGTACTCCTTCTAGCAGAAGACATCACTAACAAATGCAGTCTGGAAAAAAATACCTCTCTAACCAAAAGCTCTAATAGCAATCTGCTATTTTATTGTGATAATTTGGATGTTAATTGCTCTGATGTGCCAAAACAGAGATTTTATTAAAATACTACTAGTAAAAAAAAAAAAAAAAAAAAATCTTAGGCTGTTAGTAGTAAAATATGTTGTATTCAAGATGACTGCTTTCATTCCTGGAAGACAAAAGTTCAGGCAGTGGAGTGGTAACAATCTGTGTTTGTTCCTGTCTGCTCAGGAGAACTGTTTCTAATTGATCTGGCATGGAATTTAGTTGGAAATGTGTATGTTGCAACCTAAGCACAGTCCCTGTATGCTTTGTAAAGTGATCACCATATGGGCCTTATTTGAAACATTTGAAGGTTTTAGCTATTAACCTTGTTTAAATTGTGCTGTAAATTCAAATTTCTGAGCTGAAAAATATATGTAACTGTGTGTATATATATCAATATATAAATCTGTATGAATACAGACATACATACACACACATATGCATAAATACATATCTACATCTACAGCCATACATACCCACTGACCATTTTAGGTATCATGAACATGTGTCAGTTATTTGCATATTATTTCTTATTAACAAAGGTACTACTTACATGTTTAGAAAATCTGTTGAGTGGAAGTACTGTTCTGAAACAGAGTTACAGAGTAGTTTTTTGTAGATCCCATTGTAATATCTGGGAGCATTTTTGCATTCATTTTTTTGTGAAAAAAAAAAAAAAAAAAAAAGCTCAGATCTATTTCCACACATCAGAATATTTTTTAACCACCATTCTGATGTCACAGGGATTTAATTAAGAAAGCCCAAATAAACCAAGTTCTTTCACAGAAAACTCTTAGGAGACAATGGTTGACTGTGATTCTTTCACAATCGTAGGGCCAATCACCATACTTTAACCCTCAAAAATCTTAACAGTGATTTCTTCTTCTGAATGTAAAATGAATGGCAATAGCTAGGCTTTGTTACAGGTAATAGTGGTAAGTTATGAATGCTGATGGCCTTCTTGTACAGCCATAAATTACATTGAAAAAGATACAGTTTCTTTAATTAAAAAAGCTGAACTGAACTAATCCCTCTAGCTGAAAAAAGAAAAGTTTTAAGCAATCTCTTTCTGCTCTGGGAGAGAAAAGCAGACAATACCATAACAGATCAGAAACATAAGCTATAGTGTGCAGCCAGGAGCACAGCAGGGAACTGAATACTGCTCCGACTGTGTCATTTTTTAATCCCCCATCCCAGTTTTCCCCGTCTGACCTCATGCTGAGATGAAGTTATCACAGAAGACAGCTTTACTCTTACCAATGAATCCAACCCTGGATCTGTATTATCCTCAGCAGATCAAAACACTGCTTTCATCAAATAGCATTATCTGCATAAAAGGCATGCAATTGCCTGATAATTTCACCCAAACTATGCTATTCATTTAAAGGACAAGAAGAGAAATGTAATTCATTCCTTTTTTCCCCCTGGAAAAGCTAACTTATACTTCACTCATGGGAACTTTCCTTTTTTTAACATGAGATCCCAAGAAGAGGTCCATTAAAAGTTTCCCTCTGGTTTACAATTAATCGTTAGAGTACCCCTGTGCTGTGTGAGTGACACAAGTGTAGTTATGCAGAAAACTGCCAGGGAGAACTCACAAAGCTTGCTGTAGCCATGATACTGATTCCATTAGCCATGGTCCTGCTAACCCTAATAATCAAATCATATATGGCATAATTGGAGCAGCCTACAAATAAATAGTAGCTGAAGGTGTTTACAGGACTTTCCTACAAATGGAAATTCAAAGACTAATAATTTTGCCTTACATCAGAAAGGCTGCACCACAAGATCCTGAAATATCTTCACTAATATATGTGTTGTTTGTAAGAAACATGTACGTATATTAAAAACTCATGCTGGCGCTTTGTCTTCCAGAAAGGAAAGCACGGAATACTATGGCTCACTGGTTTTATTGATATACAAGAAACATTAAAGTCATGATGGAGGTAGGGCAGATCACTCCAAGTGAGTGCTGTTACAACATCTATTGTATTTGGACTATTACATGTACTCTGCTTGTTAAATTATTCTTGGTATTCATCTGCTTGTAAAGGGCTCATGCATCTCTCTTCCACAATACAAAACCCCTGAAACTTAAAAATAATATGTTCTTTTTAAGTGTTGTTTTTGTTTTCTAATACTTATTTGAAAGAGTAAAGATACTTTTGTGTTGGAGTCTTGTGTCTTCTATGTTGTTGGAAAGAGGTTTTCTTGTTTCTTGAATAGCAGTGTTTATGTTCAGCACCAGAAATAACTACTGATTTGTATAAGGCATAGGGAATTCTCCCTTTCTTTTTCTAATAGTACAAAGGCCTTGGAATGTCATGGGACTGCAAATGCTAAACTGAGTACTTGTTGTGGCCTAAATATTGCCTACTCTATACAGTGACAGTTACTTTTCTTTGGGACCACCGGACAGGTACTGTCCTTTATTCAGAGGATATTTTTTTTTCCCCAGCATGTCTTTGATACTTTTTAAAACAGGAGTTCTTTGAAGTGGCTCAGAGGTTTGGAATCACAGGAGTTGCCTCAGAAGAGCTGGATTATTGAGCCTTACACAGGCACATCACACATTTACCATGGGGGCTACAACCTCTCTGTGTACACACAGACCCTATGGAACTTTATACTATAAAAAATACCAGTTAAGTTCACAACTTTCTGGATCTTTTCAATTTCAAGATAGAACCCTTTTTCCCCCTTGATTTTACAAAAGCTTTGGATGTTTCAGTACTTCTTTATAAAATTAAAAAATATAAACATATATATTCACTTTCCCTGCCAAGTGTTACCTTGTTTTTTAATGCAAACACTTTCCTATCATAACTTATGGAGGATTCTGATGCAGGAGCTCTGTATCTGAAAGCTTGTGTCCTTCTTCCAACTGTGTCAGCTAATCAGAGAAAAATAACTGTGGTTTTCTTTTTTTACATAACCACTTTTCATTTATTCTCAGAACATCTCACTTATGGCAATATAAATGGTGTATTATTATTAAGGATTAATGTATGCAAGTAGACTTCGGTTTGGATCTGTGTTCATCAGCATTATTTCCTATTTGAACCTTGTTTGAAGGTTTTATTATGTGTTTCCATGGCAATGGAATGTAACTTCTTACTGTAATATATATATATTTTAATTATTTTTTGTGGTTGAAATGGCTTGTACCCCTGGGCATTCAAACCAAGATTCTTGTGGGAAATAAAAGAGCATGGACTGAAAATGCTGATTTCCTATGTTGATACGGTATTATGCTACATATGTTGGTATAATAACCTGTAGTGCCCCACAGGCTGTTAGCAACCATGGGGTCTTCTTTCCCTTTGTACAAAGTAGGGCAGTCTGATTATAGGGGAACTTAGGAAAAGGAGGAATGCTAGTCACAAAGCATGATGTAAGCTGCCCTTCCTCCAGGGTCCATGGCTCCTTCTTACCTACAATTTTGTGGAGCGAGGACACAGATAAAGGGTAGGTCAGCTCTAGAACCACACCCCTGTCCAGGTACCATGTATGAAGATGGAAGAGCATGGTAACTCCTAGTTTACGAGGTAGAGATCTTGTTTTAATCCTTCCCTCTGTTGCCAGACCATGGCAGCTATAACCAAGAGTTCTGTTAATATGTACATTAACTGCATCACAGCCTATCAGCCTTATCTTTGTAAAAGTTACAAGAAATATAATGCAGAAAGCCAATCCTCTCAAGAGGGATTTCCATTTTGGAAAACCAAGGAAGTGACGCAGAAAACATTGATAAATACAGGCAGCAGTCAAAAGCTTTGGCACAGATGCTAATACTGATGCCCTTGTGCCAACTTTGCTAGACCAGAAGAGCTCAATTTTTTAAAATTTATGCTATATCAGGATGTACAAGTTATCCTCATTCTGGATTTCCAAATCCTTTTTTTTCAAATGTGTTTATTTTTATGGCTTGAGAGAAGTTCACAACGCATTAAAAATACCGTTTTGTTTTGCTTGTTTGTTTTAAAAACTGAAATAAATGGAATTGAATATATAGAGTTCTTAAAACACTAGAAACTAAATGTGGAAACTCCAAATGTCTTCTGTGATAATTACACACAAACACACACAAGAATTGTCTACAATGTAATTCTGACCTCAAACAGCAGTTCGGAACAGAATTGATTTCAGCCACTTAATGTGATGTAAACTTGGATTCTATGATATTCATCTCAGATTCAGAACATGACTTCCATATGCACAAACATCACAGTTTGAGCGCATCTCTGTACTCTTTTACATATTTCACCTCAGCATTAGAGGACCACCAACAGTTGATACAGTTTTGAGACTGATACAAATTTGAGCTCTGTAGTCCCTCCCATCATAGGCTTTCAACCTTCTGTTTGTGTTTTCTTTCAGTTGTCTATTAAACACAACCTATATGAGTTGAGATGATGTTTAAACACCCACAACTTCTGGATATATGAGTTCTTTCTGTTCCCCCTTTTCCAGAATTTAAATATAGGAAAATGAAGTAGAATGGAGGATGACAACAGGAAACATACTTTTGCTTTTTCTAGCTTCTTATTTTCAGCTCTCAGCTCCTACCTTAGCAGTGCAATATTGGTGCTGCTCATTTTGTGGCACTGTAATTGCACAAAGCATGTCTGGTTCTACATTACTTCTCCTGAATTATATTGGATCAAGAGCACATCCACAATAGTGCATTCATCAAAGCTTTCAACAGAAGATGAAATGGCAGATGAAATTCATTTTAAAAGCCAAAATTGTCATCAGACCACTGAACACCTATCATTGATGATATCACCGCAAGTCCCTGAATTTGGACAACAGGGTTGAATCTTAGAAAACCAAAAAATGCCAGTTCTAACATTTGCCAACTCAGAGAAAAGCTGTACCACCATTCTGTGAACAGGACTTACAACAAGGCAAAATGGAAAAGGAAATAGTTCTAAGTATCTTCATTTTACAACATAAATCTTCTTGGAAGCTTTCTAAAGGACACAGCTATAGTTTCTCTTTCTTAAATATTCAGTACTTGTAGAAAACTAGTGAAACCCTTTGCATATGCACATTATAAAAATACAGCTTTTCTGTTCTTACTGCAGTCATAAAGAAATGGAAAATTATAAAGAAGCAGCAGAAGAAATCTATAGCTCATGTGCTGGCAACACTACAGCTCTGCATTTATATTTTTCCATTATAAAATAAATAGTTCTCAAAATAATCTCAGAACAATAAACTTGTAGTGTCTGTCAGAAAGAATTATATCATGGAAATTAAAAAAAAATTAGATAAAAACACCTATTGATTCAGTTTTTATGTAGCTTATGACTTTCTCGAGTATTGCTGCAAAGGCTGTATTTGTACAGCCTGCCACTTTGGCCATTTTGGGTACTGTAGCACTTTCTTCCTCTGGCAGCCTCTTCTCTAGTACCAAACGTAAGCTCCTCATCTTCATTTTAAGGATCCTCCAATTGCCCTTTTCCATCCTGCCAGTCACCGCTTCTTCCTGTCAAGAGCTCAACACCCATGTCAACCTGGCATATGATACCAGTAGCTGTTGCCAACGCCTAAAAATTTGAAATGCATCTCTGCTTTTTTTTTCCCCCCCCACGATTCCTCTCATACTTGGGAGAAATTGTTCTTAAGAGATTTTCTTTCCCAGGGTAAGTTCAAAAAGCTTGGACAGTATTTGTGATTGTGCTGACCAGTACTCCTTGTGCTGCTGTGCTGCCATTAGCTGCACTGCCTTGTTGCTTTTGTTTAATGCTTAGACAGTAAAGTTCCCTGGAAGCAGGAAAAGTCTTTTTCCATTTATGCTACATCTAATGCAGCGTGTCTGAGAGCTCTCACAGTCTGAGTGCTCATCGAAGCCATGGCAATACAAATAAGTAACAACACTGCCAATAATCAAATTCACACACCACTTCCTTTGGTAATTTGATAATAGGTACCATGTCTCTACTGATAATATTCCTCATTTTTCTATTTTTTAATATGTGTAAGGATTACTTTGGCTTCAGGAAGTGCATCTGGGATGTGTTAATCCTCCTGTAAATTCCAAGCTATTTTGACACATATACTTAGTACACCCTAAAATAAGATGTGATATGCAAAGAGCAATGAGATTTCTATATCCATCAATAATCAACCAATGACATTAATAATCAAAGCTGCCCACGTAACTGTAATTATGTATCCTGCTTTTAGATATAAGGACACTCTAATGATCAAACACTTAGCTTTTGTAGAGGCCAGTCTGATTTAGGGGAAAGGTAATTAATCACTATTTAGTTTTATTCCCTATAATCAACAGATTTTTCCAGATCTGCCTTACTACATGCCACCAGAATTATGCACTGAATAAGAGGGAGTTGGACTTTTATGATCTTTGTGGGTCCCTTCCAACTCAGGGTATTCTATAATTCTATGCAAACATGATCAGTTCTGTCACAGGCAGATCTGTGCTACTGTGGACATGATGTTTTAGTATTTTACATGGAAAAGAAACCTACTGGGGCCCAGAGTTCAAACTCCAGAATTGTTTGAATAGCATAGAAATTTTGTGTGCCTAATTTGAAACCCACAAGCAGTCCTGAGACAGAAAGCAGTGTGCTTCTTGGCATTGGCAGTGCTTCTAAAAAATACCTAGCCCACTAGAGCCAACTGTGAACACTGTGCTTGAGCTACTCACCCCTAACCACATAAAAACCTTTTGCAGATGCAAACTGATTGCTGTGTTCCTCAGGTGACATTATGTTCCCTAACCAGGAAATCACCTTTTGCCTTGCAATCCATCACAAACATACAGTAATACTTTTCAACTTAAGGAGAAAAGATTCTAAAGAAAACCCATTTGGTACAAACCGGTGGTTCATTTCTACAGCAGGGCCACTCTGCATGAGGCAATTGTTTAATTAAATCATGTAACACCACCACAGAAATAGTATTTAACAGGCAGGCATCCACAGTTTGCTGTTTCTTACTTGTAGAATATAGTTTTGCAAATTTTAATATTGATTTATTTTATTCTTATAACTTATGAGCAAAAAACCATAAAAATGAAAAACTTATTTGATGGATAAACATTAGCTCTCACAGTAAGTACTAAGAAATTTCAGCCTTTGGTCAACAAATCTTTATCAACCAAGAAATTTATATGATGGTACTCTAATGAAAAGAAACATCTTTATATTCCCTTTCTATTCAGTTTCACCTGTCAGTTTCTTTTAAATGCTTAACTTTGGAATATGTTACAATAAAATAAACATCAAATTTCTGTTTGAAACGCCATTTTTAGGGGGAAAAAAATCAGAAAGTAAGATGCTAATCAAAGTTAAACAATCAAATTGAAGGAATACTTTTCATTTTTGACTTAGGGGAAAAAAAAAGTTTGCATTAGCAAACTGATTCACACTCTTTCCCTGGTAACTTTAAACCTCTCCATTATTCTGTTTCAGTTCTACTTGAAACAGTCCCCTTCTCTCTTTATTTTTTCTGTTTGGACATCAGACTAAATCAGTGATCACTCAGTCAGCTTCCCTGAGGACATGCACTAGGTCTCCCCATATGCATCCCCTCCAGTTCACACATGTCAGACACAAATCCACCTTACTTAAGCTCTGGACTTTTTTTCACAGCTTTGTCCACCTCAAATTCCTCTTAATGCTCTCTCATATTTGCAATAGTTTCACTTCAGTTTTACACTTTAATTGACCACAGGAGATGTGCGGGCATCGGCTCACTAAAATATGACTGTGCTGGGACTAGCAGACAGACTACAGTTGAAAAGGAAATCTCTTTTTATTTAAATTCCATTGCTCGTCAGCAAGTGTCCTTTCAGAAACTAGACAGAATGGCTGAGATGAATTTTTTTCAATTTTTATATAAGAAATACTTAGTTCAGACAGTATCTTCAGAAACCTTATCTTCCAAAGAAGACATTTCCTTCCCAGCAGGGGACATTATCCAGTCCTTAGCTCCACTGTACCTCTTCACTGCTGCTGGTTGTCAGCTGGTAAGGTTTGCATTAAAAGAAGTTTCTACAGTGTACTAGTATCAGTGAAGTGATTCAACTTAACCTTGGCTCTTTGAGTAGCCCTTGTGGCATCACTCTAACCCATTTAATTCAAAATAACCAGAAAATGAGTGGAAGATTTTCTCAGACCATTTTAGCCTTCACTTAACTACGCAGAAGTGACTTAAAATCTTCTGCACTATCTCTGAATTTTGCAAAAGGGGAAGAGGTGGCCTAGCAGAAAGTAGGTTTAATTTTTAATGTAATTCTCAAGAAAAGAAAAAGAAGCATTTTAGGAAAACAGTCAAATTTTTGAAACATTGCATTAAAAACAGTTGGTTTTAAAAGTTCTTAGGCCATTTTCTCATTCAGCTGTGCCAAACATTTAGTACTGAGCTGATAGATTTGAGACTGCTTAGTTTGGCGTATCTTACACTTTTTCTAAAAGATGCTTTGTAATTTAGCTCACCAAAGGATAAAATAAGTTACTGAATATTTTATGTATTATCTCTCACAATTTTGACACAAACTTTCAGTAGAATATATTGTATATTCAGAAACAATACTCCTAGCTATATTTCCACAAATGATGAAAAATAAAAAATAGAATAATATATATTCTGTATCACTGTGAAAATGTCTAGAGGAAGACCTGAATGAATGAGAGCAAAAGTATCAGCAGTGCTTACAATTCTGAAAACAACGTATCTAACCACATGTTCAAAATGGTAATGTTCAAAATGCTATATCCTTCTCTCTGCTAGTGCTTTTCATTCTCCTGATCCTCCTTCCTAGTTTTGTTTGGCCAGATTGTTGCTTCGCCCTATGCTTGTCAAGGAAGAGAAATGGAAGTTTTATTATGGGGCTTTCTTTGATTAGCTGTGCTGACTTGTGAGCCTGAGCACAATCATTGATGAAATTAGAGGAAATATTCCTTGTCATAACCAACCTGCTGGCTGATTTTCACACTATATTGAAAGCTGCTTAAATCTGGCCTCCCCCCACTTATGTCTGAATTTCCACATTATATGTGGTATAGCTTATAGTAAAACAAATAGACATCAGGATAACAAGCAAGAATCTTAATATTTAATATTTGTTGTTACAAAAAACCCCCAAAAGACAAAAAACCCAAAACAAGCCTTTCCTTAACAGGAAAAAAATAATCTAGAATAAATAAATAAATCTAGAATAAATAAACCAATTCATCTTAAGAGAAAACTAATATAAGTTAGTTGAGAATTTCAAACACTTAGGTTAGAATAAAATAGCATGGCTATACTAATCTCGCTTTATACCAGTTACTAGTTACTTCATTTGTAGTAGCAGCAGCTTTAAAAAATACTGAATAAAAACCTATTCAAAAGTTATGCTGAGGAAAGAACCAGTTTTATAATTTGCCTTGCCATGGCTCTATTAACTATTTTTCCTACTTTAAAACACTTTTACGTTACGTTTATGGGAAGGAATTAGTCACCTTTCTTTGCTGCCATTGTAAAGAAATGTCAGTTAGAGCTGCATGCCTTTCCATCAATGCATTAATAACTCATGTTTGTGTATTTTTACAGTATATATTACCATTTTATAATGAAATGTTAAATATTTTACTGGTATTTGTATTTTACTGTGATTTGTACTGAGTACTGAGCACTTGTAGTGTTTCTATTCACTAGAATATTTTATTTTAATGAATTTTTAAAATTACCCATTGCTTAAAAACAGTATTGCTATTTTGTACACTTTCATTGTCTTCCTTTCATTACTGTGACCAACATTTAGTCTTTTATAATGTAATATCATGGATAGTGCAGGACTTTAATCCACCTTTTATTTTGTAAATTAAGAACAGGTTCCAGACCTCTCCTTGCTGGAAAGCATCTCCACTCTACCTGTATCACCAGCTGGTGAACTTCTCCCTTACAAAATAACCACTTTGATAGTAACTCTCAGCAATAGTTTTATTGCATTCTTTTCTCCAGTGCACTCTTCTACATCTGTTCTTACCTGGAATTCTACCTACTGCCCAGTATTACAACTGAAAAAAAAAAAAAAAAAAAAAAAAAGGAAAGAAAAATGATACACATAAGAAATCTGATTTCTGAATCACTTCTCTTGACGTGTGGATTTTAAAAAGCTGAAATTAGCTGCTAACTGAAATTATACTGTTGTACTTCACACTACACAGAACATAGGATGCTTGCTTCCATGCTCATAGCTAAAATATGGAGTGTGCTCCTTGGCTCCTCTTACTGCCAACACACAGCTATGATCACCCATCAGGCAGGCTTTCAGCATTTAGAAGAGTAAAAGGCTAGAAGCAATGCAAACAGATACTGCAAATGCCATGCTTTGGTATTAACAAAACTCAAGATCTACTTACAGTTTCCCCCCTCTAATTATTCAATGTACTTATCATTACATATGATTTTTGTTTATTGTTTGAATTTTTCACAACTTGGGTAATGAAAATTAATAAAGCATTGCCCTTGCACATTCTTTGTAGCAAACATTAGGATTTAATCAATAAAAACGTGATTAAGAAGAAGAGTTTTTAGTGGTCCAAAAAACCCGATGACAATATTTTTGTTAATTTTTCCTTACACTTGCCTTTCATGTGAAATCCTCTTCTAATAATACTATCAACATTTGGCCTAATATAGATTTATTTTTTAAACCCTGCATAAATCAATCTTAACATTAAAACTGATCAAATTTATTCTAAGATTTTCGTTAGACAATTTGTGCTTATATTTTGTACAGATGTGTTGTTTCTTCTCACTGTCACCATCCTCTGCCCACACTGACATTTCCCACAGAGAAAACCAGTTAATTTCCATTGTCGTTTCAGTTATTGTGTTGTATGACTACTTAATCATGTTCCAGCCCAGAGATTCTCTATAATTTCTTCTCACCCTCCCCTTTCACAGTAGTTAACTCTGATGAAATTCTTGTTTGGTATTGAAAATTGAAAAGAGGACTTAAGAAATAGTAGCTTCAATCCAGTATGCTCACTTTCAGCATAGGATCTTACACAACACCGATTACCATAATGTCTGATCCAATTCTGGGTCAAAGTGCTGACAGGTTTTTATTTTACTTTTTTTTAAAAACATTATGGATTTTGTTGACCAAATCCAATCACAAATTCATCAAAGTATTGTTCTCAAAGGCAAAATCTATGTAAGAGTATAGATGTGGTTTTGAAGATGTGCTCATATTTCACAGGACAAGAAGAGGCAATACTTTAAAAACAGATGGCCTCAAAATCAAGAGATAGTTTTCATTCACATCTATGATTTGAACTGAAATCCTATCATCTGACTTCAAAAGACTTCGCAGTTACCAAGGTGGATGCTTGGGTAATTGTGGTGCAAGTTACAGAGAGAGATTCCAGGGATTTACAGCAGAGCACAGATACATGACGTGCAGTTGGAGTGGTGTGAAAAACATGCATTGGCTTTCTGTTGTTAAGACTGATAACAAGCCTTTCTTTTGACTCTACTTGTAAAATGCCTTGCACAGAAGTTCCTCAGATAATATATTTTAACAATTCAATCTGAAGCTATAAAGACATGGTTTTTGAAACGCCCATATTGAGATAAAATCCAAAGTTTTTTCTTTCCCTCTATACAAATGGTCCTGTATACTGCTGTTACTTTGATCAGGTGCTGATTACAATATATAAAACATTATTCCCAACTGTTAAATGCTGACATGCAACTAAAACAGCGCCATCTGTGTTAAAAACCTACTTTATATATGTAATAATTAAGATTGATAATAGAAATCATAATGTAAAAAAAAAAGTCTAGTAAGAAAAACTGTAGGTCATATCTCAGAAACAAATTATTCTTTGATCATATCCACTTTTTGAAAGATCCAGTTTTGTAAATTCTGACTTCTGAAATAATACTTTGTTTATATTTTCCCAATTGTTTGTACCTTGATTTGAAAGTGTCCTGGTCACAGATATCGAGAAACAAACTCCTCAGTCAGGAAACCCCTCAGAAGCAGCAGGAAAAAAGATGGTACTTTTGTGGGATCATTGTACCTGAAAATAATGGATTGGTATCCTATGGCGGCAGAGCTAAGGAATTCTCTGCACAGCCTGACTTCCAAAAGTTCATTTTTATGATCACAAAAAATAGCTTCATAGTGATGCTGGAATTTTTTGTACTTAACTTCCACTTGAGGAATGGAAAGAAATGGGCAGTATGTCCCAGCACTGTTAGCCATTCTAGAAGGGATGATCTGCTTTCTGTGATTGCTGCCTCTGTAAAAGCTACAGAAGTTATTCACACAGGTAGATTAAAGCAGATGATATGAGTAACATATGTAAAATAGAACATGAAGTTAGAGACAGCCATCCTAAATAACTGGCCTGACATAACACAGAAAATCTGAGAGGCAGAGCCAAAATCTGGAGTCACTGCTCCCTACCAACCACATTGTAACTGCACATACTACTACTCAAAAGACAAAATCAAAATACCTTAAGACAAGTGATGACTGTCATTGTAATGGAATTATCAAATCAAAGATGGTCATAGATCATTATCACCTTAAACTTCTGCAATTAGAGCTCATTAATATATTCCATGTATATTTTGGGAGTTATTCTTAGGGGTTTTTTTATAATCTACAACCTTAAAAAATATCACATCAGTATAAAGCAGTTCTGGAAGTTGCAAGTGACTTTAAATACACGGTTAACAAATTAACAAAAAATAATATAAATAACTCTTATAACTCTTGGTTTTTTTTTTTTTTATCCCTTGCTTATTCTTTTTTTTTTACATAATCCAAGTATAATATGCAAAATAAATTGATCAACAATGTGGCTCTCTGCAGAAGAATACATATATGAACAAATACATATATGTGATACTACTGCACTAAACTTTCAAGTCCATGGGAATGCACAAGAAGGGATTTAGTCCATTTCCTAAAGGTTTAGCAGGTAATGTGCTGCAGTGAGGTTACCTCTTATGCACATTTAATTGTTTATATGAACACCCTGTAAGACTTTTTCTGTAAGTGTGAAGTGTTATGAATAAACCAAACTAAACTATATTTGTCAAAAGAAACCTCCCTACATTTTGTGATTCACTATCTTTTCATCACACTTGTTTGTATATCCACTAATTCACAGATTCAATAATTTGTGATTGTAACTCCAGTTATTAATGAGAAATCGTCCAGTCGAACAGCATAATTACTTAAATCTCTGTAATTTCTGAAGTCATACTTACTGCTTTAGACATAGCTAAAATTTATGTTTTCTGGAAGTTGGATTTATAGTAGCCTATCGCTGTCATCAAAGGATGGCGATACCTATATCTACATAATCTATAATTATTATTTCTTCAACAATTATTTGCAAAGTTGATGCCGAATTTCCCCTCAAATGTCTACAACTATGTCATGAATATAATGATTTATTTCTCCCAATATACAAAAAAAGCTCTTGGAATATAGGTCAAACCAAGGAGTCTCACTATTTAGGAGAACACACCTCCCCCATTCCCCCCAAACCCCATGATGATATTATAGTTTTATTTCCTATAGTGGTCTTTTCTTTATGTTTCATTTAAAATGTTAATGGAGTGTATCTGCAATTCAGATAATTTATCCTTAAATCACTGTTCTCCAGAATAATGCACTGTGAGCACTGTAATACACAGGCAAGTCCTCTTAAAGAACATGCATCAATTCTCTTCCCTTATGAAGCACACTGCAAATGCCCTCTAACAGGGCACAGCAGCATTACATAAATCATCTTATATGAAAAATTAACATGACATCAAATATTTATAAATATTAATGTGTATGTTAATATAACTAAAGCTGTAACAAACAATCATAACCTTGCCAAGTTTCTTAGGACAGGCGCCGCTGATAATGATATCCATTATCTCTGGGGGAATGCACAATTATGAAAGTATACATGGGATGCTATATTGTTATCTGCTTTTAAGTTCATCCATTAAACACTGCACCTGACACTGGATGTTAACCCTCCTCTTAGCTCTTTGTCAGGTACTATTATTCTGTGTATTTACACATCCATGTGAATGAAAGATGAACAACTCTTAAATGTATACGATTTCCCTACTTCATTAACACATGCATCTAATTTCATATCACACATTCCTTTGCTCTATGGCAATTACACCTCATAATGTCTGAAACCTAGCTACCTGTCTGTCTATCCATTTATCCCTCTGTCCTGTGCTCTCACAGGAATTTGCAAACTCATTTGGTTTATCTTTTACCATTCTGCATTTATGCTATTATGATTAAAGATGGTATTTCCAGTGGAAATTTTAATTTTCCTGCCTTAAACATCATTCCATGAAAATTAGATTCACACCTAAACATAAAACACAGTAGAATACATTTTATCGTAATCAAACTTGGTCAGTTGCTAGGAATTTCAAGTGCATTTTATTATCATTGCTTATCTACCGTTGTAGTGACAGGAAAAAAAAAAATTTGAGCCAACACCACAAAATTAACCGTGTTTCTGCAAGAGACGAGACTGAAGGTTTTGCAGCCGTGCTTAGCACATATGAAAAAGAGCTGATATCCTAGAAAAATTCTTTAAAGTTTTAAGATTCACACCCAAGGCTAAGTGATGCTTATTTACCATTTACAATGATGTCTTCACCTGAAGAATGTTGTGCCTCTTTTTTAAGACATAGATTCAAATACATATGAAGACTTCTTCCCATTACTTATTTTTCAAAGATCACCATAAATACAGATTCAGTAAAACCAGTCACTGAAATACTATACACTGTGAATATCCTTTATAACACCAGAAAAATAAATATTCACCTAATAACATTCTCTTCCTTATGATTATTACCAGTTCTATTATCAAGTGTGAATATAGCGAAGTCCATTTTAGAACTGTTTGAGAAAACAGGCTTTCAGAAACAGGCTTAACAGCTAGAATGTTACTATCTTTATTTCACTGAGGAGCCAGTCAAGGTATGGAGTAGGTAAAAGACTCACCCAAACTGGGGGACAAAAGGTGTCTAGCAGAGCCAGGCAGACGTGGAAGCATGGACTGCAGTGAAACCATGTCCAGTGCTGCTCTGTCACACAAACCCAATGTTCTCCCACAGTGGTTACTTTTAAAGGCTCACCAAAGAGATGCACATATCTTGTGCATGATAGTTGAGCATCAGTCTAATAATTCGGCTTAGATTAGCAATGTTTTTAAAATCTGGAAAAATTAGGGTTTCAGTGGTTCACCCAGGAGAGCCAGCAGCTCCTAAGGGAGGAAGTGAAATGTGCTTGCTTTTTAAGAACTACCTGGGTTTGGATCAGTCGCTTAAAGTATGTTCTCATACTTTCTCATACAAGTTTCACATTGGTCACTCTGAAGTGAAAAAAAAAGCATGAAAAGAAAATCAAGAAAGACAAAGACATTTTTCTTTTTGGGGAAGAAGCGAAAAGTTCCACCAAAAAACCCCAAACAAATTAACAAGCCACCAAAAACTCACAAACAAACAAAAAAACAACCAATCAAAAAACTCCCAAAATCCCATAGGTTTTAATGAAAACATGGCCTGAGGAATTTTGCAATTTAAAATAACAACATAGGCTGTTTTAATGATTATTTTCAATTCCCTTTTTTCTTGGATTGCCCACTGTAAAATAGGGAACTCGATCCTTTCTATTACATTTGAATCCAGGCAAATCCAAAACCTGAGCCTGAATTCAGAAAAAAAATTAAAAAGGACAACCTTTTTCTTCACGGAATTTGTACCTTTAAATTTGTTTACCAGTTCCTAAATGACAGAGAAGTAATAATCCTAAACTAATCCTGGGACAATTAGGTAAGTTTCTCTCTCTCTCCTTTCCGACTTCTCCCATTTGTTTACTTATTTTTTAAAGGAATGGAGGTGTAGTAGAAGTTTAGGATTTAAAGATTTTGATTCAGTTACAGATCTCTGGAAAAGTTAGGGTTTTTTTCCCTGAATTTTATAGATAAATGGGATTGCTACCAGTATTACCAATGTAAAAGTTCATTTATTTTTTGTTTATAGGAATACTTCACAATTCATGCCATTTGAAGTTTTTATTAACCATTAAAGTTTAAGGTATAATGATGTAAAAATAAACAAACTTTATTTTTATAGGATCATTATTCATACACCTTATGTTTTTAAGATTGCAGATAATAAAAATTATCCAATGCAAATATCAGATTAATTGTATTATAGTGGGCAACATCTTTTTAGCACATTATGAATAAAAATATTTTTTAAATAAAAAAGAAGGTTAAAAAAATCAGTCATTATTCTATATGTTAAATGTAAATCATGACTTAAATTGAAGCATAGGCACCAAAAGCATCTTCTTCTTTTCATCTTTGTCTCCTGCTAATATTTGAATCTGCCAGATGTATTTGCCTTTCTGATATTACTACTTTTTTGTCATAACCATGTAGTCATATATTTCTAATTCTTTCTGTTTATAAAAAGGGTGCTATTAGTGTATCTGCAAGTTAGATGCAAGAGATTCAAATTTTAGAGCCCATGTTATCACTCAGGATCAGAAAACAACATTCACAGAGTGTGAAATATCCCTTTTCTCACACAAGGATGCTGATCTGAACAGAACCTTTTTCCATATGCAGTTTTAAATCTCTTATAAAAAGTTGATACTTGTCAAGTACAAATATCACCCTTGACTGAGGTTAGAAACCAGCACTGTAGTTTCCCTATCACATAAAATCATCAGCACAGTTCTTCTTAAAAATTACTTCTGTAGTTCCTACCCTTTCTTTCAGAATACTGAAAATGGAGAGTCAAATCGCTTTGGTGATTTACATACAGTAACATCTAATTCCCTCAGTAAAACAAGAGAACTTGGACTTGGTAGCTCCCGGATGTTCCTTAGTTTTGTGAAAGGCTAACATCTAGTCAAAATTATTTCCTCTGGATCATAACAAAACCAAAAATTACATTATATTCTTCATTTTAATGCTAGAGTCCTACATAATAATTTCCAAATGAAGAAATGCCATATTCCTGTACTCTAGATACATATTCATTAATGCCGACATTTTACATAAAGAAATCCTACTTTTACATAATATATACCTCCTATAATCTTGTATTAATATTGACTATATGGAAATATAAATGCCTTATCTAATTTACTGATAATATTCAAAGTTCTTATGTAAAAAGACGAACTGGAAAAAGTATCAATTTAAAGAATAGAGATTAACTGAAAATTGCAAATTTACTTTTAAAAGAGTTTTGATTTTTCTTACTATTACAGTGATGATTTTTAAATTTCTTATTAATTTCCTTCTGAACAAAACTGTGATATTTAAAAAAAAAATCTCCTGTATACAATTTGTACATTTTTTAAAAAGAAAAGCTACAAAATTTATAACTAAAGACACATATTTTCTGATCCATCTGCAATCTCTTTTCATTGTAGTATTGGAAAGACTGAAGCAATTTTTCATACAAGTGTGCACCATGAAAAAAAATACTGGAAGTTCCTTCTGAATGAAGAAGACTTCTATCAGTCTTAAAGAGCCTTTAGAAAATGCCACCGAACTATGGGCCTAAAGAAGAGAATAATTCTAGAATACATACCCTTTTCTAGTGTGGACACTGTGGTACCTGCATGACTAACTTAGGTATGGAAAGAAAACAAGTTACTCTAGGCATGAGGAGAAATATGGATTTCACTTAAATGAGTGGAGGAACAGCTGGTCTTGTGCCAGAATGGATTGTATTCAAAAAATCAGCTAAAACTGGGCTCAGGAGCAAATAAAGGATCTAAGGCTGATGAAAACTAAGCATGTTACCAAGGTGACATACTTCAGCTTGGTGGCACAGCTGTACCATTATTGAAATATCCTTATTCAAACAACCTATGGTGTGCTGTTGCTCAAAAGACAACCAGCTTTCTCCACCTGACAGACACTAAGTTGATGTAACTGCTAATAGAAACAACACAATGGGCAGAAGAGGATGTGTGTTTCGCACAATAAGGAATTAGGGTAGAGACGAGAAAAAAAAAACAAACAACATAATAACACTTTTGATACCTCCCTCCTATTATAAACAAGGTAATATTGCACTTCTATATCATTACATTCCTAATTGTAAAATAATACTTATGAAGTTCTTAGTGCCAAGGAACCAGCTTCAAGAGGGAGAGTGATCCAGAGAGGCATGAAGGTCTTAGTCATAGGGATTACCCAAAGCAAAGGAGATCAGCAGTTTATCAACAGTAAGGGAGAAGATTTATTCCAGAAGAGCTGGGAGGCTGGACATAGGCAGTGGGAGACTTCAGAGCCAAGGGCTGTACTCCCACTGACAAATGCACATGATACCAATATCTACTCTTTTGCTTATACCAGTGTTTTTAAATTTTATCTGCTGCATTCCATTAACACAAGAACTTTGTTAACCATAAATACATGGTTAAGTAGAAGTTCTAGGTTTGTATACTCAAGGAAATCAGATAAATGAGATGAGATAGAATTCATGTATGCTTCTTCCTTGACCGTTTCCAGTTTCCCTCTTTTTTTTGTCAGTGTTTACTTAGAATATTTCAGGCCTCAGACTTACTAAGGTAACATCTAATATCATTCAGAACATGACAATGGTTGGGGTAAGCATACAAGTAATTTTGTGAATGAGGACCTTTCCCAAGGCATCCAGAATGAACCTTTTCAGTCACATTCCTGCCTAGATGTGATCAAATAATTTGCTGATCATTTTTTGTTGATCATAAAAGACAGCAGATAGTAGAAACAGTGCAGAAAGTAATACTAAGAAATTCTTTTGAGGTAGTATTCATGAAGTTAACATGGTTTTAATTTGAAATGGCTTAAAACTAACAAACTCAGGTGTCTTGTTTTGGTTTGATTTCTTTGTGGTTTGAGTTATATATTTACCTCCAAAGCATGACTAAGATTTTTCAGCAGATTGGAATGGAATGAAAAGGATACAGAATACCTGAATTTATCTGACTTCACTCATCCCACTTCATCAGTGTTAATGACATTTCACTTCTTTCCTTTAGGTCTGAATTTGTCTTTTGTAATCTAGATCCATTTTAGCACTTGAAAATATATAAAAAATATTTTCATTTGAAAAGTATTTATCACAGCTGTTGCTGACTCAACCCAGGGAAGGGCACTACCGTTCCTCTTGCAGCAGAGATGGTGCTTCAGGAACAGTGAATTATCCTGCTGAGATGATGAGTTTCTGAACAGCAGTTTCCATCAGCCAGCCAAAGCACCTAGCTTGAGTCCAGATAGGAAAGTAAACAGAAATATTGGGGAAAAAAAAAAAAAAAAAAAAGGGGGAAACTAGATTGGATCTAAAAAGCAGCATTAATAATGCATTAGAGGGAAAACACACACAGGGAAATTTTTTCAGACCCCAGCTACATTGCCTAGTGACAGGCTCATTGTTACAAATACTTCAGGATTTCCCCCCTGCTCCAAAAAGGTCAGGTTTTAGGTTTTCACTACCATCTGAAGCAGGCCTATGTCCATATTTCACCACATCAGCCAAGAACAGTAACTTGTGCCAAAACCAAAGGCAAATTCAGCTGTTCTGGAAACAAAATAAAAGCTACAGGCTAGGACTTGGGTGAAACCAGAAATATAATTCCTGAAAAACTTGGGAATCTCTGAACTGCAAGAGTTAAAGACTCTTTAACCACAAACAAGCTCTCTTATGCTGTTCACCAAAAGCACATACTTAGAGAAGCATAACTAGAAATGTAGGGTTTACAAAATTGCTACAGTAGCTCTATACATGTAACAGTTTTGGGGAAGAAGTGAGGCTAGCGCTCGAACTTCTGGCTTAGAGGGTCACACTCAACCTTGCTCTTAGGCTCACTATACACTGTCTACACCTTTCCACAAAGATCACTTAAACATTACTACTTGCCTCCTTTACAGCCGCCTTCTACAACATTAATTACCTCATGAGTTTCAAGAACCATTTGTGATTTGAAGCACTAAGATACTGTAACTATGGTCACTTCTACTGCTATACCTACACCAAAATGCAAGAATGCTTCTGTCACTTTTCTGGGACATTCACAACCCCTCTGTCTGGCCACGGAGTATTCACATGGAAGCTTGATAAAATGGTAGATGTGGAAGCTACATTTAAAGCTTCCTTTGTGCAATCTTAGGAATGAATTAAACCCATAATACTTTCTATGACCATTCTTTTCCCCCCAACCATAGACTGGGGAAAGAAAAGGAGTTCTGAAAGTTTTGCAGCTCTCAAAACCCACGAAAACACTGTTCTCAGCAGATCTGTAATGCATCAAGAGTATAGTGTTTAATCTCCAAGCAATTTCTCAGTGTCTTGAAGTATAAACTTGATCAGGAGATGAATAATTCTTTAGATGCTGAAATCTGTTGAAACTATGTTGAGCCTTAACAATTAAAAATAATTCTTCTGGTGGATGTCCAGAAACAATCTGGATCCTGAGTCAGTATTGTCTTTATGCATACCACAGCACAAAAGTACTAATTTTTATTACAAAGCAATAAACGACACCTTTTCCCTAATGACCCTGACAAGTAATTTTCTATAGATTTGAGATCCCTGGTTGAAACCCTTTTGCAATCAGCATAAGGATATACAAACAGAGAAACATTTCTTTCTCTAAAGCTCAGCCGCTTGAAACCCTGTGGTTGTGCGTGGAGGCCTGGTGGTGTTTCTTTCTGGGTACATCAGATTTAACAGTGCTGCACAGGTCAGCTCGGAGCATCACAGTGACCATACAGGTTTATTGTAGCAAAGGTCACGCCAAACTGTCCCTGCACTGAGAGCTATTTTGTCCTCCTTGTTTATTAATGCTGATCTATCCATACTAATGGATTTAGCTTGTTGGGGGCCGGGCAAAGAACGAGGGTCGCTATTTCTCAGCTTCCATTCTTCATTAACCATCATCTTCAGCTACAGCAGACTGGTACAGAACACAGCCAGAACTTACAGGACAAAGGGCTCCAGTGCTTAACAGGCACATGTATCTGTTTTGAGAATCAAACACACACTACAATATGTTACTGCTCACAGATATCAGCTGTGGCATTATATGTTAACAAAGAACTTATTTCAGTAACATCTCTTCAGACTTCATTGTCTCAAAGTGACAACATAAAGGCAGATGTTTACTACACGAAAAACAGGTTTATTTTAAAAACCTGCAGTATATTTAGAACAAAAAGAAAATATGTTTAGATATCAGTAATGCAGTTCCCTATGCTTAAAAAGCTCCCAGTTTGTTTACTTTGAGTTTAGTTACCTAAGTGCTGCAGAATCCTGAGTCCCACAAGAAGGCCCATTAAAAGCAGCAGAAATATATAGATCTGTCAGGTATATCTGTGCAGATAAACATCTCAGACTGAATACTTATTTTTATAAATCAGAGGAACCTTTGCATATGCAGTGCTCTGCATTCCTGTCACTACAGCTAGGTAATTGAATTTACTAACCAAACCCCTAGAATGTTCTTACAGAAATTCCCAAAGCAGAAGTGGTAGTTCATCATTTAATTCCCAGTGTAAATCCATATGAATTATGTGTTTCAGTGTTAGATGTACTTTCAGAGGGAAAAAAAATAGCCAAAAACTCCTCAGACCCAAAACACTTTCCCTTGAATATCTATTAATTAAAAAAAGAAAAAAATAGGGAACTCATATACCTGAATAGCTCTACATCAACAGAGAATAAACTCTTAATCCTAGTAACTGCATATAGGAAAGAGAGAGAAGAAGAGCACTCTAGGGATGAGAAAAGTATCAGAGAAAGAAAAAAAACCGAGAAAAAAAAGAAATTATATTAATTTTAAAAAATTAATAAAAAGCCATTTGATAAGATGCTCAGAATGGTGATTTTGGAAATGACATGTTATCTGAATGGAAACCCACCAAGAGCAACCTGATAGTGCCTACAAAATGGGTTCTATTGACAGGGAATTGTAATATAATATATAAAAAAACAAATTGTCAGATCAAACTCATTGTAGTGCTCAGTATTATAGAAGTAGTTCTGGATTGTTCTTTACTAAAAGAAAAAGTTTCATTTCTGAGAAAAAATTAAGACAAGATTGAATGTTTCATTTTGGATAGTAGAAAGGTGCCCAAAAGGCAGTTAGAAAATTAATAAAAAAAATTCAGTTTGGTGTAACTTGATTTTAATAAATAATAGTGGAATAGTTTCCCTTTGTTAGAATATAGCCATTAAAAATTAATTTATGCTTACTTTGTTCTAATTACGCTAAAATTTTCTATGCAGCTACTAACATTTTGGGCCTCTCCCTCGTTTGTTTTGTAATTTTCTTATTTTAATTTCATCTGTTATCTGAACACACATAGATGCATATTCAAATTTTTACTTGTTTCACTGTTGCTTGTTGACAACAAATATCCTGATTTAACTCACACTGAGTATGTGCAATATTCAATATTTGTGTATTAGATGGCCTAAAGTGTTGATAAAGTCTAGAAAGTTTGGTAATATTCTAACAACTGCATCTTATTGCAAAATATATAAAAATGGAAAAACTAAATATGAAAAAAAGGAACAGCTTTTAATTCCATGTACAACATTACCACATATGTGTAGAAAATAAGCACTTCATATGAATTGCATTTCAGTGCTTTGCAAACTAAAGTAATATATGATTTTCATTATTTTACTAAAATTAAAGAATGAGCTTACAAAGTATCTTTAAAATTTCATATTGTTTAAGCTTGTTTGGGCATGGCAAATCATTTCAGCATGATGAATGCCTGTGCAGCAATCAGAGATACTTATAGATCCTGCAACACTTACATTCAGAGCTAAGAGAAACAAATATTCTCATTTTTATGTAAGCCATTATTAGAATTTACTTCTAAGAAATCTGACATACGATGTCCTATTGCTTTAATATAAGCTATATATTAGAAAATACATTTCTCTCTGTGTTACATGGTATTCACAGCAGCAAAAGCAATTGCATAACGAGGTACAGCACAGATGCCACTGCGGGTGAAGTAAACAATTTTTGACCTACACTTGAACGATCTAAAGAAAAAGCACTAAGATAAAGGACCTTGGGAAATGAAACTAAAAAAATCAGCAAATGTCTTTTGTGAAACAAAAAAAAAAAAAGTCTTAAAAAGTCTTAAAAGCAGTTTCTATCTTTACCTGAGAGCCAGGTAAGGAATTTTGAGGTTTAGAGGCTGTTCCTTCGTTGCATTAACCATTAGCCCAGCTTTGCATCACAGTGTAAGCACATTGATTTCACTGGGATTTTCACCAGTGCTGAACTTAGTGCAGAGATGGCTCAGCACTGAAAGGTACATGGCATTCATTCATCACCGAGGGCAGGCAGCTCACCACCAGAGTGAAGGTGATTTGATTACCTATTACAAATGCCGGAATTTCAGAAAGCACTTCAGAGCTATAACATATTATTCTTTCCGTCTTCTCATTTGTTAAAAACAACTCTTTGCATTCATACTGAAAGAAAAAAAAAGCCCTCCAAAGTGATCATTCACTGGAACAATTCTTCATGCTTTTAGATTACACTACAGATTTGAAAGTTGCTTGGGGTTTGATCATGATCTCAGACTGTAACAGGCTTTCTGAGCTGGTCCCCAAGATACTTGTCCTTTTCATTCACTTCTGACTGAAAAAAAAGGATGGGATTTTATTTGTTTAATGGGGGAAAACACATATAAATGTCTCAATTTTAAATGAAGCTCTTTCTGGATTTACTAGAAGTAAACTTACCTTTATTTTCGTAGGTTTCCATAAAGCTGCTTTAGAAATAAATGTTAATAGCCTATTTCTCGCTATTTCTCATCTTCTCAGAAGAATGTACCTCAAGGTGAAATAAAACGCAGAACTTCCTATGGGACACGTCCAATTTGAATGTTGTTGGAATGCCACCTTGATATTTTATTACAGTCACACCATCTCTTATTTTTACCCCTAGAGGTGTCTCTTTCTTGGGCTATCCTCAGTAATTGTCCTTACACACCTGTGGGTTAGGTGACAGAGATGACTCCTCTGTAGTGCCTGAGTTTTACAAGGAAAAGGTATTCAGATGGTGGCTCTTTTTCTCTGTGGTTAGCCAAAGGATGAGCTGTATCCTGCATGATTTTCTTCATTTCAGGGAAGCAGAGCCAGCAAATATATAAAGCCAAAAACTCTACAAATTAGAAAAAAATTCTGCTGTTCACTATCCACATTTTTTTTTCTCTTGAAACAGTCCTGTGTGCTGATAGAATTGAGAATGATACTTCACGTACATGCTGTTATCTGACTACTGAGTCAAATTTCTCATAGATGCTCAAAGATCTGCCTACCATTTTCAAGTACAAATCCCTAAGCTATAAGCTGAAAGCACACAAAAAAATTTCTTTGCCCATTATTTTCAATAAACCTTGAATCTGTGAGAGGAATTGCAGAAAATATACCAGCTATACTACTGAAGTAATTTTCTTCCTTTATTTTAAAACCAAAGCAAAAGAATTGAAGGTTTTTTCTCCAGTAAGTTAACATAAAAACTGAAAACACGATCTTTAGTGTTGTATCTAACTGTAAAATCTAGGCATTTAGAGGATCTTTGTTAAGCATTGTGATGGTACATAAACCAGCTAAAACACACCTTTTGCAGTCAGTATACTTGAAATACACACCTATAGACAAATACAGGCTGCATACTACTTTTACCCCCTCTTGCATTTCAAAAAAATTTCATGAATTCAGAAAATTTCATAAAGGAGGAGAAATTGATACATTTTATCCACGCATTCAAGTTTGGACAATACTGATCTTTCAGGTTAAAAATATGAAGTATATAAAAAAGCATCAATGCAAAATTATTTTCATCATTAAATATAACTTCAGAATATTGCAGATTAGTAAATAATTAATCCTTTGATCTTGTTCATTGGCTTTTTTATCTGACTCATGCTAAAGCTGTCAACTGTTACACATCTAAGAAAATATCATCATATGCATTCACTAGAATAACAGGACAGACTGAAATGAGTAGTTTTAGATAATTTAATTAGGTTATAGGGTTTTTAATATAATTCAGTAAGTATGTGAACTTTTAACTTGCGTTAACTCAATTTCCTCATGCTTTCATTTACCATTTGTTGAGGACATTACAGTGATTAGCCAAAGCCCTTCCAGCTCTTAATGTTCTCAATAAATTCTGGTTTAAATTGACTGTCACTTTCTCACTATAATAAAGTAGGTATTTGACATCTCAGAAGGAACCCGACTTCTGCCTACTACATTTTCTTGAAGAAAATTTTTCTAGTCCCACAAAATCAACAGAAATATAGTTATACTAAAGACGGTAATGAGTAGCAGAGCAGGTAGATGAGCTGGACAAGTGAATTCTCAGAGTCTCATAATTTTGATTCTTTTGAGAGATTAAAATGATACAGCATGCCTTTTGTTTGACAAGCTATACATTATAATTGTATTTAATTGTTTTGTTACCAAGTTATTAGCAGTTTCTGAACTCCCTCAGAAAAACCAAAATATCCAACTTGTTAGCAATATATATTCACTGTGCTGCAGTACAACTGCAACAGCAGTGTTCTTTTTCTGTTAGGTTCAAAGATTAGTGTGGGCCAAGTGCCTCAAAAATCAATCTGCTAAACTGCAAAATGGCACACAACAAATTCCCCAAACTTATGTATAAAATTCTTCCAAAGGCTTTTCTATCTTTTTTTTTTTATTATTTATTCAAGTCATTGTAAGATATTTTCATTACTTACTTGGTCAAGCTAATATCAGGAATTCCATATGGAACAGAAAAAGAGAAGATTCATAGCCCTAAGTCTCCCACTTCCTTGTAATACTATGTATTCATATCACAGACATGTATCTCATAAATATCTGTATTTTGCAATCATGGCCCACAGAGCACTCAAAACGCGTAGGCAAATAATAGTGTGCTAGACCAGCATTTTTTTGATGCATTTTGAAATTCTCCCTTCATATGAACTCTGTATACTGGTGGGGTTTTTCCCACTATGACTTTTTCTTTCTTTCTTTCTATTTTGGCTCCTTCTCTCTAGTCTTCTTTCCCCAGACTCCAGCACATCTTGATCTGGTTTTCTGTCTCATTTCAACACTTGTGGTCCTCTAAATTAATTTCTGATTTATTTTCCAAGATAACTCATTTTGAAAAGGGACAGTGACTTCTGTCTTTCCTTCCTGCTAACTAGACCTTGCTAATGCCAACTTGAAGTCTTCTTAAGTCTCTTGTTCTTGGATCTCCATGGATTGACATCAAGAACACAGCTCTCTCCTGCAACAAATCCTTCCTCTACAGATTGTCTTCTTTTCTTTTGTACTGTGCTATTGATCAATATATTAATCAAGCATTACAAAAATAGGAGCCTTCAGTTAAGTGCCTATATTCATACTTGATTTCTAGGACCCTATCGTTCTAAAACACTGACCTCAATGGGAAAACTTGAGTGTTAAGCATTTTTCAAATATCAGCACTGCTGTAAGGGGTTTCAATCTGGACTTAGAGCCTAAACTCAGGTTGCCTTTTATTTTTTAATTTTTTAGAACCGTGCCCTAGTTTTGCCTTGTGGTAATTTCTCTTCAATAAGTGCTTTGACATCAGCAATTTCTCAATCACTCCTATACCATTATCCAGTCCCCATTAAAAAATATAAATTCCTATTCTCTCACAAAAAATGTTTTTATATCCAATATTTTTATAGTTCCAAGCCTATTTATTTTTATGTGAGCCATTTTTCTTTCACACCAATACAAAAGGATCTGCCTTCTGACATCTATCTTCTCTCATTCTTGGCTTCATCAACAATAAAATTCCTAATATTCTGTATGAATAAAATGCAACAAAAAGAAACGGTCTGGTGTTTTGTCTTCTCCCCCTCTTTTAAGCTCATACAGCTTTGAACCCAAACCAGTATTTATCCAAAGATTTTGACACTAAGTAGCTCCAATTTCACAGAGTAATTATATAAACAAAAGAAACACTACTTTGAAATAAATCTATAAATTAAATTCACAACATGGAATGGAATTTGCACATATATTTTCATAATAGTAGAGTTTGAGAACATACAAGTCTTCTAACTGTTTGCCTGCTATATTACTGTGGTACAGCAAAGGAAAGTCAGACTTTAAAAAGGCTTCAGAATGTTGTATTTAGGTATTGAAGTATTTAGCACAAGGAGGAAGTAACAGAAAAAGGAGATTTACCTGCAAACACAAAAAAGAAATTGCATTAGTATGATCTGGCTGCATAGCTGATATTTTTTATTTGCAGTGGAATTTTAATTTTGGCAGGATTAGCAGGCTCGGAGCATTTAAAAAAAATAGATCTTTCAAAATATATTAGGTCAAATTTTGGATGTGCTAAAATATGATAGTGTCCTTTAAGCCTTTTTAATGACCTTACTTATCTATTTATTTTTATTCAAATCCTCCATGGTTTGGCAGCAAGCAGAATTCTTAATTGCTGTATATTTTTAAGGGAACTCTGAAAAATCCCTCCAAAAGCTGCTTTAAAACAATAAAAACACATCACATTTAAAACTGCTGATTGCATTTATAAACTTAAGCTATTCTTCTTTTCCATTTTCCACCATGGTCCTGTCATTTCTATTTTAAGCACAAATAAATTGGACTATCAATAAGTCCTATATTTTTTAATTCTCAAAACATGCACTGCAATTGAAGGGGACTTGAAGTCGTTTTTTTGGCCATTAGTATGTAATTTGTTTACCTGGATGGTCCATTTTATCTTCAACTCTGAGTGTAATTTTCCATACCTGATCTATTTTTAAAGGATGAAAACTACCTTTCCTGTAAACCAAGAAAGCAATGAAGTATGTAAATCTGTAAAATGGGTATAGTTTCTGCAACAGCCAATGAGAAAAGGATACTTAGGAAGGTATTTGGAGGCTTTCTGTTCCTGGTGACCCCGATGGCTGGAGTCTGCCTAAAGAGACCTTAATAACCATAGGGACTCAGAGTAATTTCTGAGGACAGAGTTCTGATGCAAAGATACCAGAACTGATTAAGTGTAGAGGACACAGGACTCACTTTACAATGGGGACTAGGTAGGAGACTCTTAGAAAACACCCATCCAGCAAACAGAAAACACTGCACAATGTGTGAGTGAAAATGAGCTTGGATGACATGAAACCTGTGAGTGCAATATTTATCAAAGAGGAAAGTGCTATTCCTGCACTACTGAAAAGCTAAATTATTTAATCTTAAGAGGTATCAAGTTTTGCACCAATAACAACTCAGCAGCTTTCCTGGCTTTGTGCAAATAGAAATACATAATCAGTTATTAGAAAAAGCACAGAAAATGAGAATCCTCATGAGATGAAAGATGTGCTTGAAATACCGCTGCATACAAATCTGACCCATATTTCACTGTGAAAATATTGTTAATAAAGCATACCTGGCAAGTATGCAGGTATTACTGTATCAAATAAAATGATAACAGCACTGAACAGCACCATTCCCGAGCTTAGAAACAATGCTGTAAAAGAACTGCCCTTCTTTTTACAGCTTCCAGGATGGTTTGAATGGGGTCATTTTTTTGGTATGTAAGACAGAATATACAGCTTAAGTATTTTGAGGCAAATCTTGATGATCTTTCTGCCAGAAAAAAATTATGTAAGTGTAACACACACTTCTTAGAAGTAGAGTGAAATATGCTGTTTAACAATATCTGTTTAACAATCACCTGTCAGTAAACAAGACAGGAAAGGGAGAACAGGCTCTTTTCTCAGGTTACAAGGAAACCAAGATTCTTTCTAAAATTCAAGTAATTATGTCATATCTGCACAATACCTATGACATGGGAGGGGAACCATGTCAGTTTCAAGACAGTTGCATCTTGCCTTTTAAAAAATTATGGACTTAGTATTAAAATCCTCTAACATATTTATATATGTATTTGGCTTCTGCTATGCTTCCTCTTACCCTCCTGACATTTCAAGAGTTGTCTGCCAGATCTTACAAATACTCTCCACTAAAAATAGCTGCTGACATTAGCAAGGGGCATGCACTAATCACATTCAGAATAGGATTTTTTACCTACACTTATTAGTGCTGTATAATTTTTGTAAACTTCAACTCTGGTTGTTAAAAAAAAATAAAGGTGTAAATACATTCCACAGCTGCATTAAAACAAACAAGTTAAGCCATTATAGTTGAATTATTTTGACACCAATATATTATGTCAGAGTTTTGGGTCTTTTTTTAACTGAAATAATCGCTTGCCTATCCAGTTTTCAGCAAGCGAAGACAATCACAGGTTACCTCTTTATCAGTCTCTACAGGAGAAAATCATGCATGTTACTGAGTAACACAAAACTGGCTTCTCCTGAAAGATGGCTTCTCCTCTCCGACAAAGGGAAATAGAGGCTTATACATTAATTTCCTGCATTCATCATTTAAACGTCACCCTAGGGCTTCAGGAGCCCCTCACTTCTAGTTGTTACATGAACTCTGGACTATACTGCTGCTACAGGAGTTCTGCCCCTGAGCCTTGTAGCTCTATCCAGTTGTCACACCCAAACTGGTTTCCGTTTGGTGTAGTTTGGATCTAGCTGTCTTACAAAGTCATGGAAGAAAATGTTTTAAAATTTTAATGGCTTTTAAAGAGTATGGCTGCTAATCAGTCACTAGGAGGCTGGGGCCTGTGCCAACTATGAAAAAATTCCAGTTGGTTTGCTCCCATACTACAGAATTTTCACTCATTCTCCTAGTGGATACTGGTCCTTCAGCAATATGAGGTCTTTGGTACCTTAGTACTGAAGAGCTTCTACTTTATTTACCTGACACAGGGGAGAAAGAGCATCCAAATCACAAGAAGCTGGCTGAAGACACTATGCATCTGCTGTGAGATGTTACAGAAGGAGTCCTGTAACTTCCTGCACAGACCCCATCTAATATTTGGTATATGAAGTTAATAAACTTCCAACCTCCTATTCAAATCCATCTGTTTTCATCTCAGTCTTCTGCATATCTTAATCAATGTTTCAGTCACAAATATTATAAACAAGAATGACAGATATTATACGTAAAAACTTAAACACTGAAACAAAAAAATCATGAAGACATTTTTATAAAAGTTTGAACAAATCTGCATACCATTTTGCAAAGAAGAGCTCTTCTATTTTTTTCTGAAAAAACCTTCTAACTCTCCTCTAATCACATGATATGACTCAGAAACCTGATTTTATGTAACTGCACTGATCCTAAGGTGAACAGGGCAGACACAGGGTACCATCCAACAGGAAAATTCCTACCCCAGGAATTCCTACTTCCCTAACACAAGGGGTCCACATGCTGTCAGAATTTGCTGGTGTATATCTGGTCAATAATACAAGATATCTTTTTAAAAAGCCTGCTTAAGTAATGAGGGATTGTCTTAGTCCAGAGAGAAAGGCAGCACACAGGAACTTCAGGGTACTTAAGATAGAAATATTTAGCCCATAACGCTTGTTCTGCCAAGGCTCCACCACTTCTGTGGCATCTGACTCTCTACTATTCTACTGAAACCATACAGCCTTCAGTACCTTTTAGAAGAGCTGTAAACAAATTAAAAATAATAAAGGGTGGATTTTTCTTTTTATTTTTTTAATCAGGAGACTATAGAATACATGAAAAAGGAATGTCTGCTTTCATTACATTTTTCTGACAAATATTTTCTCATTTCCCCATTAAACAGAAAAGAAACCTTATTATTACCTTTTTCTAAAGTTAGAGTTCCTGAATTATAATCTCTCATTTGCTGCAGAATACATATCAATTACTAATTCAGATTCTGAAAAGTGAATGAATTATTACATTCCTAAATGGATTTCCCAGAAGATTAATGCACCTTAGTTTCCTCTTCCCTAAAATTAGGATACAGACCTTCCTTCCTAGCTGTGCTCCTTTAAGAGAAAAAATATGATTTGCTCAGTCAAGTAAATCAGATGTCTCAGTGCCATCTGCTACCTGAAAGTGTTAAGAGCTACCATAAAAAAAGAAATCTGTCACAAAGAGTTAAACTGGAGGTGAAAAATTTAATGTAGTCTGGAACATATGAGAGACCATTTAATTTCTACATCAAATTTTGTCTGTTCTGTACCAACAAAGTTACATATAAACAGGGCTGAAATGCAAAGCACTTTCAGTTGAGTTCAAATGGGAAGAATCTTCTTGATGGAGTTTATCTCAAAATCATTTGAAGTCCAAAGTGTCTATGCAAAACCATTAATCTCAGAATGTGTCTAAACACTATCCTGGAGACAGGCTACAATTTACAGTTCTCTGTGACAGGCAAATCACTGGTAGAGCCCTGTCATTTAACCCGAATGTTTTCTTTGGTAGGCATGGAAAGAAAGGTTTTCATATTGCCCTGTCATAGAAGGGCTACAGAATATGTCAACACTGTATAACTTTACATAAAAATTAAAGCAATATACAGGTTTTGCAGTTACGAAAAAAGATCAGCAAGGTAGGCTTTCAGACCAGTGTCATTGACAAAAACTCACTATGTGAAGAGAGCTCTGGCATTTTGAAGGTGGGGGAGGAATATGGAGATGTTTTTGCAGCAGGTGTTTGCTCTACGTATTTTAAGTGCAAGATGCTCTCTAGTTTTAAATAAGCCCACAGCTGAGTTTCAATCTCCAGTTACCTAATGGTGCGTATTTTGTAGCAGTAGAGAACACCAGCATAATGGTCAAGCTTTTCTGGTCAATAAACAAAAATCTTGTCAAAATTCTAAAAGTCCAGCTGGCTTAAATTTGGACTATGCTTATTTAAAGAGAACAGTCTCTTCAGATTCACAATTTAGGTGCTTCTCTTTAAAATGTGTTTCACCATCACAAATCAAATTCTGTGTAACCTAGAACCTGTCTTAAAGTTTACAGGTATTCCCAACAAGTTTTCTATACATTGTTTTCAACTGCCTTCACTCACATCTATTTAGAAACTGTTTTGTAAAACACAACGAGCCAAAGAGATTATTCGTTTTACTTTTGCACCTGGTACGTTACATTTGCATTTGAAAAAAATTGTTTCAAGATACATAAATGAGAAATCACGCTCCACACCTGCCATCATTGCAACCTTTTTTGTGCAGTGTGCCAAGTAATTATGTTCCCATTAGGTACAACTCTTTGTTTACTACTGTGTTCTTGGAACACACCTAACAGATGTCACTGCTGGGTGACAAAAAACGAATGCCAGAGAGACACACGTGGAATTCTCAAAAGTAACCTGGTGCTTCCTAACGTGACTTGTTCTTATCTGCCTGCAGAAAGACTTCCATCAACTTTGAGGAATATACGTGAAAGTTATGGGATTGCATTTTCCTTGCAGGTCGGAACTGGCAGAAACTTACCAACAAAGGAGACCTGGGGAAATCAGGCATTCCTGTGTGCTTAGGAAACTGGGCAGTGTGACCTCAAGAGTGGCTATAGGTAGAGCCAGCCCAAGGAGACACACTGAATGTGTCCTAAAAGCCATGCACTTCTCACACAAGTAGAAACCAGTATAAGGATCAAGGAACAAATCCAGGTGTTGGAGGGAGGAAGAGACTTTTAGTTCTACTCGTCTATGTCTGTGACTTTCAAATATATGTTTTGATTTAACTTCTTTATTACCAACAGGCATTCATAATCACAAACCTGGTCATCAACTCATCAGCAGCTGAATTTGGTCTATCAATGCCGAAAAATTCTACTGGACTACAAGTTTCTACTCAAGTCTGGTGAGATACTAGTAAAAATTATATAATTTTAAGACTACTTTAGATTTTAAAAAAAGAAATGTTGCACACATGCTCACAAATAACAGTATGGCTTGACTCAATCTATAACAGCTCCATATTTCTCTTCTCTGCCAGGGGGACACATGTTAATGGAGCTCCTGTTTGGAAACTCTCCTAAATTGAACTCTGCTCCAGTTATGAGAGTAAAAACAGACAAAGGCCTTCATCCAAAACCCATGAAAGCAACAATGGCGCCAGTGGAGGGACAGGAGCCAATGTATTTAGATTCAGCATCCAGGTTTGGTAAAATGATTTAAAAGATGAATAGACGAGGAATAACAAATATTTTGCAGTAGCTGTGATGAGCACATAAAAAACCCTCTGACTTAATTTATGAGCATCTGCTCATTCAAAGTTAATTATCCTTGATTAATGATAATAGTACTTATTTTTATATTTTTGAGGTTTGTTAAGCTATCAATACTAACTTAGATAATCACAAAGATAGTTAACTACTACTTTAAACAAAATGAGCAGCACTGTGCAGCAGGTGAGGTGTTATTACCCTGAAACTAGAAAAATATTATAATTTTTACATGTGTAAACAATCAGTTTTCAAATAAACAATAATAACTGCCTGGCATTGTGTCTTGCTCAGTGAGCTTTGTACCATGCACCTGAGTCATGTAAACCAAGTTGTCACACTCTATCAAAAATCAGTATTTTCTTCAAAGATTGAGAGCTGAAGATTACGTGTAGAGGGACTGATAGCATTTGTACATGACATGGCTTACAGAAGGCACCTATTAGCATTTCTGCATACCAGAGTAATCCAGATACCTCAACTTTGATTATCATCATTGCAACATATTGCAGTTTTGAGCCTTCCCTATGGAAAAAGCACTAAGTGCTGCTGAACTCTGACAGAATGTTCACTAATCTGGACCAAAGCCCATTAATGCCAGGGCCTTTAAATAATTTTAATTTTCATTTTGTAGACCGTAACTCATGAGTTCTATCATTCCATTTTTCACAGCTTCAGGTTTTCTGTGTGCATGAAATTCCTCACTGTAACCTTAAATTATTCTGCCCTTCTGGTGTTCAGTGACAGTCTCTGAGGCCTGAGCTTTATTCTCCTTCAGGGTTCATTCTTCTTCTAAATACTCATCATCCATTGCATTCTATAAAGAGAGTTCCCAGCAGTAGTTTTTAAAATAAAAGATAAAATGTTCAGTATCTGAACATTTAAGGCTCTAGTGTCAGTACCTGGAATGCCTCCTGTTGACAATGATGGTTATCACTGGGGGCAACTGAGATCTGTTCATTCTGAACTGTCTTCAGAAATCAGCCTTATCTGATTGTTCTTTCAGATCAAAAGAAATAGGAAGACAAAGTAAGCTGTGCATATTCTTTCACTCTGCACTTTGTTGTTAAAAAAGGAGGAATCCCACAAGGACCCATAAACCACTTTTAGATATCACTAATCTTTGCTGTGGATTTCTATTTTTCCATTTATTGCCAGCTGACTTACTGGATTTTGATATTTAATGACAAAGCGCACTGTTAGGAATTATTGTGAAAAACATATAACAAAATCTAGATAGACAAAAGAGCATTTATTGCTTGAAGGGAAGTGACACGTAATTCTCAGCATTTCCAGCTGAGATTAGACCATTTTTTCCACACGACAGATATGTATTCAGTAACAGAAATACTTGTGCAGTCTCCAAAATCACACCTGGAGCTTCCATACTTAGGCATGTTTACCCTATTTTTAGATATTTGTGGAAGGTAGCTTGTATTGCCTCTTACAGCAGGTTCAGCCTCGGTCACTAAATTCATAACTACTTGCATAAACTGCATAGTGAGCAGACCAGGGGAATACAATCCTTCCCCTTATATTTTTTAGTCTTTTAAAAACAGCATAGTTAACGTTGTTGCTGACAATTGGGGTGTGAAACACTATGTATTGAAATTCCTCTTACAAAACCCAAATTGTAATCGAACTGTGCAGTCACATTGAGCTTCACATGTGCTGGAGTTCCAATTCTTGGGGACTTTCCCAAAAACTCAGTAGGACCCTGTCGAAGATCCCTACTTTTAGATAAAAAAGCTTTACCCACGTGACTGGTTCATAGCAATAATAAATTAGCATATATTGTACTCTTATTTTCTAGTGTCTGACACAGCTATTATCAAGTGTATTACAATTTTAACATGGAGTTTTGTATATATGGATTTTGGTACTTTATATACTGCTGAAAAAATCTTGGGGAGTCTCACTTTTATCAACAAGTTCCCTAATTTCTAGTGAGTTTCACCTGGTTAATTGACTTGTGTCATTCAAATGATCTGTCTTTACTTGTTTTTATCTATTAAAGGGAAAATCAGATCAATCACCACCTTATTGACATCCATAAAGCTTCTGTTCATCCTTCCACTTGTCTTACAATAATGTTAAAATGAATTTTGTGAACAATATAATTTGTGCAGTAGCCTCAAGCACACTGAGCCAGCACAAAACCTCTTCTCGATATCTGAACTGTTATCTGAACCTGAGACCAGTTTGCCATCAACTCAGAAATGCAGCATGCATGAAAATGTCCTTCCCTATTACTGTTAAATTAAGAATATGGGTCAAACCTCTTCAGAGTTGATGTGGAGGTCAAATTTCCCTTTCAGAAAATGCTACCTCTTCCTAAAGAGATTGTTAAACTACATCAAAAAATCAAAAATTCTTATTTTACACAAAATATACAGAAATCACAATTTATTAAGATGGAAGCAGAATGCTGGGGGGGGGGAAAGAAAGTCCTTTGTTCTTTCAAGAAAAATACTCACTTTGTCCTTTCAACAAAAATTGAATTCTACTAGCTTCTGGTTCAACTTGAAGTACCAACTTCAGGTTTTCTTGAATTCCATGCTTCCTGACTTAGCTCCCTTGGGCTATTCAAGTCAGATGGTTTCGATAGAGTAAATACAAAAAAAAAAAAAAATCACAGTACAGAATCTATCACAAATTAGCCTTAAAAAGTTGTTCAACAAGCCATAACAAACCACAAGAAAGATTTTTAGTCTCTTGAAGGAAAATAACAAAAATGCTTTTTGAAACAATAGTTCATTGGCTTGAAAAGAATTGTTTTTTTTATCTAGTACACTACTTAAAACACCCACACCCTAGTGGGTGCCATTAGTTCAACTGCATTCATAACATGCGACAAACCCCAAGTTCTATTCAATTGTAAACATTTTTCCTGAAAAAAATGCGTAATTTTCTACATAGAAAGTAAAACATTACTATTCTACTATCCAATTGGTGTAAATTTTTTACAGAAGGGCAATGACAATATTTTCTAGATGTTAGCGTTGGGGATATTTACTCTCTGATCCTGGACTGGATAACAGCTCTATTAAAGTCAACAAGCCACAGAACTAAAATCAAGTTTTGCCAAACAGTAAAAGGTCCTAAAAGACAGTCCTTAAAATTCTGGATTGTGTGGATGTAGCACTTCCCTAACCACAGTGCTTTTTCCCAGTGCTCTGTACTCTGAAAGGGAGCCCAAGGCTTGGCCTGTTATCTCTGCTAATGCACCAAAGGAGAATCCTACCAATAAAGACAGAAATGGTTCCTCAGGACAAAGGGAAGTTTTCATGTTTTAAGGGCGGGGGGGGGGGAGGAGGAGAATCACAGTATCATTTAGGCTGAAAAAGAACTTTAAGATCATCAAGTCCAGCTGGTAACCCAGCACTGCCATGCCCACCACTAAACCATGTCCTTATGCACCACATCTGCAGTGGATATAGTTCCCAGGATAGTTCATAGTGAGTCACTTGATGACCTGTATGCATTGGGGAATCCCTGCCTTGGTTAAACAGCACCATCTCTGCAGCTACTGTCCCTTGGCTTGTGGCTATGCCAGCAAGTTGTGCTGAGGCTCAAGAGTAACAGCTAAAATTCACTTTCTGCTCCAGTCCCAAGAGGTTCAGGATTTTGATTTTATGGCAAAATAGGAATGTGTTTTAGCAGTTGGCTTCCACCTGAGCTTTACAAAGGACTGTCTACTTTATTCTGCTATTAAACAGGTTAAGTTAGACATGCTCAGGAACTGCTTAATAACCTGACAAAATTAAGCTAATTACTGATCAAACATCTCTGGCCACTTCTGATTAAAATATCATGTCGATTGTGATGACAACAGACTAAAATTTAATAGCTTTAATATCTTCTTTGGCTTGAGAGATTGAATTAATGAATTAATATATCTCAAGGAGAGGTTTTCAACAGGGGGTGTGCACTGGAGGTACACCAAATTCCCCATGACTAAGAATATTAGAAAAATTTCCCTTGACATGGTGGAATCTGACCAGGAGAGGAGAATCCTGGCTCCAACGCCCATTTCCAGAAGTATTTACACAAAGCACTGGACTAAACAACGATCATTCCTCCTACTGCTCAGAAGCTGAGGATATAGAAGTCCTTCCATGTTCACAGAAATACTTTTATAAAGATAGAAACTAGCACCATCACTAATCCCATCTTGGATTTTGAACAGGAAGAATGAGAAGTAGTCTGTTCAGAAAGGCAATTATGTCCAGGAATTCAGGCCTGTGAGATTCCCAGGCTGAACTTGATTTGCATCTCAGGCCTTCAGAGAGGGACCTCACAGCTTTGATGGCAGAGAAGATTTCAAACTCTTCTACAACCATTTCCTAACCATGGCTAAGATTTTTTTTCTTGTTTGACAAATAATTTCTCACATTCGCCACTAATATGCCAAACAGCTCAGTTTTGTGCAAAGATGACAGAAATGTGTAAAAATAGAAAAACATCCATCCAGTGACATGGTGACTGACTGATTGCTGTGAGAAGATGACAGTTCAAACGACTTAGTGTGATACCTGTTTATTTTTTTGAGGACAACTTGAAAAAAATTATTTCCCCTGGCATGCCTCTCTACAGCCCATAAATATAGGTAGCCTGACAAAAACTTGATAAAAATATTCAGGAATCATACCTGCATTTAAACAGTAGTCACAGAGATGGTTAACTGTAGGAAAAAAGCAAAGCAAACCACAAAACAAAATAATAAAGCATGTGTAGTACCACCAGGGAGATGGACCCACTCTCAGCTGGGAACTCACCTCTGATTCTCTTATCAACAGTGCAAGGATCTGGGATGCTGCAATACTTAGTACACAGACAGAGTTAAGTTACAACAGGAGAGAGTAAGTCACTGTAATCCTTACCTACTAAAGGAAAAAATTTATGGATGTCCAAAAAATTTATACAACACAGTGGAAACCATAAGCTCTTTGTATTGGGGTGAGAACATTGCAATCTTAACAGACACTCAACACTCATGTACATTGTCATGAAAGGAAAATAAAGAAAGAAACGTTGTGCCAATAGTAACTTCTGCCATAAAACTTTATCATCAGAACATCTATTAAATCTCTACTAAAACCCCAACCTTAAACACAGCATTCAACACCATTTGACTCTCTGGAATACAATTAATACAAAATGCTAGTATGACAGCCAAAGAGAAGTTGAAAATAAATGATCACAAAAAAAGCAATGATAAAAACTGTGAGCAAAGACTTCCATTGAAATTAACGTTCTGTACAGAGTTATTGATTTTAGCTTACTATTTACCATAGTAAATGCTCATAAGATAATGATCTGAAAGAACAGAGATTTAAACATATTTAAGAATGACAGGACTTTTTTTTTTATCCCTATAGTTGAGGTTTCTACTGAGGACTTACACTATTGGGAACTGCTGACAACTGCAGAAACACAGACTTACTGGGAATAATGCTACAAGGCTTACTTGGGCAATGAAACAGACCTGGAAGTCATTATGGGGAGTACCAAAAGAACCCCAAGAAGAACCAGGTGCATCATCACAGGACAGCTGCTGCACCAGCAGCAGGAGTACTGAGGGGTTGGTCACATCTTTCAGGATACATGATGTTTTAATAGTGCACTAGCACTGGAAATCATTTGAAGCCATTCATGGCTTCAGGTGTGCTGATGTAGAAGAAAGGAGTTCAATTGCATTCAAACAAAAAAAAGAGAGAATTAACTAAATCACAGAATAACTGTATATATCTGATGCATAAGAGAAGTACAATCCATCTTCCACTTAAGTATTTGTGAGATCTCATATGTGAGTATTCACTCAGCAGGGTATGCCAGTCAGATGGAAGGTACAATGGCCTGGTACTCACTCGGGGTACTTATTTACTCATAATTTTTTTTTTAAATTATCTTTTGGAAATAAAAACTGAGTTTACTTAGTGTTAAGATGCATGCTTATATTACTGTCCTCATGTGGTTGAGATTGCTCCCTTTACTGAGCAGGATACAGTGTGTTACTGGTGAATTAGAGAAAGCTGCAGTAGGGGAAATTTAGATTTGTAAAATCAAACTGGATTCCTTTAACCTGTAATGGCCAAATGGACAATGGAAGAGAATATCTTACATTGGTCCATTTTACAAAAACATATGAATTTTGGCTTTCAGGTCTTATCCAGGGATTAATTTGTGTTTCTACATAAAAATATCTCCAAACAGCAGCTGGTACAGATATTACGAAAATAGTCTTTTAGTTCTCTCTCATGGGAACATTACAAAACATGAGTTTGTGTTGGCTATTTTAGTTTGAGTACTTATTCCAGGGTAAAGGAGAAGCACCTTCAAATATCTGAAATGAATTAGAAGATACGACCACTGCTCCCAAATTTCACCTATTTTACTAGAGTACCATTCATACATCCCTTCCAAAGTAGAAAACAGACTAAATTAAATGCTAAAAAAGCAAACAATTAAAGCAATGTATTTCAGTAGTGTAGATACTGTGATCATATGTCTGCAGCAACAAATAGCCAACCAATAAATATTTTTAAGTATTCGGCTGAACCAGCACTACTTATACAATCTAGAACAAATGGTGCATACCTGCAGGTCTCCACATGCAATTTTTCATTCTTGAAACAAGCATAATCTAATCTAATAATACATAGTCACAAACCGCATTTGATTAAAACCAAAACAAATTGAAGAACATATATGTAAGTATTTTTAAAACTATTTGTATAAATGGTATTCTGGATATTTTTACTGCTTTTCTCTCTTATGGCCATAATAAGCAGAAAGTAAGATTAATTTTTCTGATTTTGCTAGGAAAATCACATTTAGAACTTACAAAGCTTTGTTAGTAAAACCTGGTTTAACTACCAATGCAAGTTCTAAGCTACATTGTGACAATAAAACAAGGATGACTAATACCGCACAGAGAAAGTACATGGAAACAGGAAGATTTTTCCATCCCTTCCAGACCTTTATTTTATTATTAATTCGTTAATACTAAAAACAAAAAAAACCACCAAAAAAAAAACCCCCACAAAAAAAGAGAGAGCTGGTCAGCTGTATAATATGCAACATTAGAACTGCAAATATCTTTTCTTGGTAATATCTCTTATCTCACAGTTTCATGAGTGAGATGCCATATCCCTCCTTACTTATGCCATCAGTCTACCAGATACAAGAAAAAACTGTATTACTCAGCAATTACAGAACATATTTAAATTAAATATGACAACATAACTAGGAAATGAGCAAGGGATAAAAGCTGGTAGAAAAAAATCTAATAATGAAGCCTCTAGTTCTGATGACCAAGTGATACAATATCTAAAGCCTTTTACAAGGTATTGAGATTTTTATTCTTTTACATAGAACAAGAGAAAGTGAGAAGGGGAGGGGGCCAGAGGAAGAAGAATCTGTGGTCTGTAGATCATCAGCACAAAAAATAAATTATGGTCAAGTAACTGAACTTTTCTGATGTGTAAATTAAATCATTCCCACACGCTGATGTTTCATAATTAAAAGACCCTTTTCACTGTGGGAAATTTTACTGAATTTTGTATTAAAAGAAGAAACAAACCATCAATCAGGAGGAGGTAGGGGAACTCAAAGAGCTCAACCTATTAAACTTGAAGAGCGTAGTTGAATTCTGAATGACTTGCTCTAGGAAACTGTAGCTCTTTTAAGGCAGCTACTGTAAAAACATTAATGAGCAGAACACGTTTCTGATCGCTGTTCTAAAATCTTTTGTAGTCATATAGAAGAACACACACTCCATTTGGTGGCACAAGATACAGAATATGGTTGTAAATGAACCCTTTTTGTGAGGTTCACAAGCTATAAATTACTTGACTTTGGTTACCTTTGAGAAAAATCACCGAGCTAAAAACCAAAGGAAGAAAACCCAAACTCCATGTACTTGCTCAATACAGTGGTAGGTACATACTTATCAGACAGATTAAGATTTGCCCACAGACAGATTACTGCCAAATTCAATCATTTTTGAGTGGACACAGTTTCAGAGTTCTGGAACCCTATATGCTTTCAGCTGAGTAGAGATCATGTATACAAATTGCATTTTCACATTATTAATCTAAAGAGGGCCATGATCAAAAAGCATCATAATATGGCACATATAGGCAACAGTAGTTTCTTGTGGAAACCTGAGAATGCACACAAGAGATTTATTAAGTCATTTTGAGAATTTTATAATTTATTCAATTACATTCTATCCTTGATGAGCAATAACAGGGCAGAGAATTTATCACCCTGGATATTCCTACTTGAACAAGCCGTTTATATCTGCTAAAGTTTGTGCTCTGTGAATTTGTCCCTCCTTACACTTTCGGTGTACACTGTTATTGTAGTAACAATAAATTAGATACAGCAGCATAAACTATTGATAATGGACAAGTCAGTAGAAAACTGTATATACTGACTAACAACTGGCCTATTGTGATTTTGCAGTTTGCTGTATTCTGTCAGTTAGACAATGGTGTGCCATTTTAAAAACACCAATGCAATACATAGGTCCCCACCAGAGCTTGAGGCTGTAGGGTGTTTCATCTTACCTTCAGCTTTCCATGTGAGTGGATCTCTAATGAGCCAGGAATCTGCAATGAGAACAGATTATAGGGATTTTGGTCAAATATTATTATTTTGTGATTTTTTAATGAACATTACAGAATACCTCAGTAGATTCAAAAATCAAGGCAGGATATGATAGCTGATAATTTTTTTCTTCATTATTATTTTCTTCTTTGCATTGTGATATATGATTGGTCATACACAGTGTCTTTCCTAAAGTCTAAATGAGATGCAGATTATCTGTAATAAAATATTTATTATAGCTACTGCTGGACTGACATGTTACTACACTTGTAAAATGCAATTTTATTTCTCTGAACCATATGGAAGTGTTGATTGCATGTTGAATAGTAAATGTAAAAATGGCATTTTGGAGATCCATGTTCATTGGCGCTCATTTACTTTCACATATGATTCCTTCAGGTCACACATGAAAATGCTCTTTCCTTTCTGCCACTGTGGAAAACACATCGTGTATTCCAAGAATTTAAGAGAAAGGTCTACCTAACTTCAGCACAGCTGACATGAATTTTCAATTGCAATTTTGTTGATGTATGAAACAGCAAAAGTATTATAAATCCCACCGCTATAGCTTTGCAAAGCCAACATATTTAACAGTAATAAAACATATGGAAAAGATAATGATTATTTTTAAAGAAAAACAAACATAATGGCACTTAGAATATATACAAAGAGCTATTTTCAGACAGTATTTTTCATAAGCATTGCAAGCTTACAGTTTTCTAGAGTAAGCTATAAAATGATTTTCGATTTTAATAATCAGGAAGTTGGAAGTATTTCACATATAAAGATGGAGCCTTAGTAAATTAAATGGATACAGGGAATAAAGCTCTTGCCACTAACAAAAGTATCTGAAAATCTTGTTTCGTTCTCATCTTTATCACATTCCAATAAAGTTCACATTGTAACATCTGCCAAAAAGGAAAGGAGAAAAAGTAGATCTTGAAATGGACAGCCACATTTTTTTGTTTCTAGAACTCCTCTTCAAACAAGGACCCAAACAGACTGCACAGTTTTTCTCTGAGCATTAAATGAAGCTGTGATTATGCAAGTGATAAGAATGATGGTTGGAATGTGGAAAAAAAATGCACACATCCTATGTTTGTACAAATACCTTTTTCCCATGACACAATGTTTTCATTTTATTGTGTTGTCAGCATTTAAAAAATGTGGTATTTTAGGTGCATTTCACCTATAATTTTTTTATTTCAAGCAAAATAGGTCAAGTGTAAAAGCTGAGCATTTAATGTGATTTTTTTCTTTTTAAAGGTTTCTGTTCAACTGACTGACCCAGGAATTAGAAGAAGGGGTATCAATATGATCCAAATAATGGTAGTGTACTTGTTTTGTCTGGAAGAGTTTTCTGGAAATAATTTTCTTCATAGTAGCTAGCAGTGAGTCAGCTGGCAGTACACAAGGATTTGGAAGATGATAGCTGACCAAAGGGATATTCCACACCATATGAGATTGTGCTGAGCCAAAAAAAGCTGGGAAAGGAGAAGGAGGAAAGGATGATCAGAGTTACGGTACTCTTTTCCCAGACAACCGTTACACATGATGAAGCCGAGATTTCTTGCAAATGGCTAAACATCTATCTGCTGATGAAAAGTAATGAGTGGATCCCTTACTTGGCTTTGCTTGTGCTCAGGGGTCCTGCTTTACCTATTAAACTGCCCCGATCTCATGAGACATCTTGCTTTTACCCTTCTGATTCTCCTTCCTGTCTCCACCTGGGGACAGTGGGTGGCTGCATGAACTTGGCTGCCTACCTGGGTTAATCCAGAACAAGCAAGAAAGCAATTGTAAATATTGTCTCCAAACTTCTGACAGGCAGAGATTAAGAGGATAAGCGTCCCATTTTTAACTTTTGGAAAATAGGTTAAATACTACATCAGATCACAAGAATGGTTTTCTCTACAGCCTGAAAAGTGGGTGGATATTGGATGTGTGCATCCAAGTTCTATCTGAACCATGAAAAGCATTTCCTATGCTATCTGTAAATACAAAACTGGATAATAAAAGTCAGTGAAAACTCTCCCAATATGTTACTGAGGCACAACACAGGTCTCCCTAAGTTTAAATCCTGGATTGTAAATATATTTTTTTTCAAATATGCATGCAGACATACATAGAAATGAATACACAGCCTGACTGTACAGACAATATAAATGTGAAAGAAGTTAATACTGAAAATATAATTGTAGGAACATAAGGGCAATGTACTGAAAATCTAAAGGCTCAATACTAATAATGTTCTAATGCATGGTGAACAGTTACCACATCATTGAGTCACACCACGTGAGAAACTTTGTGTTTGGTATAAACACAACTACAAAACAAATGGACTTATACCTAACTCCCCAACCAAGTGTCTAAGCATTCTTGTCTGTGTCATCAGAGTATCTGCACCATAGACCTTAACAAAGCCTGCCCTTGAACCCCAGACAGAAAAGAGCTTGAAGGCAATATTCATCCTTGTGTTTTCTATTTATGTTATCACTTGCAGGAATAAGTTCTAAGTTATGGCTTTACAAATGTCAATAAAATTATTTTAATTTAAGAAAACACAGAAAACTTGCTATCTCTGCTCTCTTGAATATTTCCTTTTTCTAGATTTAGATGATCTTATGCTCAAAATTCTTCCCTTCATGATTCCATTTCTAAGGGGCTTAACTGTCCTGATGATGAGCATTTCTGAATATATTCTTAGCATTGCACACTTGAAAGTCAAGCTTGGTGACACTCACTGCCAACATATTTAACTCCCTTTGATGCTCTGATCTTCATTTACTGGAGCATGATCAAAAGCATTTCCCTCAGAAATATGGGAAGGAAAACTGAAAATAGCAGCCAAAATGCAACAAATAGCAACACAGGCTCATCCCTGATCAGCTCTAAGGTGCTCAGAGGTGGAATTCATCAGTTTCACCTGATTCAGTCCAACTAAGCAGTGTGCTGGTTTTAAAAGGAAATGTACTCTTTGGCAGTTAACATATAGTAGCTCAGTTCACACACAAGCTCTCACAACAGACCTGGGAAAAGTCTTCCAGCATAGTGGAGGCCACTGGTGTGTAAGAAAACGATGTTTTTCTCAAAATCTGTAAATGGCCAATCTTCAACAAGAAAATTAAAATTGCATCTAATTGTTCCTAACTAGGTTCTGGAAGAAGACAACAGAAATTAACATATGATGACTCTGGTTCAGTCAACAAGCCAGCAATATGGTTGCCTCGCCTCAGATGCCTTTCCAGAAGGCAGCAGGTCTCAATATATAGAGAACACATGGAGTTAGGCAATGGCATTGGTTTCTAGCAGACAACTAGACATTGATTCTTGCTTACCACTCATCAGTGAATATTTATTACACATTTTCAGATGGAATCTTTCAGCCCAGGGAGAAAATGGAAAGTGGAAGAGATGGAAAACATCAATTCTATTTCATGTAAAAAAAATTACTCAAAAAAACCTTATAAAAATTACTGCTGCCTGCCAGATAGAACACTGAAATGATCCAGCACATCCTATCGGTTTGACTTTAAAGATCTACCAGCTTGGAACTTGAGTGATTAAATTGCTATGTTAACATCTAAGAAAAAGCATATATTGTTTTGAACTGGGGAAGAATACCTTGCACCTCAGAAAAATAGTTTTCAGTTTCAGAACACTGAACAGCAACTTCATTCTGTTTTGCTCAGTTATATGTTGAGATGGTAAAAATGGGTAGTGAGTTTTCCCATACAAACATTCTCTCTGCCTTTGCTGATAAGGACTCTTAAAAACCTGAAGTAACAATGACTCAAGTGTTTGGAAATTGGCATAAGGTACAGCTGATGTTGTTATCTCACTAACAACAATCTATGGCACAGAAACTAAGCAGGTAAGTACCTTCTCACAAAATGGGGCCCTCCACATAGGAGGAGTTATAAGGAACAGAATAGATGGGGCTAGACACTGACCACCAAAGCAAAGAAGAATCCTGACTACTTCTGTGAATAGTCCTCTTTTCTAAGTTGTATTTAAGTTCCTAGATGCAGCTGGGACAAGTCCTGAGCCAAAGATAATGTAGAGCATTTTTATTTACTAGTTTATTGAGTTGAATCAATGGCAAATTGATCCAAAGTTCTTAGTAACAAACTAATTATAAACAGCAAAAAATTGCAGTTCTGTGGAGAATAAATAACACCAGGTTCTCGGAACCAGCCTCATTCAGTATGAATGGATGGCCCTTACAGCCTGTCATGGTAAGCAAAAATCTGTTGCCATAGTCCCAGCAGTGCCAGGAACCAGGGACCACAGTGGTAATAGAAGCTCTGATGGAAAGGACTATCTAAAACTGAAAGGCAGAGTGATAACCTGAGGTCTAGAAAAATCCATCCAGGTAAAATTAATGTAAACATTACAATAAAAATACACCAAAATTAAAAAAAAAAAATTATAGATAGATATTCTGCACAAGGTGCTCTAGGTGCCCTGTTTAAACAGGGACCAGATGTCTCACTGCAGCCTCTTCCAACCTCACCCATTCTGAGACTCTGTGATATCTATCTATCTATGGATGTACAAGACTATAATCATACACATAATTTATAGAAAAAATATAAATGGAAAAATAAGTATTAAACACTATAGTTATGTATAACAAGCTATTTATGTCTATATATTTGTATAAATCTAGCTTTATACATCTTCAATTATATATAACAGACAGGATTATTCTGTACAAAATTTCTAAGTTGTTGCTTGAGTGAAAAAAACCAAACACACTCTGTAGCCACATATTTTTTTATAACCTTGTCACAGTAAGCCCAATAACAGAACAGTATATTAGTAATTATGATTTACCACCTTCTACACAAAACCACATTTTTTAAATTTAATTGCAACAGAAGTATATGTATATGGTCTCTATGGAACTTCAACATGCTGTTAATTAATTTGGTTATTAACAGTGATGTGCATTCACTAGAGCTCATGACACTAAATTTGAACAGTTTTGAAAGACAGCCTTGGAATATGCAACATTTTAACCTTAACATGTAATTACTTAGAAACTATGTCCTTCACCTCATGAATGACTGCTGGAGATTTTTCTTAGAGGGTTGTTTAGTGCTTTTTCTAGGTCTATGATATCCTTTTCCACAGAACAGATTCTTAACATATTATTTTCATGTTCACAGTGCTACTAGTAAAACCTGCTGAGATGCTATGAAGATGCCAGCTACCTGTCATACATGCTTAAAATAATTGGTATCACAGGAAAAGTAACACAAGAAGAAGCATCATTAAAGAATAGGTCTCTCTGTGATATAATACAAAACATATGTTAAAAATATGTGTAATAATTAGAGCACTGTGCACCCATCTTCATATCAAACCTGGCACAGCTGAAACTCTTTGGAAGTATGAAGTTCATACTACAATACTGGCTCTTTTGAACAAAAGACCTCATTTTTCAATTATATGTTTACCCATACCATGCAAATTTTTCACATTATTCCACACAAAGTCCTAACCAAACAGGAAAACAGACTATATTTTGCTGTGAAATATCTACTGGATTTGTCTTAATAGAAAATAAAGAGTAAAGCATGAAAAAAGAGGGTAAAGGTAAAAGAGTTTAGGAGCATAAGGGATATTTAATTGCTTAAATTATTGTGAAGAAGACTACAATAATTTGTACACTTTTATTAGCTTTTCAACAAAGCTCTGAATAAGCTTAAACCAAAAATGCTCCTTTACCTTTTCAACAGGGATTTATTTCTTAAACAGAAGAATGTTTTTGCTCTTTAGATGGAATACAAATATTTTTTGCTGCTGATGCCATTATCTGGCAAGGTTTTACATGCAAAAGTCAATATATATTCTTGAAAAGTCATAAGAAAACTGCATATGAGAAGGCAATGTTGAGAAATATAAAAACTGCATCTTTACATCTACTGTACTTCAAGTTGTATCGTGGTAATTATTAAATGCAAAAATACCTTTTCTGCCCTTTCCTTGATCGTGTTTTCTATAAATCATGATGAACATTCACATGAAGCCAAGAACAGCCAATGTGCATAGAATGATGTGATGAGCATATATGACTGTAGATTACCACTGAATGCTTAGCAGAATAAATTTTGGCAGTTTTGAGAGAACATACTTGAAAGCCAGTTGTCAGAGAATTTTAGTATTCAAAAATGTCTAAAATCATAAATTTTTGTCAATTAGATGTGGTCCGGCTTTTAAAAGAACTCTATTTATTCACTGATTAATCAAATGATTACTCTTTCAATAAATTTTAAGATTTAATTCTGGCCCAGCAAAAGTAGTGCTATTAAGAAGAGACAACATGAAGCTGAAAATCGCGTTTTGCAATACCGGGACTCCTGCTATTAGACCCCAATGCTGATCCCAGCCCAAGTATGTAATGTTAATGTTTTTTGTCCCCTCAATCCAGCTTCCAGCATCACTGAAAGTGGTACATTCATTTCACCAGTTCCCATGTTTAAACCTCACATATGAACACACAGTAATTAGTTCAGGCTCTTAAGTGCTATTCTAAAATGTCAAACTCTCTTCTTCCATTCCAGATTCACAAGTTGCATAATTTTTCTATTATGCCTTATCTACATATTATATGTGTGATATCTGCTTAACAAGTTCTATTGAACTTATAAATTATAATGAACTACAAATTTCTTGCATATAATTTAATTGGTATTGTGCCATATACTTCTACCAACTTTGCAAGTTGTGCAGAAATATAATCACTGGCTGGTAGGTGATCAGGGTAGTATTAGGTAAGTTGTAATTAGAGCAGAAAATTCAGTAAGAACAGCTGTCATATATTTTAGAAGTAACTTAAAAGCCTCAAATAAATAAAAATGAATAGAATACAACAGAATGTAATTTATTCTTTTCAAAGATTTCTTGCAATGGATATTGCAAAAGTAATATCCAAGTCTAAGTTAGTTTTGAAATATACAAAGTCAAAGGAAACCTTGTTCATAAAACCTAAAGATAACCACCCAAGGCTAAACCTGTGTGTGGTTTTGGATGCAATGTCCTTCGGACTTATTTTTATTTTTAAAGTCTTTTTAGGAAGGTGTAAATCAGTGAGGATGAGAAAAGAGGGCTAAGCCTTTAAAGGTTTTGATGGTCTGCTCCTCAACACCTATAACTGGATTTACTGAAAGGAACCAAGACAGATATTTAAAAAGCTTATGCTGAACCACAAACATATGCCTCAAGCATACATTTTTTAAATCAAACTTTCTAATAGCACTTTGCAAGGATACAAATCTTGTCTGCAAGTTATTTTGGAAGTTTTGAATAAAATATGTTAAAGAGGGTAGGCCTTTAAATCCAAGAAGTGCTTTGGGGGAAACTAATGCTCTAGGCAAATATGATTACTGATAGAAAATGGTGGAATATGACTGTTCTTGTCAACCTTGGACACTTAGTGACTAAATATCAGGAAAAAAAGTCAATATTACACCAACTGTGCACTTAACTATGGTGTTTGTGTGTTCACATGGAGAACACAAAAATCAATTAATTGTGTGAGAGATACAATCCTTTCAGAATTCAGCCAATGCACTGATTTATTAATGTTATTGATTACACTGAACTAAATATGTAATACGAAGACCTGTCATGCCAAAATGCAGCTCACAGTTTCCAGGTTAAAGATTTGATTTTCTTCTTTATCTCTCTTTTCTTTATCTTTGAGACCACCTCTACTAATATAAATTGGAATTTTGTGAAGAGATCTATGCCAGTTATATTTCTGTAAGTCTGCAGAAAAGTGCTTGGTATTGCCTTTTACTTTCATACTTAAATATTCATACACAGAAACCCTTTTCCTAAGATCTGAGACAAGATGGACACAAAATATAATTGCAATTAGAGATATGCTGAGCTTCCAGAAAAAATATGTCTGGAGACTGAGTCATAAAGAATACCTGCTGATTCCTAGGTAGTGTAGGTACTTAACTCACCTGCATGCTGTGCGTCTAGTTACTGTTTGTATTTCACAGGAGAGATCTATTACCTATATCAATAGTGGGCAACCAATTATAACCAGAACATATTACTTCAACTATCATAATATATTAGGTTGCACGTGGCAGATCATGAAGATGATCTACAATAATTAGAGCAAACTGACAGCGAATTATGCATGTGTGTGATTCATCAGAAAACACCACTACATGCAAAAAAAATCAACATTCACTGCCACATTAGGCAGGCTGGAGTCTTCACCTTCCTCCTGTAGTTTGCAGGGACAAGAACAACCAAGACCAACTTTCATTACTTACACAAAAGTACTAATGCTTCTGCTTATGAATTATGATTTTTACCGGCAGAATTTCTATTTTCCTAATGGCATATATACTTTGTGTACATCTCTAGGGCAAAACACATTATCATGAGTAAAACACCAATAGAAAAGAAGGCAAAAATACAGTGTTTGTTTCAGTGCAAAAATACATCTATTCTGAAAAACTTCTCACAGACTCTATCTAATTTATGCCTTCTTATTGTTCTGAAATGGTTTAAGAAATCCATGTTTCTTGTAAAACAGAGGAAATTCTGATTAACCTTTTTCAGTACAGATTTAATTAATACAGGCAAAAATGAATATATTCAGCTGGAAGGTGGGAAAACAACCATGTTTCAAAGGATTTTTAGACAAGATTTCTTGTTATGCGTACACCTAGTATTAGAAACCTAATACAGGTGTCTGTGCAATGAGGTACACAGAAAATACATTGGCAACAAAGCAATTACAGTTATGAGGCAATCTTTACTAAATCAAATTGAACTCTTTCATCATCACTGAACTAATGGTGGATACAGTCAAGTGCCATCAGAATATCTCCTATACCTTATATTTCTCTTCCTACAGCTAAGATAGAGATTTCTGTAACTAAAGGTAGGTAATTTAGTAGATTTTCTAATGTTTATACTTTAGTCTTACCAAAAATAAGGGTAAGGAGGAGGAAAGAAATAGAGCTTGATTTCTGGGTGATTCTTTCATGCGTGTTTGGATTTGGGCTATCCTCAAAAGACAAAAGAACTGTTGTGCCACAGCATAAATGGCATATCATTTCATTTCATTTTTTCATGTTGAAAGATAACATATCTTTCATTATCAGTTTGATTCTCCATTGACACTAATGAAAGTTTTCCTGTTAATCTGAATGGTCTGCTTAGACATAACTATATAATAACATAGAGGAACAGAGAAGTCCTGAAAATATCACATCTCCACCAAATTTAAAACCCACACAAAACCCCCAGAAAACCAATAGTGCCTCACATCACTTGCAGTATGAAAACGGGTGTTTATGAAAGAGGAGACACTAGAAAGTAGAGTGAATGGAAATTGAAGGATCAAAATGAATACAATCAGTTTTAGTACTCCTTGGTGTTTATTTTGTAGGCAAGTTTTCATTCAGCTACATAGCAATATGGAAAAATTTTATCTAACTGTCCTGGTCTCAAGTATATTCCATATAATCATAGAGTGGTTTGGGTGGGAAGGGATCTCAAAGACTCCAGTTCCAGCTCTCCTGCCATGTGCAGGGATGTAACTCACTGGATCAGGTTGCTCAGGGCACCATCCAACCTGGCCTTGAACACATCCTTCTTTACCATGATGATTTTTAAAGATATTATCTTTTCCTTTCATAAAGAACAAGAAGTTAAAGATTACTTATTTCAATTGCATAGCATGGCAGTGTCAGGGTGGCAATTCTACATCCCTGCAATTTACCATTTCTCACCTCAACATTACTAATTAAGGGTACTTTAAAAGATCTGTCGTCACTGTACTGACCTCCTTTATTAAAAGGGGTATTGGGATTTCTCTGGGAACACATAATTCAAGAGTCCTCTCTGATAAGCTGTTTCATCAGGGAGAGCTATTTGTTTGAAAGAGATGTGAACGGTACACAGAAGAACGAGTGAAATGGTGTCAATAAATACAACAAAGTCCATGTGGGAATAAATACCCCTTTCTATACATTCAAAACAGTGGATTCTAAATTCTGCTTCAAAAAAAGAACACGAAACTAATTGTGGCTAGTTCTCTGAAAGCACCAGCTTGCAACCCCAGTCAAAAAAGCACTGTTAGAACACCAGAAATTATTAGGGTCAAAAAACCCCAATTCAACCAAAAAAATAGAGCAGGAAACTTTTTTTAAATGCATAAATCTACACACTGTATCCTCATGTTCAACACTGAATTTCTGAACACTATATCTCAAACCCAAAAAACAAACAAAAAAATAAGATCAAGGAAAGAGGCAAAAAAAAAAAGCAGTAAGAATATAGAGGGATTTTGATGTCATTCCATATAAGAAGATGGTGGAATGGACCAGAGTTCATCAGCTTGAAAAAGAGATAATTGAAGAAGGATTTGATAAAGGCCTATATAAAGATAAAAAGGGAGTCTTCATTACTGTGACATTAGAATAGGAATATTCTAATGCTACAAGAGTTCTCACAAAAAACCACAACGGTTTCCTAAAGAATTGTGCAAGTCACCATCACAAAATGACACACTGCAAAAGTATGAATAATTCAAAAGGTCTAGTGGATACATTAATACATACTGAACACAATCTGAGTCTGACCTCTGACATAACAAGACTCCAAGTCACTTCCTGCCCTGTGGTGGGAGGGTATAAACAGTGAAGGATTGCCTGGATATTCTTCTTGTAGATCTTTCTTTAGACGTCTCTTACTTGTTGTACCCAATGCCTTTGTATCTCATGCATCAAAAGCGCGACTAACCTGCCCCTCTGCTTAATAAAATACCTGTTTTCTTTCTGGAAATAGGAAATGCAGTAGCCTTCATTCATCACCATTAGCAAACTGATAGGATGCCACATTAACTGAGCTCACTGTAATAGAGGTTAGATAGGTAAGGAATTGTCTGAAGGCAAGATAGCTGATGGAAATGGTGAAAGCCAGACATGGATGACACTCTCTGAGCCTGATTTTTCAGTTATGCGATTTAATATTTTCATTAGTTTTCTTCCTAGGAAAAATAGTAGGAGCATACTGATGACCTTTATTGATGACACACAATGTAAGCAGAGGTGCTCTAATACAGAAGATGACTTTTAGATTGCACAGGAAAGAGTGGATGACCTTGAAGACTGGTGTAATAGAAATGGGATTAAGCTTAACAATAAGTAACTCAAGATTATATACAAACAGTATTTCTGTTAGGAACTAGAAGCTTAACCTCTGGAAACAACTGAGAAGAATCAGCTATAACAGTAGATTTGAAGACAACCATACATACCTTGATGTAACACAGTAAAAGCTGATAAAACAGCAAAAGCTAATAAATTCTCAATCTTTTTGACTTATGATTTCAGTTCTCTGTTTTATCCTGAAACTTCCACAGTTTGCTGTATTCAGATTTTCTAATTTTAAAATGCAAAATAAACATCTCCAGTGTCATCAATAACCCAGTAACTCTTTGCCCATATAATCAGTATGCAAATCTGAGAAATATTCTTTAGGCTCTACCCAGACTTCCATCACTCAAAAAAGTATTTTTCAATACTGAAAAGCCAAAGACAAGAAAAGACAAGGCAGATCATATGAATGTTTAAAAATGCTGATCTTTTAGAAATAAATCTGAATGTCATATAGCAAATAATTTACCATCTGGAATACTTACGGCTCCTTATGCCATTTGCCTTGGAATGCTTTTGATTTCATAAGGAAATCCCAAAAACTTATTTTCTGACACTAATTTATTTTTCATCACTTCCAATTGTAATTTCCATTATGACAAGTGATTTTATTCGATAAATATCAGACGCAGAAAAAGTCTAAATGAATTACAAATCAAATCACTGAGAAGCAGACAACATAAAATTGATATGTCACTTGCATGTCACTTACTGTGAATGTTTCCCCAAAACTTTCTGTGAGAACAACGGAGGGCTCAGGTGCTACACTCAAGTAATCTGATTTATTTCATGGAATTGGCTGTAGACACTTACTCTGTTCTTGTACTCTTGCTGTGCAACTTCTACCAATAGGGGCTTTAGAAAGATATTTCTGCAAAATCAGATACCAAGTTCAGCATAGCAAAAGCCAGAACTGAAAACCTAAATTTACTGATGGAAACTCAGCACCTTCCTCTGATAGTGTTGTGTCTGGAGTTTAGCTTTTGGACCATAAAGTGATTAAGCCCTGAATGTTTGCAGAAAAACCCAAGAACAAGCTAAAACTTTCTAGTTCTCAGGGCTGTAATGAATTAAACTTACAAGGAAGTAAGTAACACTGAATGTTCCTATGAAACAGGTCTCCTTTAAAAGTTGCCTTAGAAGTAAAGATTTGATGAAGCTTCAAACACTTGCCCCAGAAAATCCAGATACCAACTTTGTTTCTTTGGCTTATTGTAATTCATATTTAAAATAACAGTTTATATTTATAATAAGAAAAGACAAATTTAAACCTTTATCTTATCTTCCAGAGGAAAGAATTGTACATTCATTCACTATACCCTGGCACTACCTCAGATTTTAACTGTATTTTTCAAATGGAACTATCACTCTTACACTTAGGGTTTTTGGATTATTTTATTAATTTTTTTTCTTATCCATTGTTACCAAAAAATAGTTATATTGAAAATTATCTCATAAGCAAAATTTCAAAAGGGCATGTATTATACAGTTTAATATCAGATACTTATAGTGTAATGAAAACATATTTACACACACATACCCAGAAATTCATGCACAATATATTGCATGGTTTTATCCTGACTTACTCTAATTCAGCTTAAAAGTTTTTTTTCACCTTTAGTTTAACCATGTTTCCAACTTCAATTTCATTTGAAAGAAAGGACTTCAGCCATGAAAATTACCAGCTGAAGTTCTGTTGATTTTTGTTATTAATATAAGAGTATAAAATGTGTCTCTGATTCAAAATTTATGTTATGTTGGTCAACAAGTTATTAAGTATTCTCAATATAATTAATTTTTTTTCCTCCAAGAAAGTGACAAATTTTCCTAATGAAGTTTGAAGGATTGCAAAGCAAAAAATAGCTTCAGAAAAATCACTTGTGGGATGGGTATGTAATTCAGTAGTCTGAAACCTAATCAGCTTGTTTCCTGTAGCAGAAAGTATAGACTCAATGAAAGAAAATACTCTGGATGAATTATGAATAATTAAGTTAAGATGATATAATACAAAGTTACCAATACACTACTATAATAGGGATAACAAAAATTACTGTACTCTTTTAAATTTGCTTCATACAAATACTTTAGCTACCCAGAATTCTTTACAATCACTTTGAACATAATTTCCTTCCATCAGTAAAATAATTTTGGACTTTCCATATAGACTTGATATCATGATGCATAACTGATAAACTACTTTAAAAATAGGGAACGTTCAATAGCATTCTTCAAGTAAATGCCAATGAGAATGAGAAGTGAGATCAAGTTATTTTAATGGCACCCAAAGTGAAGTTTCTTGTTTTTCCTTGAATCCTCTGAATCAAGGATTGATTCTTCAATGTTTACTATTTTTTCAACACTAAATTCTGTGCTTTTCTGAGGACTTAATATTAAAAGTGAAGCTTTAATTTCTGAAGAAGCCCAGACACCTTTAAAAGTCTCCATATTTGTATAACTTTAAAGTAATGCAGGGCTATTTTCACTATCATAAATTTGTATGCAATCCTATTCTGAGCAGTCTTTACAGTTTCTCGATTCTTAGACTGTATGACGATGCTGGTTGAAAATTGAACCAGCCATCCAGTAAAACAAATTAGACATCGATTTGTCTTTTGTGTATTGCAAAATATTCATATTGAATCTTAAATATATTTGGAATAGCAAAGAGAAAATCACAGTCTGATCTGCTAAAACCACACTAATGATTTGGCTTACCACATTTTGTGTAAGAAAATTTACAAAATAAAAGAAGATCTGTGCAGGAATACTGTCAAAACACTGGACGTACCTTTGCAAACTTTATCAGATCAATAAAGAACATTTCTGAAGACCATTGAGTGAGGAAGAGTCTCTTAAACTTCACACATGCAGACTGCAGGCAGAAGAACCAATAGAGCAATTTATGTATCTCCAGGGGTAATACCAAAGACCTAGATGAGGAGCTTCTGTCTTGCTATCAATTACACAGGTTCTCCCAATTACATCAGGAGGTGGAAGCAGTTAACTTTGTATTTAAATTTAAATCTAGGCTGAACCTAGATCTTAAAGTCAGACAACAACCTGTGGATGACACCCTTGTATTTTGTTCTTAATATCACTTGAAGACTCTAGCATTATTTCACAGATGTTCTATTGGTGTGAGAGACACAATTAACTGTTCTATGAAGTAATTAATTTGTTATGTCCAGAGCAAACTTCCTTTTCACATCACAGCTCTAAGATGTCATTCTGTCTTTTTTAATTACCAGTTAATCAGCCAAAGTAAAAGTGCTTTAAATTTCTAAAAAAATATTAAACATTTTATCATTCAGTATGCTTGTATCTGACAAATGCAGAAAGAAAATATGAACAAGGGAAAATCTAAGTGCAGGATTCCAGGCAGTAGTTTCTTAAAGATATTCAATGAATAACGTTTAACATCTGTAGCCAGGAAAAGGAAAGGAAAAGAAAAGCAAAGAACAATATTCCCCCTTCCCCTCCCCAATAAAACCTTATCAACATGCCTATTAAGACAATGAGGAAAAAAACTAATTAAAGTAAATTAGCTTAATGTGCACAAGCTGGATAAAGACAGATCACTTTTAAAAATCCAAGAAGATAATGGTACCCATTTGGGATATGTTTTTGGCATTTTTCATATAAATTGGACAGTTTTAGAGGATAAATATGGTTAGAGAAGTCCTTACAGGCAATTATGTCTTTACAGTGCTGGTGGCTGACATCATAAAAGTATAATTTTAATTGCTATTAATTGTGTTAAGTCTATTTTTATTGAATACTTAATGCCATCTCTGACAGTTGGTGTAATTTATGTACTTTAATGAAACTTCTTAGTAGAACTTTGGACATCGAGGGTCATTTCCACTATGTTCAAAATAAGGCATTTTATCAGCTAGGGAAGTGCAGGTTATTAAGACACTGATTTTTTTGCCTTCTCAAAATTTGTTCATTTTCATTAGCCTTATATGGATGACTAGAAAACCAATTTCTGTCTCACATTTTAAATATATCAGAATTTACTAAATATTATTATAAGAAACTGTTATGGCACAGTTTTCCCATATGAAACAACCTCTTTGTCTAATAAGGAACTTGAATTAAGAGAAGCTGATAAATGACTAAATGACACCAATTCACATTAATATTTTCCCATTTGGGAATACAGAATGGGTAAAATAAAACCTTGACATCTCTTTGGCATTCAACTATAAAACCACCCATGACTTTAACTGAACAGGGCTGTCTGCTGGAAGAGTTTGACTCAAAGATTTGTGAGCAGATAAAATAGCAGAAGAAAAGCAAAAAGATTAACAGTAGAAGTATTTAACAACATAATATTGTGCAATGCCGAGAAAAAAATGTTAGTGACTTTACATTTCTGTACTAAAATTCACACTGCTCTACTGCTAATAGTTGTAGGTCTTCACTGCTCCTGTGATTAGCATTATTAAATTATGAGAAATTAATTTATCTCTATCAGTGCTAGTTTCAATATTTGTGAATTAGTAATTGGCTCAGCAGCACTAATGAGACAATATATCTATTGTGGCTCTTCTGTCTGTTAACATGCCTATTTAAGCTAGAGCATCATTATATACAAAATAAATTATTGAATTGGGTAGGAATGTATCTCAAAGAATTTCCAGACTCTTTGGAAATCCTAGCCCATTATCAGCAATGTGCGAGGCTTACTTAAGAGAACAGACAACAAAATAACAAAGAAACAAAAAGGAAAATTAGACAAAACATACCTCTGTTGTTTGGGTTTTTTTGGCTCAGATATCAGAGGACATTACGATAAAGGTGATGCTCATTAATGAATCTTGTAGCAGAGGGTTTTAAGTAACTGTGGACTGAGATCTTTGTGTGCTAGTTCCAAAGAAATAGCATAGGAAAATACAGCTACTGGCTATTTACCATCACATTTACCTGGCTACCATTGAATCAAGAAATTTTACAATCAGGTTTTTGCAGTCCTGCAGGTGAGGTAACTGTCTTTTCATTTGGTCCTTATTGCAAAATTATGTAAAATTCTTACAGTTAATTTTTAAACATCTAAGGAATGGACATCTGTTGCTTTGGTTAAAAAAAGCACCACCAAAACACGATAAACCAGAAAACGTTAGAACACTGGAAAGCCAAAAATATCTAAAACTTGAGATGTTTTTACCTGAAAACCAGATGAAATTAATATTATTTTAAAATTAAAAATTAAAAATATTTTAAAGCTCATTAAAATATTGGTAACAGATAACTTGACAGCAATACTTTGTAGATAGAACAAATGTTCTACCTTTTTCCTGACCTATGGGTCATTGCTTTATGGAGGAATCTCACTGCAAAATATGTGTACCTGAGAGCTGTAATAAAACTTACAGCAGAGTAGGCTCTAAGATTTGCCTGAAGCCAAAATGTTTGATAATATAAAAAATCTAGTTCTAGGAATACTCAATTTCAAGTTGTCTCTTAACAGAAAAGGGTTATTTCTGTTTTCCAGTAAGAATTTTTATTTCTTTCTGAGTAATTTAATGACTCTTATGTTATATTTGCACTCAAAGGGAAATCCAAGTGTTTACTTCCAAATTTATCTAGGACACTAGTTAGTTTTACTTTTGAATCCATATGCAAACACATTTTTACCTGAGGACACAGATACCCACAGGTCACTACAGATTTCCTATTCCTGAACTTCTTTGTTAATATTAGTTATGGCAGTTGTCTTCATATTAGTAAAATGAATGTAGGATAAGACTATGCTTTTGCAAGACATAAGGAACAGACAATAACAGATTTTAATTTGCTTCAAATGCTTTTATGTTATTTGAGCAGAAGTTTTACTTGAACAAAGTCTTATTTCTCAAAACAACATTAACCAAACATGCTGGAAATGGAGCAGACTCTATTATTAAGCCTCCCTTCTTCCCTGCCTGCAAGAATATTTCCATAATTTTGTCTCTTCTCTATTTCTTTTTCAGACTCTACTGTATTTTCCTTTTTTTTCTCTCCTCAAACTCTCTCTCAGTAAATATACCTATTAGTATATTTTCCATTTATTTTCCATTTAATAACTGCACATTTATTTACTATTTATCAATGTTTTTGTGAACCATCCTCTTCTCTATCAAGCAGTTTTTCAAACAGGACCCTATCGGGTAATGCTTATTGTAAGTAAATGCTTATCTGAGTAATTATTTTTTATATTTTAAATTGCAGAAACTACAGTATTTTCCTGTAACTTATCAGAATTGAAGTCTCCATTGATATTATCAAGTTTTATACAAATTTTACTTGTTTGCATCTACATCACGATTGGTCCAGATGATGAAATTAAAATGAATATACGTATTTCTAAAAAAATTGATTTCATGACATCTAATAGGCAGAAAATGAGATGTTAAAAAAATCTGTGTTAATCAGCATCAGATTTTTGTCTTGGATAATACAAATCCAAGGACTTACAGTACAAAGTTGCTCCTATTGCACACACTCTGGAAACCACTTTTCTGTTTTAAGCTATTTAAGATTTTAATTTTTATCTTTCAGTTTCTATATGGAACTAATACAGGCAGAATTATGAGAATGAAACAAGATGCATGTGAAGATGACAGATGAATTTCCTTTTACAGCCAGAATAAATTAATTAGGTTTTGATTGACTATATGGATCACAGTTCACTTTCTCTTCTCATATCTATCCGCAGAAAATGTCCTCAACAAAACCAATATATGCTATCCCCAGCATTTAAAAAGCCTCATAATATATCCAGGATTTATATTAACAGAAAGTACAAAACTAAGAGGTGAAAGAAATATATACAGACAATAGCCTTCCAATTCAGTTTTAGAAATAGGTATTTAGAAAAAACTGTTGCCAAGCTGTAACATTTAATCTATTTAACTTCTCCCTGGGAATATTCCATCTTTTGTTACAAAGGATTGGAGGGAGATAAATCCAAATTTTGACCTCCTAGTTCAATTAACCTCTCAATTATATTGCTAATTTAAGAATAACTTGACTGAACCAAACGGAATTACATTAAAATAGATGTAATTGGAAGGAGAATCAAATACTGCATTTGTAACATCCACAGTAAAAGCCAATGAATTCATGTCAAGGTTGCAAATTTTGCTGCTGGAAAGCATAAAAGTGGAATGATCTTCCTCAGTCAAGGGGTTTTGTGTATTTGATGATCTTTATTGGAAAAAAAATGCAGGTAGACAATCAGGTAAACCTTTACATACAAAGAAGACAGAGGACAAGGCCTAAGGAGAGCATGAGGGCAAACTTTCCTTAAGGGACTTGACAGAATGGGAATAGCACAAGGGAACTCGTGGAAGATCAAAACAGAGTTTGGAAAAGTGAGAAAGGATTATATGGAACCCAAGACACTTTGTGAGGATGACAGAAACATGAAGGGGATGAGAGTTAGGAGAGGTAGACTGGCCACAAGTCGGTAGCATTTTAATGGTGGTAAAAATGTACCAGTGATAAAACCATAAAACAGGACAGAAAACAAATTAATAAAAATATGTGGGGGTCTGTTGATCTCAAAGGTCGGCCTGAAACACAGGAAACAGGAAAGAAAGAGGAGCTCAGGAATGACTAACTCTATATCTGAGGTGCCTTACAGCAGTGGGGAACTATTCCATTCTTAGCACACTTCACGGAGTTTTTGATTTCTAGGATATACAGGGTGAGACAATGGAATGCAGAGAAAAGTTCCTTATACAGACATATTCACTGCAATATAGCTATGTCTTTATTTTTCAGATGGAGAAGGAAAAAGAGCAGATTTTCAGGAAAGTATCGTGATCCCAGGGGATGTTGATCAATAGACAAGGAGAGGTATGTTGGAAACAAACCACCTAAATCCACTCAAATGTCTAACTTAAAGTATAATTGCTCCTTTTATACCCTACTCCCTCCCCCCTTTTTTTTTTATTTAATCAATTGCCAAGAAAGGTTTGACTTTTATTTGAACCGAGATTGCTACATTAAAGTACTTGTGCTCTGTTGCAGACAGACCAGTTACAGCTGCATGGTGCAAAACGAGGTCCCACTTCCTTCCCTTGCCTTCCAGATCCCTCCCACAGTCCTCACAGGTCCCAGACCTGTGGGGCTTCCAGGTTTACCTGCATAAGAGCACAAGGTGTTAAGAACAATGTGTAGGACATGCTGCAGATTCTGCTTGTGGTGCAGTGAGAGGGATGCACAAGGAGCAGTGCTGCTGGCTTCCCCCTTCTTGACAGCTCTGGGGTGATGTTAGATTACATTGCCAGTGTGAAGGGAACTGGAGTCACTGAGAAAAATTCTGAAGGTGTGCTGACCAGCAGTCTTTCAGTAAGTAAGCCCAGATCTTGACAATTCTGAAAAGAGCTGATTTTACTTTTTTTTTTTACTTTATTTTTAACTAAACAGTCACTAGGTTACTTAGTCTCCACGTGACAAAACAATCAAAGAAGACATTATTCAATATTAGGCAGTTAAAAGAAAAATTAGAAGAAACATTGAAACCCATCCTGTTTCCTCTTTCTTCTGTTTAAAATCTCTAGGAAGCAGAAAAATCTCAGCTTTGTTCTTTGTCCATTCTTGAAAAACCTGTCAAAGAATAGAGCTAAATCTTCTAAAATATTAAGATAAACATCCACAATAATGGTAACAAGAGCATGCTGTCATGTATCTTCTGTGAGGCATGAAAGTTTAGTACATCATTTAAATGCTTGTTTATTGCTTTAGAGATGTCATTTCTTGATTTTGCAATATTCAAAGCATTCCAATTGTTATAATTTTTTATTTGCAAAGTTTTTCTCCCACAATCTTTTTTATTTTCAAGACTTGTGAATGCAACCACTAGCTGCCATGTTTGCATGGCAAATTGCTGCTAACAGGGCAGTTGCTAAGAAGAGAAAAAGAGGCAGTGTTTGTGCTTCTAGGACTGACACCTATAACTGAGGTTGTCCACGGGGTAGAAATGTGCCCTCCAAAGTGCCTAAACTGCCAGGAAGATTTGGAGCAGAATGGGAAGGGTCACATGCCAAAGGAGAAACACCCCAGCTGGTGCCTGTTACTCGGTAGCCCTGATCCCAGCACAGCAGTTCTGCTTCTCCCGTGTTCGGCAGCTGCCCGGGGACTGCACCACCCTGCTCTGCACTCCTCACATATTCAGAAACCTGATAGATACACAGCTGTTGCCATGAAAAGTAAAATTCATCCTGGGCTGGGTGCCAGCATAAGGACTATGGCATTACTAAAGACCCACTGAAACCTTCAAAGGCTTGCGCACCACTTAAGACCTTGTAGCATTTGGCTGAGACAGGCTAAGAATGCAGCACTGGAACCAAATTATTTCTTTTAAAACTTGTGAATGTCAGAATGGAAATATTTTAAGATGGTTTTATTTAATCAAACTTATGTATTTCAGGGTAAAAATTGCTTTTATTTTTATTGATAATAAAAGACCTTTCAAAGTTTTCATTTCAGTGTCATAAATACACAATACAGTGTCAGTGTACTTGTTTTATTTCTGAATTGTTAGCAGGCAATGATAGAGTATTTGGAAGTTCACCTATTTTCCATCCAAAAAAGGAATAATCCACAAGACTTTGGCTGTGTGTATGTATGAAGTGAGAACAGTTGGAAAACAGTGGGATAGAAAAAATCCATATTCCCATCTTGAAGTGATAATTTATATACTGTATGTGCTAGGTCAGCCTTTCATGCTATAATTATTACCAGAAAATCTGGTGGAAGTCAAGTAGCATGCTCTGCTAACAGGTAACCATACAGAACAACTGTGTCCTGCCAGCAAATTTTTTAACATCTTAACATTCTGTGTTTCAGATTTCTGACTTGCTAAATGGGAGCAGCAGTGCCAATGCATCCTCAATAAAGGGTTTGCTATGTACAGATAAAGAGCCATCTGCATACTGAGTATTGGTTGGCATCTGGTCAGTAACAGATATATGGTTCTGCAAAACTCCCATGGTCCATGGAACCAAAATTCCATTCAGAATACTGTTAGAAGAAAAGGGTCAGGGTCAATACTGATAAATGTCAGTCAGATTTGGCTCAGACAAAATTCTGTTTTGACATTGCACCAAGGTGTAAGAGTGGAATTATGCTGAACCATTCAGGCAATTCCAAAAAACTGCATGAAAGACTAAGGATATTTAGTCTGTTTTAAAATGAGATCTGGCAGTTAAGAACTGAACTGCTATTGTTTTCCAGAAGTTTTTTTATATGATGCTATGATCCTACTCCTAGTTACTATGACCTATCATTTCAGTTTTATAATATATATTTTCTTTTATTCATTAAAAACATTGGCTACTCTGAAAAACATAATGTGGAAGAATTTACATTTCTCCTTTTCCTCATATTTCTTTTTTCTGTGTTATAAATGTGCCTATTTTTTTGATTCATTGTGTGCTCATAAATCAATAAATTTGTGCAGTAATAAAAATAACTTATTGTAATGGTAACAGCTCCAAAGGACCCCTGACTACGAGTGGCATTGTATTTAATTCAGATCTATGTTCCATTCCCCAACTAATGGCACACTGTGGGTTATAAAGTGATTGAAATTGTTGTCAAACTGGCCTCCTGGAAAGAGCAGCCCAACTTCTTTTGCTGCAGTTGGTAGATCTGCAGGATCTATATTTGATTCTCAGAGTTGGAAAGCAAAGAAAAGTTAGTGTAGGAATAACAAGCCCGGAAATGATGGAAAAATGGCTTTTTTTTTTCTCCAATGCCTCTAAACAACAAAACAAAAGAAGTAAACAACAAAAACAAAGAAGGAGTCAGTACTGCAGTTCTTTGAAGGTTAATGGAAATACAAAGAGATTTGCCTACAACTACACAGGAAAACATTAGAAGAGATAGGAGTATAACTGATCTTTGGAGTCAAATCTCTAGTGTCTTTATTACTGTATTTCTAGCTTTGGTTCCTTAAGGGTCATTGGATTTCTTTCTTATTTTTTAAAATTTATGTTTACTCTTTTCAGTATTGCTGAAATTTCTCTTTATAATATTCCCGAGAGATATGCAGGCAATACATAGTACTATTTTTTTGAACTTCAGCACTTTTATGCTGCTTCACAAACATCATATTTCCTTGATAATGAAGAGAAATTATTAGGAATAGTACACTGATCTATTAATTGAAGATTCAAAAAAAGAAGATGAAGTTTATTACTCTTTGTCATAGCCGTTTCTAAGGCTAGAAAAAGTCTAAATAAATGACAGTTTGGAATCACACTGCAGCTGATTCTCCATTTGCTACAGTGGTGCATAAAAGAACTGCCACACAGCAATGCTTGTTAATTCTAGATAGTGTTACTGTGTATCAGAAAGCTCTAAAACTCCAGAGACATTTTTCAGAGAAATTGTAATCTATGCAAGTTGTGGTGAAAGGGAAAGGCTTTGCCGTCAGTTATGGCTTTCTGGCTTTTACTGTTCTAAAAGAAAGAGATCTAAACATCTGTGGTCAATTAGAGGAAAAAACTGTTTCTGAGAGAAACAATACACATGGGTCCTGCAATACAATCAATTGTACATCTTTGGGTTTCTGTGTGTTGATGTATCAGTATATATTGAGTGTAACAAGCAATACACAGATAAGAACTGCAATGACCTATTGTATATTTATGTTTCAGCTCCACAATTCCTTATCTCTTATCTCCCTACAAATCTGGATCAAGATGTTACTATAACCCATCAAATTTCATTTTGCCCACCTGTAATGTCAGCTGTTTTCAGAAAAAATGTTATATACACACTCAACAGTCATGGTAAAAAGAAAACAAAACTCCTGGATACCACCTTAAAACCTAAGCTCTCTAAGGCTTAACCATGAATCCAATACATGTTTAACATCAAGCAGTATTTAACACTATCCTTGGGAGCTGGGACTCCCCCCTTCCCCTCACGGCTTTCTCCATGACTCATGACATACCTTGTATCTGCTCATATAATGAATCTTTTGAAGTTCAGATGTCTAAGAAGCTCTTCTAATAGACACTTATTCTAATAACTGAAAAATAAATGTGTTAAAAGGACAGGTATTGCTTAAAGACTGTACAATTATAGCCATATGCTTTATGAACCCTCAGCAAAGAAATTCTGGAAAAAAGGACATTTTATCTCCTCTTCTAATGAGGAATAAACAGTGCATATTCCCAGGGAAATGGTGAACATTTTAGAAACAAAAACCAAAATAAATTTCTGCAATGGTTCTTTAAAATACAATTTAACATACAGGATTTTACTAAATAGGTCTCTGCCACTCCCCTGCTCTTGAGTCATGCTTCAAGAAAACCTGCAAAATGTGTTGAGCTAAATTAATTTCCTAGCTTTTTGCCTATCCTTCTATTTGCCACATTCAAATGAGGCAGTACTCATGTAAGAGGAGGAATAATCACTAGGGAAAGAAAGTATCCAGGAATCCAACTTAGGCACAAGATGGTCTGGATTCAGTTTCAGCTTTTGAAAAGATTTCCTTGTGACGACTGCTAAATCTTAACACCTAGGCATCTCAGGATATCAATTATAAGTGACACACGAGCAGGTCTGTGGAGCATAATCTTTTAAGTGCCATTCTTATAGCCTTGTTAGCTTAACATTGTTCCCAGGGAAGTATGTGCTGAAGAAAAGATGTGTCATGCATATGTATTCTGCAAGGCTTCCTCAGTTCCAGCAAGGCTTCATAGTCCCTTTTCTTGCTGTAATTTCTTTAAATGTACTACTAGATTTAGGACAACACCCATTGGTGCAGAACCCGAACATACCAAAGCACTGCTGCAATAGAAGTTAAGATTCCAGAATCACTTAGGATTGAAACTGCTCCAGGCCCTGGCATCACTCATGAGTATGTTTTGGAAGATGGGACTGCGACAGTTAATGTGTACTTTATAAAATTTTGTTGTGCTTGTATATGTTAATTTTCATGCTTTCCTGCTGAATGTTTTTCCTATATCTATGTTTATTCTGTGACCTGTAGCTAATGTTTGTTTTCTAGCTGAAAGCCAGCTAAACCTCTGCTGGTACTTGTCATATGTTGACAGCATTCAACAGTGCATACAGTAGCCTAACAACTTCATAGAGATAAGGGGGGAAATATGCATCCACATTCATAGTTCCATCTCAGATTCTCTGCCTAGATTTCAGTGGTTAAAAAAAAAAAACAAAACTTTGGAGAAAAGAGAAAGAGTGAAATTGTTCTTCACAGACACATTAGTGACGAAAGAGAAAGCACCATCAAGCAATTTCCTCAGACTGAAATAGGTGTCAAAGAATTTTAGACAGTCATCAGGTCCAAAACAAGCATGAAGGGATGAGGCTCAGAACTAAATGTAAGCCATGGCTGACTAGCTGAAGAAATAGGGATAGCAAAATCAGCCTTCAAACTTCACTGGATCCTCTCAAAGTACCTGGCATGGGTAACTGAAACAGCAGCTTGTGACCTGAAATCCTAGTGCCCTGCTCAGTACAAGCCTTACTACTATGAAACTTTACGATGACAGATACAGTTTTACATTTTCCTTCCAAATGCTGTTCTTTCAATGCCTCTGCTTCCTAACTGCATGATTTATTAAATCTAAATTCCATTAACTTGTAATTTTTTTTCCTGCTGAATCCTTAACAATTTCCTAAAGACTACTCAAGACAAATGGGAACTTTGCTTCATGATATTTCCTCATATAGTTTCTGTTGTTCCTTTATTATTTAAAAATAGTTACTGCAGCATCAACTAATTTTGCAGTTAAGGTTACTGGACTAAATTCTCTTTTGTGCTGCACATTGTTTAATTACATCTGTATAAATAAACAAAAAAGCCTAGCAACTCTAACAGTCACTTGTACAGTTTTCAGCATATTATGCATCTCTGCTCTGATTCAAATGGCAGAACATGAGAGAGCTAGGAACCAGTTCTGTCGACCCCACTCCTTGGAAAAGGTTTTATACAAGAATCTTGGTGCAGTGTCTATTTGTCTGTTCACCTTCACTTCCACTATGCTCACAAATGAACAGAACCACAAAGAAGCTATTATCCAATCAACCAAAAATATTGGACATGCCACTGAGAGAAAGCTAAACTTTCACTCATATTGATACTGAAAAGACTGCTATTTTTAAAATTCATGCATATGCATTATGGATAGTATTAGCGCTTTTCGTTTGGTTTTCAAAATATTGAAAAAAAGTTATCATTTATATGCAATTCTTAAAATAGTATAGAAAAAAAAAGAATAACTTTAGCCACAGAAAGAGACTCTCAGAGCCAAAAAATTGGAGATCCTCTATTGTGTTTTTACCATATTATGGCAAAACAATGCTGCAACTAGAAAAATTAGTTTCAAAAATTATTTAACTAAAAATAAGATTAACATATCACAAGTATATTGTGATAACCAGTTTCTGTTGGCTGCAGAGCCCATCAGAAGAAGATCTGGAAAACTAAGCAGAAAGTTGGCTGATTATAAGTTAGCTCTTCAAAAAAAAAAATAATCGCAAAAACATAAAAAGGATATTCAGATAATTTTATACAGGTCACCCCTGAAGTATTTGGATTTTCAGAATTTTTTTGCTTCACACATGGTGTTCTTCCTCTGGTCTGTGCAATAGGAAGGTGCCTGGAATGAGAGAACTGACATCTGAGTGACAGATAAGATATGCTTGGCAAAAAGTCAGCACTGCACAGTTCACGATCAGCAGAGGTACTTTGTGTGGGCTCAGCTCTGCACTTTGAATTTATTTTGGAATAGAGAATTCTTCTTTTAAGATAAAAGAGAAGGCAGTACCAAGTAGTGTACACCCACACATTACAGCTAGACTCACTTTGGCATAAACTTCATGGCTGTGTTGCAAAAACAAGCTCTTACTCTTAATTCCTCCAAAATTTGGAGAAAAAGGTCTTTGGGATTGTGCCAGTTCCTGGCAAAACATCATGGAGACCAACCAGTAATAACATTACTTAGAGTTACCAAAATAGGTAATGTACATCGCAGGAATAAAAACAACTATTGAAGTTCTGATCAAAAGCTCTAGCTTTGATTTTTGATTAAAAAAAAAAAAAAGGTGATAGAAATATGAGTTCTACAACTTCAGATATTGTTAAAAAGCATTATTTTAATGTATCACTAGATATGGGTTGAAAATTATCCCAAAAATTGAGAAACTTGGAAGAAAACAGTTTTTTCAGACATCATCTCTGTAGTTCTCACTGTATGTAGATGGAACAGGTGACATTATGTCCTACTATAACATATTAATATGAAGGAAAAGGCAAAAGGAAATCAAATAAGTATGTAAGTCTTTCTAAAATGATTAATATCATATGAAGACAATGGAAAAATAGAATTCAGTGTTTTGAGATCCAAGATCTTCTCTCTCCTCTCCCGCTGATAAAATAAGGTAGTGGGAAAGAGAACATTGTATCATATAGTTGTTACTATACTAAACTATTCTCTAAACACATGAATGTTTACTCTTTCTAATGATTATTAATGACATTATAAATACGGTAGACAATAATCCTAATAAATATACATTTAGTTCTTATTGAAAGAGAACAAATTATTCCCTCTCTGAACAGGTATATATGTCTTTAAAACACTTACAATATACCAGATAATCCAAATATTAAAAAAACATGTTTTAAATGTAACTCAGTGTCCTTCCTATCCCTTCCTACCTCTACCTCTTCCCACCTCCATGCAGCATATCATCACAAATTTCTTAAAGGTAGTAAATTTTTAATTTTACCCTACTTGCAAGTCAGCTTTAAATTTGAAAGGATAGTTCAGAACCTTTATACATCAAAATGGAAGCACGCAGGTTTTTGCCCAGAAATCAGTAATGTCAAACAGTATAATCTATTTCATTGCTGAAGAAGAGATTTTATATTCCGTTATATTTCTTAAGGTCCAGCATACCAAAAACATAATAGGGTATGTTTGGAGTAATCTATAATAAGAACAATTATCATACTAGATACACAAGTACCTTGTCACCCTAAGTTTTCTTGCCTTGTGAGTGTTTGCAATTTTGTATTAGAGATTCTCACGCAGCTTCTGTAAACTACGTATATATTTGGAATTATCTGCTTTGTTTACATATTTCTGCTCTGGGAGGAGAAATATGATTAATAGTGATGTTCAACTATGAGGTTGGAGAAGTGGCAACCCGTGTAGCCAATCTTTTGCCTTCTGTAAAAAGAGTATATAAATGGAGTCAGAAATATTAAAATAGAACTTTCCTGCCTGACTTTCTGCTGTCTGCCTCGTCCTTTGTGTGTCCGATATTGCGACAGTACCTCGCATTTGAACTTGTAATGAACTTTCATTAGATATGAGACCTGTGCCTTGCTTACAACTGGAGAAAATGTGTGTCCAAAAATTAGCAATGAGAGTTATTCTACTCTTAAAGAAAACACACTGTTGATCCAATTATTTTGGAATAGTGAGCAGCTATAGAAAATGGCTTATATATACATAGCTACAACTTGGTGCTCTGTCATGACTTCCTCCTGGTGAGACCTTTGTATCCCCCTTTGGCTGAATTACTCTGTTGGAATGATATTCACAGGAAAGGTGTTCTAACTAAAAAGAAGCTTGAAAATTTTTCACAGAACTGGAAACAAGAGGTGGTATTCTGCAGAATCATCTTCAGTAGAAAAAGAAATTGGAGTATAACACACCAGTGGGAAAAAAAGTCTAACAACCCAAAAGTTATCAACAGATGTTCTCAGGTTCCTATAAAAGCTGCTCCTGAACAATAATCACATAGAAGAATGGAAGCTAGTGTCTTCTGTTAAAGGAAAAAAAAAATACAGATGTTGAGAAACTTCCTCACTGCTCAAGCAAACATCAACCTTCCTCACTTAGACATAACAATTTCCCATATCTGTGCCAAAATCTGCCGTAATTCTGCAATATACACACTGTTTTATAACACTAAGTTGAGATCACAAGAATCAGTTCACTTGCAACTGAACTTGGATTGAAAGTATATAGACAGAGAACAGTTGGCAGTCACAAAATGTACTAAATTGCTTTGGAACCTGCTCTGTTCTCTCTTACTCTTGACCTGCTGATCACGCATTGTGAAAATCTGGTTGATTTTGGAAACTTGTTCCATTGTGAGACAAATCATTAAATTAGTGTAGACACCAAAAAATACTGCTCAGAAGCGGATGTGTCATTTTAAGCAATTTGTTCTACTTATTGTAAAACATTTCCCACCAATATTAGTATTAAATATACAAAAAGAAGAGGAATGAGGAGCATTTATTTCCGTTCTTAAGATGGTATCAAGTATACAGCAAACTACAGCTACAGTGTACATATTTAGAAATGTGGTATTTCCCCAACACAGAGCAAAGAATCAACCTTCAGCACAAATGCTAAAGCAACTGATGCTCTTCTGAGAGCCCAAAGATGTAGACACTGAGAATGCACCATCCAGATACATAGATATTTCTATCTATATAGCTTTTTATGACATCAGAAGAGTCACAGCTAAGAAATAGTCTAAAATTGTCAAACCTGTCAATTACAGAGAAAACAGCTGTCATAGGATATTCTAAGTCTTTTTTCAGTTTAATGTCTAAATCTATCAGATAAAAAATGTTTTGTTTTAATATCTTCCAAAAGTTGTACAAGGTGGCATAATTTTTATTCTAATTGAATCTCCTGAGACGGTTCTTTGGAAACGAACAAAATAGGAATTTAGAAAGAAGTTCAAGTTACTTCTGCTCTCCAGTGTCCACCCCTGACACAGTTTCAGTGTAATTATTCTTAAATAAGGGCAGTTGCCAAGAGGAAGATGTGAGCAGAACCAGAATGAAAAAAAAAAAAAAAATCTCAAATGATCCACTTACTCTCAGACCATTCACTAAGCCAGTCTCCTCAGAGGGTGATTAACTCCAGTGCAGCACAGGCTGAGACAGTAGGCTATTTTCAGTGATATCACTCTACATTCCTCAATGACTTTCTTGGAAGCTTAAGGAGTCAAGACTGGTCCCTAAATGACCACACTAAGACATATGGTACTGCAATAAACCCATAGACTTCCTAGGAGCAAAAATTGTTACCACCTTTCCAAAGTGTGGCATGCTAGGTTCAGAGTAAGTGACACATTTAGCTGTCTTCAGATGGAATCACATCTATCACCTTGCTGTCTGCTCCTCACTGTGAAAGTGACCTGGACATTCCTGGGGAATCCTAAACCTGACTGAGGTGTCTGGAACTGTGAACGTTCTCCAACACACTGGAGTGGGGCTTACTCCAGAATCAGAGTTTAATTAGTTGCTCTAAAAGGAGCTACAGACAGGACTGGTCAGTCAGAGTTAACATAATAGTAATAACAACAATCATAATCACAATCATGATAATGTGAGAATGAAGAATAAGCTTACAGTGTTTTCTCACAGGAAGAGTTACGTAGACTTGCTGTTCCAAAAATTACTGAAAAACATAACCACATCAGGAAAATTATTCTAACTCACTCACCAGGACCTGCCTTAGCGGTTCAATTTCTCAGCAGGCTTGTGACACTGGCAAATCAGCATCTGAATGACTGCAAGGCCCCAGTGCTTTCACCAAGCTATCTTATCTGATCATCACAATAAAGATGCCTGCCCTCAGTCTTCTAGGGAAGAAAGGAGAAGGGGCAAAAAATAATGTCTCTGACCAATGTGTCTTCTCTTTTGTGTCTCAATGGCTCTCGTTTATGCTGTTAATGAAAAGGCTCCCTGCCTCATGCCTAAAAATTGTGTATTCAATAATAAAGTGCACTACCTTGCTCTCCTCTAGGGTTACCGATTTACATTTTTTGCAGGCTTTTGTTGACCTTAACAGTGTAAGTGTTTCAGAAACATGAAATAATTAAAATTTTCTGCTTCTTTTGTATTACTGTCAGTGGCATAACTTTTCATTTCCTCATATCCCAAATATTTAGAATTCATCTTTTGCAGGTAGTATGAAAGGGTTCACTACCTCATCTGTGGAGGGTGGCAGGGAAAAAGTTTCTTTCTTTAGCAGCTGACATTTTTGCTCATTATTTTACTACTGCCTCTCAAGCATTTCTAGTTACACTGACTGTGTTGCCTGACTTAAGTTTCTTTGCACCTTTAAGTTTCCCATCTTCAAAGACTTCAGGCTTCCTGGAAATGGGCCTGCACCCCTAAGGATATCCAGTAGGGCTGAGGAGGACCACCAAAGTACAGCATATATATGAGGATGCACTAGAAACATTAAAGACACAAACCATTCTCTACTGTCATTCATAGATGTCTTCATTAATTCTCCTTCTAAAAGGGGAAGGCTATACCCTCCTTGTGGAAGAGAGAAAGTGAAAAGCAAGAATTTCTGCATCTGGTAAGAGACAGAATAAACTTTCTTTTAGAAAAACAGCCACTTGAAACAAGCAGTGGTGGGATAATACTTCAGCCTGGCATCACAGTATCTCTAGAACTGAAAGGAGAGGAAACTGTAGCACCTCACTCAAGAATTACTAGGGGATGCCTGTCACCCTCAGTTCAGAGGGTCAGCCTGTGTTCTGAAACTGTTTAATGGCTGACCAGTGCTCCTTTCTGTTGGTCTGTGACACCAATTTTATCCTCAAGTGTTCTCCCACATTATTTCCCCCATGATTCTTACCTTACACTGTGAACGCTGTATTGGCAAAGACGTAGTTCTGTATTTTTCATTTTTTTACAGCTTTTACAATTCATTTAAGCCAGAAAACCAAAGCAGTATCTATATATCTATATATCTATCTATCTATAGATATATGGCCATTATAAGACTGCAATATTCAATTTTGCCACAGAGAATAGGAATGAAATTGCTCTTCATACCCCAACCTTCTAGTCAAACTCATTGTGAAATACTTGTATTTGACTCAAAGATTCCCACACAGGGAGACAAACATAAAAAATTATTGGAAATGCAAAGTAAACTCAATTTCAAAATCCACTTTAATCAAACTTTCATCATCAATTTTTATAAATCAAAATATATGGCAAGAAGCTGAGATTCACCAACAATAAGCCAACTCTAGTTATTTACCTTTGAATTAATTAATTTTCACTTACATTAATTTCCCTTGGAGTGACCAAAACCCAGTATTGCTGCTCACGTTAGTTAGGTAGACTTGGAAAAATCACAAGACCAAGAAGTCATGACAGGATGTGTGACAGAATTTCACTGAAGAATGACCTGTTTTTCATTTCGTGTTTTCTCCACAGTAATGAAAACTGGCTTCCTTTTTAATGATATGTGGAATGTACAGTGTATAACATCACACAGAAAAATGCAGTAGGTCAAATTTAAATGGCTTTTTTCCAATATTTCCTAAAGAATAATGTTAATTTCTACTTGAAAATATTAAGCATAAGTGAATAAAACATCATAATTAAATATCAATTTAATATAATCCTTTCCCAAACCAATACACTTAATAAGAAATAAAAAATAATCTCCAAACAAATCAACACAATCTTATCGCAAGTTTGAATTTCATTTGGGATCTGAGTCCATGAAGGACAGAATAAAGAGGAAAGATTAACACATGAAGTTGTAACAAGTTTCATCTATTACTTTTCATCAAAAAACATCAAAAACACCACTAGATTTAGTGGCTTTAGGGAGTCCAGTTTTTCCAGGGTAATGTTTTATGGCAACATGGTACTCAGAAGTACATGTGCTTGAGTCATTTGGATGTTAGAAGCAGTTGATCACCATCTTAATTTACAGAATTTCACACTAATAATAAGTGTTACGAGCCAAAATAAATATTAGAAAATTTAAGTCATTGCATTGACATTTTTCTGCCTATCTGAAAATAGAAAAAAATAGTTTTATTAAGCATTCTATACTCACAGAGACAGAACAATTACCCTTTTGTTTGTTCTGTTCATATATATCACGTGTATTACAAAATGAAAGACACACACATCACTAGGGTCTGACCACAATTAATTCTGTAATTTTTGATCTAACATCTTGCTGAAGCAGCTTAAAAAAAAAAAAAAAAAAAAAAAAAAAAAAAAAAAAAAAAGGCATGCTAAGGGCAAAAATAACAACAGTATTAACTTGGGTGTGATAGTGCTGGTAGCCCAGACCCTTTGTATTCTAAATCTTTTATACACAATATTATCCAGATTTTGTGCAATATGACAAAGAACACAAAGAAAGAACTCCTAAAAAGAGCACCATCTTTGTGAAAACTACAATAAAAACATTTTCAAATGAGTATGTGCCTGACTTTGCAGACAGCAGTATATGCATTATCCATACAGAACATATGCGCTTTTAAAGTGTAAACAGAAGAAAGGATGAAGATATACTATAAAGTCTGTGAGTAAATGTAAAAAGAGTGTTTTCTCATGACTTTAGCAAGGCATATCAGCTATATTTTAAAGTTACACTAATATAAATAAATGCAATGTACATATTTGCTTTCTACGTGATTCCACAACTTGGAGAGGTCTTGGGAGACTTGTCTGGCCTTGCAACAACCTTGTTTGCAGGCAGAGATGAAGCAGTAGCCTGTGTTTGTTTACACTGCCTGTCCCACTGACCTCCTTCAGAGAAGTGAGGCCACTGCCAGGAGCACCACACTACAGCTCTTTCCCTCAGAAAACTGATGCTCCTATACAGCCTCCCTAAGGCTGGATGAAGAAGAACATAATCACATTGTTAATCTAGGCAATCACCTGGGCTTTTGTGATGTAACTGGTGCTTGCATTAGTGATGTCACAGGAAAAAATTTGAATAGCATATTTAAAAATGAATAAAGTTTGCCTCTCCTACCTGTCACACCATCCATTCTATGGATTTATTATATTGTTCTAGCAGAGCCTGCAAGGATCAGCAGGAGAATATATTAGTTTGAGGATGTAAAAATGATAAGAGTTTCAGCTGGCCTGATGATGACCGAAGTTAAAAACATTTTATGAACAGCTTCCCCAATAGGAATCATCTACAAGGATGTGCTTTTTGTGAAACGAAACAGTCATTAAAAAAAACCTTTGGTGTTTCCCCCAACCCTGCCCCTTCCACAACCAGCAGCTGGATAGGATTTCCACTTCACCTCACATAAAACAGGAGCCTGATAGCATAGGTTCACAGGTAGTGTCTTGGATCAGGGGAGAGCGGAATGTGATTTTTAAGAACCAAGTTTGTGCCACTCCTTTAAACAATGAATGATGTATGAAAACATCACTAAGTCCTGACTGTCACAAATTTTGCTTTCTGTGCACTGCAGTGGTAATACAGGCAGAGAATTGCCCACATTTGTTAACCCACCAGACGCTGTACATAACCTACAACAAATGTTTAATATTTTTCAAATACCATTCTAGTCAATGTGGCGGGGATTTATGTAAACAAAAAGTCTTATTTGATTTGAAAGCAGAAATTATTTAAGTCTTAAAAGTGAGACGTGTGTTAAGAAAAATCTAAATATCACATTTCTAATTACATTCTTTCCACAAGTTTTGTTGTGCCTTCCAAAAACTGTGACCACAACAGAGTAAAGGTGCACCTCTAAGGAGGGTTATATCCCGTGGATGAAACCATGCTGGAGAGCAGGCAGATGGGCCCCAAAGGTCTGCAGGTCATGTGACAATTAATGGCAGAGCAGCTGAAAGGAGTAAGAAACAAAGAGCAGCAAAAGGAAAGAGCTGCTGCAGACCAGTCTCCAGGACCACCTGCCCCATCACTGAAGGGACCAAATGCAACATGTGACATCAGACACTGGAGATGAGGAAGGGGGAAGGAGAGGTGTGTGGATGAAGGTGAAGAGTTTGCTCTAACATTTTCTTTGTCTCCTCTGTTTCTCACAACTGGAATCAGTGATTAAAAGCTTATGTTAATTGGCAATAAATCAAGTGAGTTTTCCTGACTCAAGATTGTACCTCTGATAAATGCCCATGATAAGAAAATAAAATCATTTCTGAGCATGCAAAAGAAGATTGAGAATCATACATTACTTTAACTTTCTACTGTTTTAATATCATACAAAATTAATTTTGGTACAATGTTCATCTGTCTGTAGGAAATGAAATGACTCAGGAAAACAGCCACAGTTGGTTAGATGACGGAGATCTGTAAGAATAAAAATAGTTCTGTTTTATTCAAATTTATTGTTAGAGATTAAAGAACATTGTGTTTCCACATCTGCCATGCTGATATTTGTGAAATGGATGACTCAATTTTAATATTTGAAGTAAATACTTGTAATTAAGTTTATAATAAATTACCTATTCTATTTTTAAAAAATCCCCAGTGAAGCGGATTAGCCTACCTGTTAACCTGCATTGAGTCATCTATAATGTCTTTAGTAAAGCCGAAGTAAATGTCACTGGGTAGAAATAACATTATTCGGTCTACTTTAAACCTGGCCTGTCTGTGAGATACATTCAGTGTCTGAACACTTAATGTGTTTTGGGATGAATAAGATAGATCATGCCACGTGACCAAATGTCTATGGTAGATCATACTGTATGGCCAAATGTCCCAAGTCAGGGTTCAGCACCTGGGACAGCAGGGTTTTAGTGGCTACTCTGAGACAAAGATATGGCTCATATCCTGAAGTCTTTGAGTGCAGAGGCTGAGAAAGCAAAATGGTAATTTGTGAGAGAGGTTGCAGAGGGGAGATAGCCAGAGCGTGTTCACACTCACCAAGGTGTCAAATTATCATTCTTGGTGAAGAATTTATCATTAGAGAATAGGAACAGAAAGATACAGGTCTGAGAGCCTTTCAATCATCTACCTTTCAGGAAACCTGCATCCATTGCTTACCTTCAGATAACACAGGAATCAATATAGGACTATATTAAGAGATGGAATAAGATAGCATATGTTATTACCTTAGCAATTACAAGGGCCAACTGTTGGGCTGAATCATGCAGCTTACCCTAACTACACAAAAGGAAATAAGATGACCACAGAACATAAGAGATGAAAAGACTACCAGGAAAGAGCTTGTATATTAAAAGCAAAAAGATAAAAAGCCAGCTATTGCAAACTAGCCTAAAGAGGAATTTGATTTCTGGCTTGGACAACATCATACTGTCTTTTGGATTTATTTATTACCTTGAGATAATTTAATTTAACAATGGCTTGGATAATTTTATATTTGTGATAAGGTTTCAGAACTGACACTGTGTTCATATGGCACTTAACCCTTTCTTGTGAGAAAACTTTTGATCTGCAGATGTCCACTAACCTTCTTCGAAACTTTCAGAATTTAGTTAAACAAGATAGTCCCTTATGGCTTTATTTCCTCTTAGCAACCTTGGCAGTAAATATTCAGTTTTAAACACAAACACCTATTCCACCTTCTGTTTTTGCTTTTATTATTATGCCTTAATCCAAAAATGCATACTAAAACACGAATCTTGCATATCCAACCTGGATCACCTTGATCTTTATTTGTGCATCACATTGTATGTTTAAAGTAAAAAAAAAAAAAAAAAATCTTTTAAAAATCAGTTACTGGGACATTCTACTTCCCTTGAATTTTTTTGATTCCCAGGTGCCATCATAGAGGCTAAAAGGGGGATTAAAAGGTAGAAAAATTCATGGTTCTTAAGACAGTGTCCACTACTGTAAAGGAGATGTAATGGTCATTGGTAGTTTAGATGTATCAGTAAATCAAACAGTAAAATGAACAGCAGGACAATGTTTTATGGTGTCAGTAAAAAAAAAATACTGGCTGTACCTTCAAAACTTGTTCAGCCAGACAAAAGCTAGGGTTAAGTACAAGCCTAACTAGACAATGGCTTCAGATATTCAAGAGCTCAAGAAAGGTGTTACTTTTGGCTTTTTAGACACATAGAAAAATACCTTGTTCTAATCTTAAAAAAAAAACCCCAAAACCCAACAAACCTCCATGGTACACTTCTGATACCAGTTTTTAAGCAGGTTACTGGATTCCACTGAAAAGGTGCTACACATCTGTATATGGTTTAAAATAAAATTAATAAGCTAAACCAAGTATATGGGGTTTATCAGCTTGTGGAAAGAACAGCTTAAGGGCATGACTATACTTTCAGACAGGACACCTCTCTAAGAAGTATAATGGGTACAACCCCTAGAAAGAGTAAGTTTAAATTTTCAAAGAAATTCAAAGGGAGGCCCTAGATTCTCCTGGAAATTCTTTTATATAATGATAAATTCAACTTTCCTGTCAAATTCCCAATGCCAAAAAGATATGGTCTTATTTTTCTGCCTCCTGCTCATTCAAGCCACTTAGTAAATTAACTGGGATTATATGGAAGAAAAGGAGTACCCTGATTTCCTCACACTACTGACCATAACAACTGGATCACAAAACGATTTTTGTTCTCAAATGATGAGACTGAAATTAATGTACTGTCATTAGTAAAAGAAATCTGCATGTGGTGATGAATTCTAGACTTTAAAAAAGAAAATAAAAGTGTTTTAAAATACTTTCCAGCTGGTTGTGGTCTTGCTGCAAATAATGCCATCTGCTTAAACATTTCACAGTACAAAATGGTAAGTTACATGCAATCTTTTGTGATTTCTTAGAGAAAAAAAAATATTTTTGTACTTACTGTATGGATTTTCTCATCATCCATATGTATATAATTTAATTGAATTGAATTGTTTTTCAAAACAGTAGAAATCTGAATAGTAATTGAGAGCTGCATCCTATTTCCTCCCAGTATTAATCTCTATCAGTGAATATGGTAAACATAAATGATATTGAATAGGCTATGATCACAGAACTTAGTAAGAACTGTTTAGAAACTAAAACAAGATTAAAGGTCTTTGTAACCTTCAGGGATTATTTCAGAGTCTGAAAAACAAAATTAGAAGTACAAAGATATTCCAGATATTATCTATTTTTGTATAAATGGATATCACTATAAAATTTAGAGATACTAATTAACCATCAACACCTGCAATCAAGATACTGATGACTCCTTATATGTTTCAAAATACTATAGGACAATGAAAGTGCAGAAAAAGAAGGTTCTCAATATACTATTATTAAGCATTCTTGAGCCAGAATTCAAACTTTTCATCATAAACTGTCAATCCACTAATGGCAGCTAAAAAAAAATCCTAGTAGACTTAATGTTCACATTTCCATGATTTTTTCACACTTTCCAGATGTCATTATCATATAAAATGAAATGTTAGTCTTTAAATTTATCCTTGACTTTCTGAACAATTGAACATAACAGTACCTTTTTATTAATTTGCAACACTTGGAGGTTTTTTTATGTCTAAAATATAAAATAAAGAATAACATAACACTATCAATTCCTCTATTAATTTCAAAAAGATATCATAAAACTTTCTTTTATTCCTTCTCTCTTTTTCCAATCCTTAGACAGAGTGGCAACCAGAATTATGATTTCTTTAGATGCCTGAGAGACTCTAAGAATCTCCTAGGGGAAAAGTGTGTGAATTACTCCTAGATAACTAAAGCTGGAAGCTAAGTTTAAATCTACCTCTCTCCACCCCGCAGTCCCCTCTCTTGGCTCCCCTCCCCCCCCATTTTATTTTTTTAAGTGATATCAGATGAACCTCTCAGTCTCAATGATGATTGACTGCATCATTCTATCAGGTAGTCACCCAGGGCTTAATCCTTACAGAGTCATTTTACAATCTGTCTCTTGGCCAAGACAGCAATTCAGCTCACACTCATGTGGCTGGCACACTGAAAATCAGTTGCAAGGCGAACTCTAGAGTTTAGGAAGTGAGGAATAAGGCAAAATCTCTAACACACACAGGCTTTAAGTGAAAGTCTCTTCATGCAGCCCATTTCTAAAAGAGAACCTACTAAATTCTCTGGCCAGTGCATCTGTTTTTCTGCTCATGTACATGGTTATTTGAGCCAACATGTAAATAATGGATCATTTGTTTAGTAATGCAGAGTTTAATGTCAATATGTACCATAGAAAAAGTGATGATAAATAAAATCAGGATGCCACTGATCTAAGCTTTAAAGTAAAAATACCCAGAAGTATCTAGGAAAATTTCTAAATCAAACATTGCAAACCACCTAATTTGATATAAGATATAAATTCTGATTATCTAACCAGGAGTAAAAAAATGGAAAAAAAAAAAAACCCTATCCAGAAAATAGCCTCTATTTTACCTCACTTTGAACTGGAGAGTAAACTGGCATGGAGTACTGCATGTAAAAGCCATTTAGGTACAATCAAAAGTCATTTTCATCAGCACAGATGCCCCAAATTGACCACCATAATGTGGTGGATTAAATGGATCTTGGAATTAATCACATATGAAAGAAGTTCTCTTGAATGGTGGAATCACATGGGACCTCCACCTACTGAGATGTTATCAATGCACTGTTCGAACAGCTTTCTAAAATGCTGAAAATAAGTCTTTGTCTTGTAACATTTTTCACTCACAATTATATGAATGCAGGCAAATATGGCAAGGAATACCAACTGTACACAGTTAACTATTTAAAAAGGAAAATAACTCAGGCATAGCACTGTCTGTCTAGTCAAAAGGAGGAGGTTTCAGTTATTTCTAATCTTGGTGATGAAGGATTTGATTCTGTATCATAAGACAAACAAAATGAACAATAGGAGAAAGAACCATCTGAAAGAACTGGTAAGGAATACAGTCATGTTTTCCTCACTGCTTTTCTTGAACTGCAAAATCTATTCAAGCTGGGGGACTGGAAAGCAAATGTCATGTTTCCAAAACAAAAGAGGAAAACATCCCCAGAATCATAGGGCGTATGAATAAATTTAAATCTATTTGAACTTCTGTGCAAAATCTATAGTGAGCTAATGTAATTTCCAAGGTGGGTCGAAGAAACACAGCAGTGTGGTGAAGTGTCACCATGTGAGTCAATACAGAATCCGTGAGCATCCGTCATTAGGGGCAATGGCACAGAGGACACACTTAAAATTATGACCTTGGGTACATAGAATTCATTTTAAAATTTAAATCTAAAGGGGACCAACACAATCATAATTTAAAAAAAATGGCTCTGTCTAGATAAGATTCCATATGTATTAAATACAAGTACCTAGAGACAGAAGAATACTGTACTGTTTGCTTTCCATATTTATGATCTTTACAGAAATGAAGCTAACTGGCATACATGACTGCTGCAAACTCTTTGCCACCTCTCCTGTTTTCACGAGGGCACTATCATGCCTCCCCAACATATGTGCAGTGACACCCCACAACATTTTCAGAAGATTCAAGAAGTTTCCTGCTCCCCATACATTTCCCCAGAGTTAACACTTCTAATCTTAATCAATCCTTTGTTATATATTTTTTTAATGAATAAATAAGAATAGATCCAAAGGACTTTTAGTCTTCCTCTAAGTCTTTGAACACTGCACCTTGTCTGTGTTGGGAAACAACCATCACCTATACCAGGAAATCTGACCTGATCCCAAACAGAAAATTTATAGAGAATGAAATTGACTGTCAAAACCATAAAAGAGGACAGTGACTGAGGGAACCATATGGCAAGGACTAAAAGTCTTCTCTTTCTCCTTAAATATAACCAAACTGAGTACCACACCCACTGAGGCAATCATTCTTCCCTATTTATCAGGATACTAACTATTTATACAATGTGTAACAGTTCTAACATGAACAGAGTGAGAAAGACCATCCCTCAAATACTGGAGAACTGTTATTTAAGGCCCTCCCAGTAGGTTTACATTCCTGATTTCAACTTCTGCAATGAGATTTGGAAGAAATGTCGAGTTATTCTGAAAGCAAAATTAACAGCAACAGACTTTGAGATATTGGCCATGAAACACAATATAAAATCAGGTAAAATACGTACAATGTTTTAGACCAATGCTTGACCTGGCCCAAAGTTCTGTCTCCAGTATTGGGCATTAATAGGGCAGTTGTACAGAATTACTTTTTCCAGATGGAGTAGGCTCCAGCAATTTATTGGCCAGAGCCTCCCTGAGCAGGGGGTGTTGTTTTCTGTGGGCCAAACCCTGGGCATTCCATGTATGTCTTTAAAGTCGGAAAGTTTTTATTTTTACTATAATGGAAAAAACCCCTCAAACCTGACATATAGAGGACAAATAAATTTCTAAAATCATGTTTGAACAAGGTTGAGGCTTTCACATTTGGGAGGTGTTGGCGTTAACATAGCTGGCAACTAGATTCAAAGTTAAATTTAAGAAGCATATATAATGTCCTAGTCTTCCATGAGTATTTATTTACAGGAGCAAATTTGAGCTCTTCCAACTCTACAACTGCTGTCATCTTAGTGAGGGAATCCTGTCTGAATTTTCCTCTTCACTGTGAGTAAAAATCTCTCCCTACAGTGGAAAAGGACACAATGTAATTGTTTTTATAATACTGCCTTTTATTAATCTTTTTTGTGATTGAGAATAAGTAAGACCTACATATCTAAAACTACATTATTTAACCTTCTGGCAGCAATTCTGTTTAGAGCAGAGAATTCACTGCCATGGTTAACTGCCAGTAAAAAATCCAAGAATATTCATATACACAAAGGCAAACCCTTACTTTACAATCAGAACATTACATTTTTATTAGGAGAAATTAAAGTAAAATAGATTTGTGTAAATTCATTTTCTATTCTACTGGTAACTTGAAAATCTCCATATGGCTTTGAACAATGCTAGATCAGATAAGAAAAGATTACCTGAACCACAGAGGGAAATCACGTATTTTAAGAGACTTGGCTTTAATCAACTAATTCAAAGTTAGATTTTATTAAACCTTGGTTTTTGTTTTTTTTTTTTTCAATCAAATAAGCTTAGCAAGGAGAAACGTGCTATTCCATTTAATGACCAAGTACACTGTAAATGCAATAGAAACAGAACAGGTCTACACATTGTAAAAAACCTGTATTTCAAAGAATGCTTTCAAATGTCACTAGTGAAAAGCTTAGAATTCAACATTAAATTTTTTAACCAATTCAGAGGTATTATTTTCCTCTAAATGTTCATAACACAGTAACTCTAGTTTACTAGAAAAAAATCACAAGTTTTTCATGTGATTATGACTTGTTGATTTAGCTGTTAAAAGACAGTGAAAACTCTGAGGTTTTCTTCCAGTCACGAGGTTTGTACTGCTCTTTTCCACCTAAATAGATTCTCCAGTGTCTAACTGGGATTAATCTCCTGTTGCCTATTTTCTCTCTAACAGGTCACTCAGAGGTTATATGTGTTCTTTCTTCCTGGAGCTTGTAAGAACATAAGTATTTTTGAGACCTCTAGCCTCTGTCAAATTTAGTTCAATCATTTGTGTTTTAAAAGTTATTGAGGAGGTGGGAGAGAAATCCACAAGTGCATAATGTGACTGTAAGACTTTACATCCACAGATGATCAGTTGAAAAGATTAAACAAATATACAGTATCACTGCCCACTTTTGGATTGTCAGAATTCAGCTATCTCAATAAAATCATATTTTATTGAGGCAAATACAACTCTGGTGACTGCTGACAACTTCCCTTATGGAAGAATTCAGATAATCTGGAGCTGGCACACCCTGCCCACACTCACCCCCACCTTCCTGGGATCACACACAGTACGTCTGACATTTCTTGGCAGGGTATTTTGATAATCCTTAACAGACCAACCTTTTGGAGCACTTCCAAGCAAATGTGTTCTGAAATAGCCTCTTTCTAACCTGTTTCCAGAAATCACAAGAACATTGCAAATCCAGCCAGAGAATTTGGCTCCATGTATTTAAGTAACCAGGTTTTGGTTACCCTGAACAGCAGAACTACTCTGAATGCCTAGAGATGTATAACACCAATATAATCCAGACACGTTTTTATTTTGGATTAATTACTTTTTAGTTAAAAGAACGGATACTTTCTTCTACCTTTCAACATTTAATATATTTTAGTACTGCATTTCAAAGTATTTGATGTAAAATATTTTGATTTTTTTTAAAAAAGTGATCTCATTAAATATAATATAATATTAGACCTAAGATAATTAGTTTTCAGTTTGTCCCTATGCATTATCTAGACAGGTGTAATTAAAGGATTTCAGATTATCACTTTATTCTATTATGTACTTTTCACTATGTCTTTCTATTGATATGAACACTTCATTGCAAAAAACCTTTCTGGTTATCTTTTAATTCATCTCTTTACTTGCATGGTGTTTAGGCAAGATAAAATAGAGGCTTCAGAAATAATTTTTTACCTGGTCCTCATACAAGGTATGATTTGGGAGTGTAAAGTTAGTAGCATCTACAAAAGTGCCAGTAGGTAGTGTTATGATTGATGCAAAATAAAATTAAAAGAACAGTAACACTCCAAAGTTCTGATCCAACCAAACAAAAAACAAAAAATGCAAAAATTACAAAGAATCTGCATAAGTGAAATTATAAATAGAAGCTGTTCCCTTTCCTGTTTCAAGTTTTCTTCCATTCTGTCTGTATTTCTAATATAAAAATCAAGTGTTATAATATGTAATTTTTCTTTTCTGTGCAGGTCCATCTTTTATTTACCATGCATTATAGTAGGCAAATCATCTTTTATTTTCTCATTGAACTATCATCCATAAGAATAATTTAAAACCAGCTAATAAACATTATGGTTTGTTAGAACTGCTACTGATTAAATCTTAAGAGTCTAAAACATACAAATATAAACAGAATGCAATTAGAGCTATTTAAAGAATCCATTTTTAACTTAGATTAACCATACTTTCCATTTGCTAGGGATAAACACTCATAAATGAAACCCATTGCTGAACAAGAAGCAATTACTTCAGTTTAAAATATTAATACATATTGCCTTTTAAAAAGTCGAGGAAAATCATTTATGTACTGTACAATACAAACTCAATTCATACTGAGAATGAAAATGGGATGGCATCCTGAATCCTAAGTGAGCAGCACCATCTTTGAGGTACAGTTTGTTCATGTGCATTTATAAGTCCATTAAACTGTTCTTCAGTTGGCATTGTTTTCAAAATAATCATGATAAAATACACATACATGGGTATTGTATTTTTAAGCTAATTAACCTGCCCAAATTTGTCAACTAGCTCTCTTACAACAGCCCTTATTAATATCAGAGACATGCTAGTAATGCAAACTAATTACTCATGTGCAGCGTACTAATTCTAGATTGGGCAGACTCTCAAATTTATTCCTGACTGCTGGTCTAGAAATGTACACATACATGCATATACACATATACATATATTTATATGCAGATAAATATGCACCAGGACTGACAGGTATATGTTAGATTTTAATAACTACTTGATTATGAGATACTTCTAAAGATAGCCGAATTTGGGAAAATGATTCTGACTTTGATGCTAAGATTTTGTTTTTTCTACGCATGGTTTTATAAGTTGCATTTTAAAGGTGTAAATTTGAGCTATATCATACACTCTTATTTCTGCTCATTGATACCCTGAGGAAGTATTAAGGGTTTTTCTTTCTTTACAGTGATAAAAGATCCCTTCACCAGAAAAGGCAAAACCATGGCTCTGACAGTGCTGCAAACCAGTATTTTATTATCGAGTGGTGGTGTGCCAAAGTTGGGGCCTTCCCTCTTCATCCTCAGAACAATAAAGACTGTATTTACAGAGAGGTTAGAATAAGATTATTGATATTTTAAACCAGATCTTTTATGTATTCCTCTGATAAGCTGTCACCTCATACACTATAATTTACCTGGTTATGTAGCTCTGAACTACACCCAAGTGCATAGAAACCAAGCATGGGAATTTATAGAACCAAAGATTCATTAAGGTTGTAAAAGGCCCCCAAGTTCATTTGACCAAACACCAGAAAACCCTAGAATTCAGTGCCACACCCAGTCATTTCTTGAACACTTCCAGGGATGTTGACTCCACCACCTCCCTTGGCAGCCCATTTCAATGTTCAGCCACCATTTCAGTGAAGACATTCTTCCTGAAGTTTAGTGCGAACCTCCTCTGGCACAACTTGAGGTAATTTCCTTTTGTCCTGTCACTGGCTGCCGGGGTGAAAGCACTGAACCCCACTTTGCTACCTCCTCAGTCTTCCCCTCATCCAATAAGTGGGCCACGTGGTCATAAAGGGAGATCAGGTTGGTGAAGCAGGACTTCCCTTTCCTGAACTCATGCCTGATCCCCTGTACATTGTGACTGCACTCTTACCTGTTCCATAGCCTTCCCTGGCACTGGAGTCGGGCTGAAAGGCTTGCAATTCCCTGGATCCTCCTTACAACCCTTCTAGTAGATGGGCATCACACCGGCCAACCCCGGTCATTCAGGACCTCCCCAGTTAACCAGGACTAATGACAAATGATGGACAGTGTTTCGGGAGCTCTTCCACCAGCTCATTAAGTACCCTCAGGTGAATCCCATCTGGCCCCATAGATTTACTAGTGCCTAAGTGACACAGCAGGTGGACAACCACCTCCTCCTGCATTGGAGGGCGTCTATTCTACTCCCTGTCTCCTGTCCAGCTCAGGGAACTGATTGCCCTGGTCTCTCTGTTAAAGACTCAGGCAAGGAAGGCACTAACTACCTCAACCTCTTTCCTCATCCTTGCAGACAGTGTTCACCTCTGTGTCTGACAAGGGAATCATCATTTTCTAAGTCATGATCTACTGTTTTAACACTTTTACCAATCCCTCAGTCTATGAAGCCACAATTATAACAGATATAAAAAGTTTAACAAACTATGTTTCTACTCTCTTTGAAGCGGTATTTTTATGTTTATATTTAAGTGTATGTTAAAAGGCAATTAGCAATTGAGCAAAGTGAATAATTAATTATGTGCAATTAGAGTGGAACTGCAGACAAATAGTACCATATTACTGGAAAATTTCAACAATGTGATAAATTATGCCAATTATATGCAAAGTAATAATGATTTTCAATCAAAGAATATAAATGAGAATATGTTCTGTATTCACAACAATAAAAGTTCAATCTGTTTGCCTGTGTTTAAACAGCCTGCAATTCATATATACCCAAATCATTATTATGCCTCTTTTGATAAAACACATTTATTTTCAGCACTACTTAGTATTATGTATTTTTGCATAGATAGAAACATTTCCCTTCAGAAACACTCACAGGGCTTTGGATTGAACTGAGGATTGTCCTCAGTTCAGTCTTCTAAGACATTTCAGGACATAAAACCCCTTACCAGACTGCCTCGTGTCTCTGCAGTGTCTCGTATAGCATGATGGATGGCTGAGAGGAACCTACAGCTGAAAGGAGGTTTCAGACTCTCCAGTTGGTACCCACCTGTAGCAGAGCAAGTCTCCTCTTATTACTTATTTAATTAACGTGCCAAGCTCTCTGCCGCAAAAATTGAGGAAATTTTCCCTGTAGTTGTCTCTCTGCACTGTCAGTAACCTTGTGGAAAAACAAGGGACTGAGGTCGCCAGAATACAAAGTTTTTGTAGGAATTTGAGCAATCCTGTCTACAAAAACCCAGCAGTTATATGAATTTTGGATAGGGAAAGGTGACCTGGCATTTAAAAGTATGAGCAAGCACCTATGATTTCAGAAGAACAACCCAAGGAGGCATACACACTCCAGCCCACAAAGGGCTTGGGACCAAGGGCTCGGGACAGGTGAGGACCAACATGTGGCTGCGGGGGCCATCGGAGAGATCCCAGGTGTGGGTCCTGCCCTTCTCCCCTTGCTTGCTGGGGAGACACCTGTATTTAACAGCCAGAGGGGTGTCCGGAGCCATGCCACAGGCGAGTGGTCGGGCCACTCTCCCATTTTCTTTCCCGAGGGGCGGCTGGGGGCAGCTGCGGCAGCCGGGGGCGCAGCGCACGGACAGCGGCCCCCTCAGGGCAGCCCCGGCGGGGGGGGGGCGCTATTCCCCCGGGCCCCGCCGCTGCCCCGCCCGCGGCACCCGCGGAAACAAAGCCCGGGGGCGCACGGCCGCGGCTCTGCCTCCGAGAGAAAAGACAACACTCCCTTTTCCAGCAGCGTTAGCTCTACTACAGCCACCTTGGAGCGTTTGCGTCTGGGTCGATCGTTCAAAGCAAGTTTAAATGATATTTAAAACCAGTTCCAGTCAGTACTATAACTGCCTAGCATTATATATCAGCATTATAGAAAAAAAACCCTATATATTTAAAAGGGAACTATGGAATATGAATATAAGTATTCACTCCAAAAATTTTACTAGTGAAGTCAGTTTAAGGACATGTACAGGAAACATAAATATAATTGTCTACGTCTTCACAGAATTCACCCTATTTTGATTTTAATTTTCTGCACCGTATAAAGATTATATAAACCATAGTTTAGATAATTTCTAAAATACATATCTAATAGCTACTGTATTATTTCAGCTACATGACATCTATGAAGCTACAAAGCTGGGAATGCAATATATTAGAAGTCTTACATTTATTTTTATAAAGAAATTCTAAGTAAAATATTTGCTGTTAACACAATATGCACAGGACAGACATAGTTCAAGCTCCAGTCTGATTTTTTCAATTAAGTAAACATGAAATACATAAATATGCAAATCTGCTCAAATACACCTTCCCCCCCTTTTTAAAATCTTCTATTTTCTTTATTGTGAGACTGATTTTTTTAACCTACAAAAATGACTAAACAAATTGCAGGAAATGAGGTGGGTTTTTTTTTTTGTTTGTTTTTGGTTTTTTTTTTTTTTTTTTTTTTTGATTGTACTGCCTTTATACTTGTCTCGGAATGTCCACAAAGGAACTTTTGAACTTCTTGGGTACTCTTAAGCAGTTTGATGAGAAGCTAGAATTCTCAAAATAAGACACTACTAAATGTCTCATGAGCTCAGACACCAAGAAAGAAGAGATGCCATCCATGCCCTCAAGACGTACCATGATTGTATCACACATCCACAGAGGAGAAACATTTTTGGGGAATCCTTAATCCACTGTCATGCTTTAAGGCTGAATCCCATTTATAAGGTTGTTCCTAGAAAGTCTTTCTGCATGTCCAGTGAAAATAGAACATTATGGACTAATAAAACCTTAATACAAAGCAATCAAAATCCAATTTTTCTGTAGGAAACTGGTGTGCAAGTCATGGAATTACTTCACTCAATGAAAGATGCAGTTACATCTGCAATTTGAGTTTACCTATTGGATTAAATTTTTCAAGAGTAATTCTTAGTCAAGAATTCTGTATTTCTAACCTGCCTGTTGAATTTGAATATTCTGAAGTAGTCTCAGAATAAATCTGAGATAAAATTATGTAAATTTATCCTTATTTCTTGGATGATCCATTATTCCCTAAGTATTATTTTTCTCTCTATGTTTTTGTTTGCCAACTTTCCCCCTTAGAAAAAGAAGCTTTACCTTTGCCCCACTTGTTTTATAAATAATTTTTGTTGCTCTTAAAACTATATGAGCTTTTCATTTTTAGGGCATTCCCTCAAAACATACTCTTACTTTCCTTTCTTTATGAAATCAGCCTCTTAGGAAACTGTTTTAACTTGTTAGAGAGACCAACAGACAGAAATGTGCTATTTGTACCTAGGCCATTTAAATGCTGCCTTTTCTTGGGTTTTGTGCTGCGCTTGTTGATGACAGCATTGCCCTTCTTTATTTTGTGGCTTTTCCTCATTTTCTTTCACCACTCCTTTGCTGCATCACAGACTTCCACTTTCTGTCCTCTTCATATCAAGTTTTTCACTTTCCATTCCGCATTTCTTTCCCGGTAACTTGATTTCTATTTTTCTTTCTGGAAAAATCTGCCAGAAAACCTCAGTTATTTGCAGCACAGGCTAGCTCACATACCAGACATTTAAAAAGCAAAAATATTATAGTTCTTTTAACATATCATTCCCTTTCTATGTAAGATGCCAGTTCTATTTACCAGAAAATACCTAATTCTAGTGTTCCACTCCACTAAATCATCTCTATTTATCTTCTCAAAAAGTATTTGAATCAGCAAATTTACATTGTGCAGATTTCTATACATCTGTCTAAAGCAGAAAAGTTTATTAATCTTTCACTTTTAACCATAGCACCAATTGCATCTCTCAGGCTTCCTTTCAGAGCCCAGTTGCAGCCCACCAGCTGTTCCACATCCATCAGGCTTCCACAGCCTGAGAACAGGCTTTATGTTTCCTCATTTCAGCCAGGAGGCTGAAACAAAAAATCTCTTTTTATGTCACCTGGAAAATATCACAAGAGGAAAGCTCAGCAACATCAGTGGAGGTCAGCCAGGGAAAATAGAAAAAACACAGTGGGTATCTATTTATGTTTACCTCTGCATGAGGATCAAGGGTGCCATCCACCCCACACTAAATACATTTATTTCCACAAGGTACAATCTCCACTGACACAGGCTATTCTTTCCTGCTATCTGTGAACTCTGATGAAAAGGTCTAACATCTGAAAAACTGTTTTTGTAAACCTAACAATACTAAACAGAACAATTTTATTGGCCAACTGTTTTTAAGAAACTTATTTGTATTGCAGATTTGTTTTGCCCACTTGGCATTGGACAGACACAGACGCTGGGATGAAAGCTTAAGGACAATGTCATGCTCCACCTCACAGAACAGAGATCCTCCACATTAGTTAAGGCCAACACAAAAGAGTGAGAAGGATCCTGGCTACTCCTCTTCCTTCAGTGTCAGAAAAAGTGGGTCAATAGAGAAAAGTGTAAACCACATCCAGATGGGACCCCTGGATTCTGTGTATGAAGAGCAGCACCATTGACATCCATTGAAGCTGTGTATAAAAATCATACAAGTGTGTATATATAGGATACTTACATTCTCTCATTCTTTTCTATTTTCATTATTAACTTCCATGAAACTGTACCATTAACAATCCTGTATGTGTGACTTTCCTCCTAGTTATCACTGCAGCCAATTGCAAATATTATCTTACTCTTTTAATGTTATTTTACTATTTTTACTGGAACGCAGCCTTGAAAGCACAAGCACTATTCATAATGCAATGTTGAGATTATTAAAGCTAGAGATACAGAAGTGTAGTAAAATATGAAAAAAAAATGTATTTGCATTAATTTGTGGGCTTCTATTCTGTAAAAATAAACTTTGGAAGTCTCTTAAAAACCTCTTGTGTATTCTCAGAAACATCCTTAACTCATTATAAGCTGAACTGTCACTTTTATTATTGTATGTATTAGACATTGCTTAAAATTAAAAACATTAATCAGAAAACTGCTGTCCTAACCAAAGAAAATATTGCCCAGTCTAAAATTCAAATATTAAATTATTTAATTTACAGTCTGGGGTGTTCACAAGATCTGGATGCAGTGTGCAGTGCCTTTGTGTCACTGAATGCATGTGTCCATGTATTGCAACCTTTACACTGGAAATTGCAGAATTCTAAAATTGAAATGATGCCAAATCTGTGGCACATGCTATTAAAAATACCTTTGCAACCTCCATGAATGGAGAACATTTCTGGCCAGAATCCAGAAGATGTGGGATAAATCTGGGCATGTGGGTACAGAAATCTATTCACATACAAAGGACTCCAGGGGCAGGGGCTTCACTCACATATATAAATAATGCAAAATCATTTTTCTTTAAGAAGGCAGAAAGTCCTTGTGGGGACAACGTTGGTTACAAGACAGTTACAAGACATAATAAAAATTGTTAATTCAATAAAAACAACAGCATTTCCTTGGGATTACTGCCTGGCTTCTGTGAGTATCTGTGAGACAGATAACCCCATTCACACAGTAATCAGTGATGCATAACTTCAGACATGAATATTCCTCACTGAATATAAAAGGATGTCAACAAAGTCACACTTCTGTAGACTTTCTAAAACCTGTTATAGTTTCAATGAAACCTTCCACTGCTCTGAATTGAATGGTGCTGCAGGAAGGGATTCTCAGTCTCTCAGCTTATTCATCTGCAGGTAACTGACAGGATTTGGGTGCAGAATTATTTTCACCTCTTCACTTTTAAAATGGAATAGATAGGCACTGTGTCCTCCTGTCAGACATTATCCAAACAGTAACAGAATTTAAGGCTAACTATGTCCCTTTTAAAATTTGACCTTTTTTCTCTTTTGCAAAAAGGTGTTACATGTATATGTGTGCAGCAAAAATTCAGAAGTTGAATCCGTCTTGAAAACATTTTGCCTTCCTGGAAAGAACTGCGTATAGAGATAGTGAAATCAGTCAATAGTCATGCCTGGGCTGAAATTGGGCTTTTTTCCTGAAAAACTTCAGAAGACATTACTTAGAAAATAAAACTCAAATCTACTTTGATATGTATTCCACTTGTGAAGTAGATAAAGAGAACAATGAACAAATATAACAATTATATTTATGTGTTTTTATGTTTTCCCCCACTTTTCTATCTGTCCATAAAATAAAATACTGTTTGAAACTTCAAGTGCATAAGGAATCATCTGAAGTCCTTGCAGCACAGGGGTTTAAGCCACGAGTAAAGCCATGATCACTGAGAGATATAAAGGCTATAGAAAGATTGGAGACAAAGAGGCAAAAGGATCTTATAAAATTTGCATAAAGAGTCCAATTAAGCTTTTGATGTTCAAGCACATGTCATTAAACACTTTCTGTTGCTGTCCAGACCCCTCCTACACAAGTAACTTGAAAGAAAGATTTCTATTTTGCAGGAAATTCTTCCTTTCTTTTTTTGTAACTTCTCTAACTATATTTTTTCATCCATTTCACAGTTAACATGAAGAACAAAACTACAGCTTTGATAATGTTTAATTTATACATAAACATTATCTTTCTGTATAAGATTTATAGCTTCAGAATTTAATCAGACCTGTCTTCACAGCTTAACTTGTTTTCTCTGTAGTATCATCTACAAAAATAAAACACATTCTCTTTGTATAACGCTATTTATATATATATAACACTATATGTAACTTTAAAGGTTATATAAACATATATGTACATATATTAACATATATGTATAATATGTAATTCTTATATGAAATAATAATCTTGTGTCTTCTGGAAGCCAATAAAAAGTACCTTTTTTTGGAATGAGATAATTTACTAATCCAATCTCTTCTAGTATTTACTGCTTGGTAACTTATTATTTTGGTTTTCTAAGGTAACTGCATTACAGTTACTATATATCAAATAGTACAAGTCTTAGCTTCATGGCATTTCAGAACAGAAGTGCTACTTCTAAAGATGTAGAGGGCCCTTTACAATAAATTGCCCTCTTAAGTGACCCTGCCTTAGACTTCTAAAATATGTTTCTTGGGAACATGTGAAGGCTTTGGTAATTACAATTTTATTATGTTCAAATTCTTACAGAATGCATCAAGACAGTGTTAAGATCTGATTATTATGATTATTAGAGAGCTGCCTCTTCTTGAATTAAGGTGCAAATGAGATCAGATGCTGAAGTCAATAGAATGGATTTTATTAGCAGTAAATGTGAGATAGAGGGGGAGAAAGAAGGAAACAGGAAAAAGAAGGAAGGGAAGAGAGAGTGAGGAAGAGACGGATGCTAGGAGCAATATCTAAAATACCAACAGCCAGGACCTCCCAATACAAATCAAACATAGCTTTCATTGAAACCACCACCCAAACTACCAGCAGAGGCAGGCCCACATTTGTATTTCTTATTACCAGTTCCTCAAATATAATGCACTCTAACTCATACCTCTACAGTAGAGATTCCTGAACTGCTTTTGTAAGAAACATGTGAGAGTCTATGAATGTAAGTTTGATTACAGGCATCCTAGAAGTCACATTCCTACCAAGTTTTACATAGATACTTGTGTTGGTTACTCCTGTCTCTGATCTTAGAAGATCTTAGAAGGGCCCACAGATATAATTTCACATTAATATCACTTCATGTGCATACTCATTCCCTCCACAGGACACTAAAGTCTATACAAACAGAAAGAGACATTGGACTCAAGGATTAACAAAGAAATTACGAAAATTCTGAAAAGGATGTATAGCAGAAGGAAATACAATTTCTAAAGCTGTGTTCTTAAGCTTAAGGCAAATCAGTTATATATTTTGCCTACAAAGATGGCCTGAGTATCAGAGAATACCATGACAACCCTCGATCTGCCATTTGAAGAGAACTACAGGTATGCTACAGTTGGAGTGATGAATAATTGCCATTTCAAGCTAATATACGAGGGACAGGAGAACGTGGTCAAAACCAGGCATCAGGACCATAATGACTTCACAAGAAAACATTGATAGGCTTGTCATTAGGAAAAGGCAAGATATATGAATCCCAAGTATAGAGTGAGAAAATTGTCCTGTGAAAAGTCCAATATAATTGGTGGTAAAGAAGATTTGCTTTGGTCCCCAGGGAAAGGGGGATGGGGTGGAGGTGGGTGGAGGGTGTTAAGCCCATTTTACTTACACAGAAATCTTTGGGAAAATGTTAAATAGGTAATTAAATATTTTTTTAAACTGTCTGGATTAAAAGCTATCAGAGTATTTAAAATTGAATGTAAGAAAAAAAATCCTTTAAAAATTATCTTAATCTTGATTTAGCTGTTACATCTGAAACTTTGCTTTTGCTTTTTCGTAATATTATCCTGCACATTTAAACAGACCACCTCCCATAGTATATAGACAAAAATGTTTGGAACATAAAATAAAACACATTGAAAAAAGAAGACAAAGTAAATTGCTTGTCTTAAGTACATGGATGTTATATATATGATTATATACATACATATGTATATATAACCATTGTCTTGCAAGGGAGGGACAAGGAGAGTAAAGGCACCATCTACTTGTGACTGCAAATCCTAATGTGTGTTATTGGAAATGAGAGGGGAAAAGAATTTTCAGTCTTCTAGTTTAATGTCACTGATGTCAGGGAGATAACTTGGTAAAATGTTTTACTATATTCTTGATAAAACCTACCATTTATAAAAAGTCAAATCCACTGCTGCAGCTACAGATTAAAGAGATGACCTTAAAAGAAGAATCTAAAAAAATCTACTTCCAGTCAGTCATTGTCTTTGTAAATATGATAAACTCTTGGTCATTTACTCACACTTCCAGACAGAAATAGGGTAACATTACTCTTCAAATAGTTCTTATTTGTCTGTTACACCTATTGATGTGTTACACTTATCTCCTGTCATTCAACAATGGATGCCTTTTCTAGTGAAATCAGTCATGTCAGGCCTGCAAATGAGAGCATGATTATGGGGGATCTATGCAACACAATGAGGAGTACTCTGGTGTTAAAAGGAGTTTTTAGAACTTTGCAAAATTGTTTCTCTAAGCTACAGTTGGAATTAATGAAATTGATTTTTCTTTTCCTTCTGATTTCTAATAAATGGGTTTAGTGTAAGATATTTTGTAACACTGGGAATTTCATGTAGATGAAATATAAATCCAATTACCTGTGTATATACATATAATGCAGTCCCAACATAATTAGCATTTTATTCCAACTGATTTCATTACCTATGATAATCTTAGAATATAAACCTCTACATATGCAACAGCACACTAGGAATAGAGAGCAAACCTTTACTTAAAAAGTTACTCTAAAACATCTGAGCAAGTTCAATATGTTTATTCAGGATTAAAGAATTTCTACATTCAAGTATGTTCTATACTCTTTCAAAGATTCTGCTGAATCCAACTGGCCTCTATCTGCAACCAAAATTCTAGAGTTTTCTGCAAAGAGTGTCATTGCACAATCTCCAGTTCTGCAAAGAGAGCCTCTGTGAGCATAATTCTCTTATCTGGGCTTGTTTTTTTTCTGCACTTAAATTCAACTCAATTAATTTATTTTATGCCAGTGAACTTGATGCCAAATATTGGCTTCTAGATTTATTGTGAAATGAGTGGAAGAGTACCAGAAACTAGAATTTCTTGCACAAGAAGGAGGAAAAAAATATAGGGACCATTTTAGTCAGCTTGCAGCCTGTGGTTAAAACGAGGAAAAAGGGACTGACTGAGTTTTTTTGCAGGAACCTGTCACTCCCGGAGACAATGCCCCTGCAACCAGCAAGGGTGACAAACTACCACTGAGTGAGGAACTCAGCAACATCTGGGAACTGGAAAGAGCTGCCTTAGCAAATCTTGTTTGCTATATTTTTGATGGGCTTATCACCTGCCAGTTGGTAATGTGTAACTCTTGCTCATTTATCACCTCTCTGATAATATGAGACTTTGTCCCTGAAAGACTGGAATCTGTTCAGGACTCTCGTCTCAAAGTGAGGGCAGAATTATGTTTGAGAGCCAGATTATAAACCTGAGTGAGTGGGAAGTATATTAGAGTGATGTTTACATTTTTGGAGGCAAAGAATGAATGACTGGAACAAAAAAGAGGAGTTGGGCTTTTTGAAATTTCAGGGTGATAGAAAAATAGGGCAGAAAAATGCAGAACTTGCCAAAGTTAAATGAATGGAAGAGAATCTCCAGTTTGTGAATCTCTGACACTAAAACAGATTGGGGTAAATAATGAGGAGGGGGAAAGGTACGGTCTTTGGCTCCTGTGAAAGATGGGTGAAGAAGAGACCAATGAGGGAGGCACTGACAAAAGGTAGGAGTGTAAAGGGAAAAATCAAAAGGACATTGTGGGAGACAGAAGACCCTGACAAAAGTTGCTGAGTTTTCACTCTGCTTTTGCTGAAACCATTATTATAATGTGTGGAAAAGAAAGACAAAGAAACTGAAGAGAGAGAAAAAGCTTTGGCTGGGTCTGAGAAATGTTAGATGACAACAGTACATGAAATTACTGGGACAAGTGGTGTCTTTAAGAATAAAGGAGAGATTTTTGTATTGGTGGCAGAATGGAGGCGAGGTAGAGCAGAAAGTATTAGGGTCACAGGAATATGTTGGTTTGATCTCCTGTTTGAAATACTTGGCAGAGGAGGAAGTGAGAGGAATTAAAAGTAACAAACAGCCAGTAAGAATTGCAAACATGATGTTTTACTGTAAGGAAAATTCCATGACTGAATCCTACAGATGAACAAAATGGAATTTTAAAAAGTCACATTCACTTACATAACATGCTAGTCTGCACAGCTTTTTGCAAGGAATTCTATATAAATATTTCCAAATCCAAATTTATGTTCCTACTGTAGGCTGACGTGTACAAAATAGAAGAAAGAAAACATGCATGGAAAAGTGGCTACAATTTTGTTCATACTGTAACTTTGCAAATTGTATTACTTACTGTGAATATTTTGGAAGGTATTTATGAAGAATTTCTCTTGGCATCTTAGTCGAATTTTTGATTTCTTACTGTGCAAGAGATGGTGCAAAAAGGAAGCTAACATGATGATGTTGCAAAGAAGTTTACTGTATTGCATTAATTTTACAGAAGGTAATTTACAAGGCTTCAAAGACTTTAAAATACAAACTTACAGTGAAATCAATATGAAGTTGTGGGTATTATTTTCATCAGGAATCTGACTTAACCAAGGAATAAGGAAATAGACACACATGAACAAAAAAGGCAGGCTTTATCCAAATAATGAAAATAGCTACATGTGGACACAGTAATGACAGCAACATGTTTACAGAGCTAAGTTTGATTTGCCTCACTTCATTCATGATGGACAAAAGCTGGTTCTGATTTGCAGAACTGCTGGTGAAATCTCCGTGCTAACACATTTATGTGGTTTCCTGACTATAGCTGGCTCATGTCCCATCAGTTTAAGGCTGGGCAAAGTAAGCTTGCACCTGTCAGGTTATATCCATGTAGGCAGTTTCCCAGTCTGTATTGCAGCAGCTTGTTATTACTGCATGCCTTTAACATTAGGATGTGTCACGTTACATTATGCCCTACAACATGACATAATATAGAACTTCATGCACTGCTATTGATAGGCAGCAGCAAAACTTCTGACTGAACATAAACCATTCAAGCCCAGTTTATTGCAGCAGACTAAGAGAATGTGCAGTAAGATATTAGAAGAGTACTCAGCATGCTGACTAGTCAAAAGTACTTTTGGATAGTTCTATATATTTCTAGTTTTCAGATTTCATTTGTGCTGGCTCAAGGGAGCAATCTCTCTATCACTGAAAAACACATTCAGCATAAGTCAGTTCCTGGGAGGAATGTCAAATATGAAACCAAAAACAAAGCAAAAAAGCTCCTGCAATACAGCAGGGCAGAAGTGTCTTGGTGAATTAAACAAGAATTGAAAATAATTAAATTACTACAATATGACTGCTAATATGTTTTACCTTGTATTTTTTGGCATAAGGGTTGCAAATGGATTGTCACAGTAGAATGTCTGAATTACAACACTCTGTGTAGAACATACGCTAATTTTAAACCTGTGAAACTCAGTTTGTGAAACTGGCATGAACAACATATGAGCTTTGGTGGGGTTAAATAATCTACTCTGTATATTCCTAAATTAACAAAAGACACCAGCTATGAAAAATATGTAAATGGATAATGTATGTATCATAGAACATTTTGGACTACTTACTAATTCCTTTTCATGTTGTGTTGACAAAAGTTTACCAATTAAAAGCAAGGAATTAATTTTTTCTTTTTATTTGAAAGCTCACTGCTTTCAGATCTTCATTGGAATAGTGAGCCTAAGGCAATAACCACAGGAAGGAAATGATATGGGGAACTCCAGCAGCATATTGTAGCAGGCAATGGGACTGCATTTTAATTCTGTATTTTGTAGCAAAATGTCTCCCTGCCCTGTTATGTTTATGTCCTCAGCATTTTAAAACCACAACAATTTACCTAGAATTTTTAAATCTTGTACTTAATCATTAATAATATTTTGTGCTTAGGTTTTATCATAAGTACTTTACGCTTGCTGAACAAACTATGGTAATCATTGCAATTCAAAAAACATACTACTTTTAACTCCTTGTACTAAATCTGAATAAAACTATCGTCTTCACTACTTTCCAAAGAGTAAATACTTCTAATTTATCAATATAAATATTACACACCTTGTGGCAAGAATCTCTGGGAACAAGTTACAAAACCAAAAAAAAGTTAGTGACAGCTATATTGAACTCATTTACTCCCTGTCAAACTTTAAAGGAATAATTCCTTGATGAGGTCATATCTGGAGCTTAGAATATATTTCCTGTGTATGAACCACAACTGAACAGATGCCCACCACAAAGGGTTTTCCTAATGTTGCAGTACCACGACCTGGGGAGTCAGAATACACCAGCTTACCTTGCAAGGGAAACAGCATGACTGAGGAAGTCCTTGAAAACAGATGTTGTTTCAACTAAAGTTTTCATGCTGATGGTTTGTGGTCTTGTGGATTTTTTTTTTCCTAAATTCAGAAATTGTGCAAGGACATTGCTCCAGGTAATAGCTCTCTTTTGGGGTTACAGGAAGCAGGTCCTTTCCACTGATGCTTTCAGTTCTTGTATTAACAATATTAAAATCAAAAAATCATAAATGCAAATATAAAAAGGGTAAAATTTTCATGAAACACTTATCACTCCACCTGAATTACCAGAGCAGAGTAACAGAGGTATCTAAGACAGGGTTTATTACAAGCAAAGCTTGAAAAATAGTTTTAGCAGTTACTACCTGAAAGAGGAACTATTATCAAAAGCAAATACTTTGGTCCTTTGTGCTCTAAAGACATATCTACCCCTGCAGCTCATGTTCTGCCATGCTGGGGCCTTGGCCTTTTGCTGACTAATCTCTAACTGACCACATTTCTCTTCCATACCAAATATGAAACTAGATGTGTTCCCCTCAGCAACACCTTGCCATCATACAAGAGAAATTAATATTGCTTAGATCCTTTTCCAATTATAATCGAAGCAAACAAGAATCAAATATAGCCTTCCTAGTTCAAGCTGTTACTTTTTGCTAGCTAACTTACAACCCATGTCCAGAATAGTTTGTGTGGAACAGAGATTCAGAAATTTGAATAAGAGCATAGTCAGTGCTGGACTGTAAAGGATAATAGCAGTGGGAGACATGAATTCCATGACAGCAGAAAAAAAGAGGTCAGGGTGGTGTGCTGGTGTCAGGAGAATGCTCTCCTGCAACTTTCGTGAGTTTGTACATTTGAGCAGCATGTGCTGGGCAGCAGCTGTGGAACTGACCCTCCTCCTGGTGTGGTATCAACTCTTTACGTACATTAATGACAGTATATCCCCACTTGGAAAATTGTTTGTGGTGTACTGTGAATTTTCAGTTTGGACATTCACTAACCCACTCACAGGGAGTTTTACTTTCACTTATTTTCTGAATTTTAATATAGCACAAGTCAGCAGACTTCAGCTGTGGTGAGAAAGACCTGCGCCTGGGTGTAATTTTGGCCTAAATAGAATAAAACAGAGCCTTCAGACAGAGGTTCTCAGGATGAATTCAGATACTCACTCTCAAATATGCATCTTAGAAAAAAGAAAAGTGAGGACAGATACAGTTGTCAGTAGTATTAGAAATGAAGGATAATTGCCTATTTGTAGTGAAGTTTTTATACGTGTCTGAACCAGCAATGAACAACGAGTAGAGAGCGAAATGCCTGCACAACAGTCTTATGGGGAAACCTCTCTGACTTTTTCTGGGGAATTGGAACACTTGGGTGTGGATAATGTTCCTTTGCAATGCTTTCACACTGATGTGTGCAGCATGGGGAACAAACCAGAATCAGAAGTCAGTGTGCAGCTCCAGGGCTATGACCTTGCTGGGATCATGACAATGTGGTGGGATGGCTCACATGACTGGAGTGCTACAGTTCTTAGGAAGGTTCCATAGGAAGAGTGATATAGGAAGGCAATGAGGGAGAGTTTTTAAAGGATTTAAAGTTTCTTGCAAAATATTTTGGACATCATGATAAAGAACAAATGAAAAATGTGTAAATAATAAATATTAGTGATTTACTAATTAAAAAATATCCTTTCTATTCCTATTCAGTTTACTGGTTAAACTAGTATTCACAATTCAGAAGTATTTTTGAACCTATTTAGCTAATGAAAAAATCAATTTAAAAATTAAATGGCACCTTCTTAAAACAGCAGCTTTAAGAACAAAACTCTGTCGCACTAAGAGAAGTTTTAAGCAGTCATTTGCAACTAGTGCTACTGGGTAGACAGAACAGGCGGTAGCCCATCTGTTGTCAATAATACCATTAGTTAATTGTCACATTTGCTTTTTTGTCAGTACAGTCTAAGGTAAGAACCATATTGCAGTCAAGCTTCTAACCTTTTTCCTTCTCTGTAACCCTGTTTACATGACACAATGACTCCCCCAAAATCTCAGGAAAAAACCCCAAAAGATTGCTAAATCTTAAAAATTCCAATTACGTACTACCTTATAAAAGTGAATTGTAAGGACTTAAAATGTTTATGTTTGATGTGGTTTTGAACAACTAATTTTGTACATTTTGTTAATTTTGTTGTGTCAAAGAAAAATTATTTTGGAAATTCAAAATATGACAAAGCACACAATTTTGTGGTTGTTTTCTTTTTTTTTTTCTGCCAAAAAAAAAAAGCTGTATTGTCTTACTCAGCTGGAATATTTTTAAAAACATATGGCTGAGGAGAGAAATGCTTTTTTTGTCATACCTAGAAACTTGGGCTTAGTATTTGTGTAGTTCTGAATTTCCACCCAGCAAGAGTAAACAATAAAAAGAAACAAATCCATAATTTGGTGCATATTTAAAAAATCCCTTACTTTCTGTATTGGTAATCTATTTTCACTTGGCTGAGTTACAAGAGTTTTATAAACATCATTCTTTCCTGCAAAGTATTTCTTTTATAGAAAGTGGTTTTTACAAATTATCGCTTGAAGTTTTATTGGCACTGTACACATGCACTTAGCTGAAACTGAACGGAACTTCAGATGATCTGATTTAAAGAATGAAAAGTAGGGAGTGTCTCTACATTTTCCAATGAATCTATTAATTTTGCTTTTATCTGGAATTATTTCAGCTAGATTTATGATTCCACTTGCAGATATAATGACTTGAAATATAGTAAAGAATGTTTCTCTGTAATCTTGAGAGTCAGCTGCGATTTCATTTCTTTTGCTTTTCTGCTGCCTAAACAGAAAAGCAAAAGCCTGTCTTTGGCCCTCCCTCTTCAGAAGGTAACATAATTTGCCGGCTCTGGAACAGGAAAAAGTGTCACTGAAAGCATCTCCCAGAGCTCCCCAGGGCTTCTTGCAAAGCCTGGAAGCTCTTTGTTATCCCCATGGCAGGCATCTGTCTCCAGTTCAAGGCAATATTCCGCCCCTCCATCGCGGTCTGGTGTGCCTGAACAGAGCAGGGGAATGATGCTGCAGGGACGCCTTCCTAACCCACAGCAGAGTCACCGGGCAGAAAGAGCTGAGAATGTGAAAGTAAATGAACAGTTAGTAGGTGTTTAATTGCACAGTTCTCAGAAAATCTCAGAAAAAGATCCTTTGAGAGCCTTGTTATTTTTTTCCTTGCACATGTGTTCCTGCACTCCAATTTCTAGCAACTCATGTCCTGGGAAAGAATACTATTTCGCAAATGACTCCTTACTTGTTAAAAGAAAATATTAGAACAAATGATGCTGTTTCCACCCAGCACTGAACAAACTGGTAACACAGGTCAATTTAATTTTACTACAGGTAATAGTAAAATTTAGCCATTTCTTTTTTATAAAACCCTGTGTGTCAGCTTGAACCTAATTCTCATGGCTGAAGTATAGTTTTTGAAATGTTTTTGTAAAAGTGTTCTGTTCTTTACTGAGATGCTCAAGTCTACTAATTAGTGAAATATGAAGCTCTTGATACAATTGCAAAGATCCTGTTAGTCTAGTATGTGCTGTTAGCAGTATAGGCTCATTTTTAGTGCTCAACTTGATCTTCCATGTCACTTCAGAGTATGAACTCCTCTGTCAAAAACTGGGTTTGAACATTCTACATTAGAAGTAATTGTACTTTTTGGCCAACATGCTCCTAAGGTTAGATTAAAATTTAGTGTTAAAATGTGATTTTAAGGAGCTTATCATTAATGAAGGCCAGCTAAGAGTTTGACACACAAAAGGCATGTCTCCTTATAAAGAAGATTTGTATTTCTGAAATCCACATGAAAAATAACCATGTTAGTTCAAAAAGTTATGATATTACCTTCATTGATAATCCATTTACTGTTAAAAGTTAAACTTTACACACAATGGCTAGTGAACATTCAACTTCTATACTTCAGTGGAGAGTGCCTTTAAAAGAAAAGTCCTGGGATAAGGTTACTTAGGTTGTAGAATGAAAATTCCTCTCATATGTCAGTCTCAGAAGAAATTTTGGGTGAATGGATCAAGCATAGGACAGTTTTGAGCCACCATTGTGATGTAATTTTGGAGCAATTTTATTGGCTGAAACTTAGAAGAAAGTTCTGACTATCAGCACCACAAGGCTTTGAAACAATCTTTCAACAAGAAGAATGGGAACAACTAATCTAATAACATTCAGTTACCACTGGGATGGCTACATGAAACAACTGTAAGATACCACTGCCTGTGGTGGCCTGGAATTTGGACCTCAGAAGATCTCTTCTTGTTCTGTGTTTTTATATACTTTTACTGCCCCTCCTTAGCGCGAAAATACTTTTATTAGGAATTTACATTGATGTAAAGCAAATCCAAGGAAAATTTTTGGTTTCCTGCTCAACGAAAAGGATAATCTATAGATTTGTGATATAGTAAAAACAATTTAATACCTCTTTTGCGTTAGCCTTCACAAAAATGTCAACTGCAAGCAGACACAATTAATACCAGTAAAAAGAGTTAAGATCTCACTGTGTAAAAAGAATAGGAATGGTTACATAGTGCTTAAATAACGTAGATATTCTCAGATCATCCATGCTGATAAACTTAATTCATCTTAGGGGACTTAACTGATTAAAATAGACTCAGAGGGCTTTGTGGTCTTTGAAAAATTATGGAGGATAGATGAGTTGCTGGAGGACTGAACAAAAGCAAATGGATTGCTATTTTTAAAATGGGGGAAAATGTACAGTTTGGTCTACTTAGTTTCACTCTCTATGCTAAATCCAATACAGTTCAAAAATAAAAAGGAGGTGTATTTATTACATTTGCAGATGTCACACACTTGGCGAGACTGTAAATATCTTGAGGAGTGGGACTGAAATTCAGTTATGTCTCATACAGATTAAAGGGTGGTCTGGGGAAGAAAAATGGCTTTGCAATAGGGACAGGTGAAAGGTATTACAGCCAGGCAGAGATACCCAACTGTGCAAAGTATGGAAGGGGAGCAATTAGTTACATGGTAATTCTTTGGAGAAAGATCTCAGGGCTAAAGTGGAAAGGGATGAGTTAGGAATGAGTATGACAACAACCTTACGCTGTACAAAAGGCAAATGAGAGAGCTGGGATATACAAACAACAGTACGTCTGACAAGACAGCAAGCACTTTCCTTATGTTCTTTTCAGAATCAGCGGCGGCTCAAGCACGACTGTGTGCTCAGATTTCAGTGCCATACACGAAAGCAAACGGATATGTTTGGAAATATTTCAGAATACAGAGACCGATCTAGAAAACATGATCTATGAGAAAAGACTGAAAAGACTGGGATTGTTTAACCAAAAAAGAGAAAGAGAGAGGGAGAGGGACTGAAGAAGGGTTTTATAAAGAGAAAAACTGTTGCAAACAGGAGAAAAGAAACTGTTCTTCATTTTATGTGATGAATACAAGCAGAGAAAAATTCAGGTAAACTGCAGTAAGAAAGATTTTGTTCTGGCATCAAAGAAAAAGAAATTCTATTGGAGAAGATTTGGAACAGATTAGATTCTGAAGTTTGAAGTATTGGTAGTCAACTATGAGATCCTCAATCAAGAATGACAAGGATATAGTTGATCCTGTTTTGGACAACTGGGATGGGGTAGATAATCTACCAATGTCCCTTTAAACTTGCTTTCTCTGATTAATTTAAAAAAAGATATGAATATGATTTGAGAATTTACAGGGAAACACTGTGAACCTTCAAGAATTAGAAAATTGTTAAAACACTGTTATTTTTAATTTTTTTCATTTATAGATAACCCTGTAGAGTCCAACCAAATCTATTCAATTCTGTTCTTCCAACATACAAAGAACATACAAAGAAAATATTTCACAATCGATGTCCCAGTAATTATATTACACATATAAGATGTTCCAATACTTCTATTTTACCTGAAGAAAAAGTGATTTTACTCAGAGAGTATCATTGGATCTAATTCAGTGTGGAAGGAAAAGTTGACATGAGTATGAATTTGGAAGAATAAAAATTCAGTGGGTGCTGACCTAAAAGGAGGCCTTTGTGTTGTCTGGCCTAAAGAAATATTAACTTTTATAAACAAGTAAATTTTCACATTTAGTGAAATGCCTAAAAGAGTATTTTAGGCTCCCTGAACTACATTTTAGATTTTTTCCCTTTTCTCAGAACATTTCATTTCCAAATTAAAAAAAAAAAAAAATAGTTCTTAATATTCTGAAATCAAAAGTCTTACACAGACTTAGAGAATATGTATGAGCTTTCTTCTACAGAAGTCAGTCAGTTCTACCTTTGAGAAAACTTTCAGTGATCTGGAGGCTCCCAGAGGCAGAACAGATACCAGGAATGTCCACACGGGGAACTTATCTTTAATAAGGTAAAGTGCAAGTTTACAGCGCATTAGGTGCTCTAAAGTACTCCCCTGTGTGAACACTGCTAAGTGCATGGGACGGTCTTCTGCCTTGAGCCTAGACTGACAGATGCATGGACGAACAGAATGCATACAGATGAATCTAATTTCATTAGACAGCCAAGCTAAAAACAAATGAAAGGAAAATACAGTGAGTAGATCCTGGAGTTGCCAAAGATTAAGGGCAATATGCAGGAATCAGGAACCACTTCTCTTAAGATAGAAAGAAAATAGGATTTTTTTTTCCTGGTGTTAAAAGATTTAATGAACCACTGATCAGTGTCACTCCTGGTTAGATCAATAAGGAAAATAGTGAATCACTTTACCACTGTTCACTTGTGTAAGAGAATTGTGCATTCAGGCATTCATGGACTAGAGATAGAACACTAAAGGGATTGCCTGAGACTTCTTTCATCAGCGCAAAATATAACACATATATAGTTAGCAAAGCTCAGTTATCTTTTAAGTGTATTTTCTATTTGCCATAAAGGAAGAGAGCCTCAAAAGTACTCCTTTTTGCTTCCTAACAAACAAACAAACAAACAAACTCCAATCGCTTATTCACTGTTTTCAATACAAGCAGTGTTAAAAAAAGTTTTAGGTATTGAAGGATCAGATATTAGCAAATCTATTAATCTGATTTAAATTCAACATGGATATTAATGCTTTTCCAATAAATGAGTTACACCAGGTTTGGGGTGGTGGGTTTTTTTGTGGGTTTGTTTTGGTGGGTTTTTTGGTTTGGGTTTTTTTTTTTCTTCTTTCCTGATAGCATATTAGTGTTACAGTCACAAATGGCTGTTCTGGGTTTTCAAATATCATGAAGGAAAATTATCATAGCAGGAAAGCAGTAAAACCATAAATTGCTAGAAGTTAGCACAGAGTGTTGCTTCAGCAGGTTAGGCATTATGCCCAATGAGACTGAGTGGCACAGAAATCTTCCGCCTGTGATATGTGCTGGCAGCTGAGGGATTTAAGAGAGGCTTTTGAATGCAGCAAGGGGGAAGGCTTGTGCAAGGAGAGGGGACCAACTGAGGATACTGATGCAGGGTATGTAATGAATTACAGATACGCTTCAACTCCTTGTCTCAGGGTGACTTTTGCCACCTGCCCCTTCGCTTTCTCCTGCCACAACAGAAATTCACACTTGCCCCAGAGGAAAATCTTTTTCTGTCAAAGTCCTTTCAGAAAATTGCTCCTGCCACATGTCTTCTTTCAGAGTCAGCTTCTTTAAACTCCAATTTAAATTAATATATTCTGTAATCAGCAAAATCCACTTCAAATAAACATCTTCCTTAGATCCTAGATTTTTCTACACCTGGATTTTGCCTGCTTGATACATACAGTCTGGATATTTAATAGAGCTTTTGGTACCTTTCTGGTCATGCCAAGGCTCTTAATCAGCCTCTGCATCTCATTCTTTCTGCACCATACCTTTCCAGGCAGTTATTTCTCTGTACTGTTTTTTGAGTCCTTTCTTTCCCAGGTGGAAAAGTTACGTTCCATAAGAAAATGCCTTTTCTTCTTCCCATCTGCATCATGTAATCATTTTGAATCAATTATTTCAGATCTTCCAATTCTCAATTAAATGAAATAATCACTTGTTTTAAGAATGCTCACTGAAAGTTAAGAAATGATTAGGCAGAGTATATTGAGATTCTCATGTTACCTGCAGACAAACAGGTATGCTGTGAAACAAGCTTAAGACTTGTCTTTGTCATGCTCATGAAATAGCTTTGTTCCTTTGTGCCTTCTTGCTTTCAGGTGCTAGAAAAATGCAAGAAGCTTTACTGACTTTAGTTGATAAATCTGCATTTAGGAAAAATGTAGATTTAGAAATCTGAATGTGTCACATTTTCCGCATGTATATAACTTCCTACAAACATGATTTCAGTGGTTCATTTTTCATGGTAATTTTCACTAAATAAACGTATTTCAGCATTCTTTCTACACTTATTTCCAATTTTTCATGTTTCTATATCAATGTATTACTAAGGATAAATCACTAATATAATGGAATGAATCATGTTTATGTTAAAAATGCATTGCTTTTGCCTCTATGAAAAAAAATCCTATTTTAAAGAATGTGAATAAGCCTTAAAAAGACATTAAAATACCATTTAAACTGTATAACTTGGAATATAGAAGACAATCCAACCTTTCTTTTCATTTTGAAAAACTAATGTATTTAATCAAAGGCTTAATTCTTCTTAATGCTTCAATTTTCCCAACTTTTCAGAGTGGTGTTAGAGCTGAAATGCTGTGACCTAGTACTTTACGCAATTCCATTGACACAGCAGACAGTTAAAATGATGTCCTTTCATTTAACCACATTTAACTGAGATAAAGCAACACAAGACTTAATAGCTTCCAGCAGTGCCCAGTGATGGAGTGGCTAGCCCAGACTGCAGCAGCAGGTCACAGGTTCATTCAAAGGGCATGGTTCACATAAACCCTCTCACATGGTAACAGGCCAAAAGTAGATTTGATATGACTTGAAGCAACTACATCAAGTAGATACAGTTGATTATATCAACCCTGGATTTGGCTGAAAAGTAGTGACAGGAGGAGACCATGTAGGATCTACTCTAGCAGGTTTCAGCAATCCTACTTTAGCCCATGAACAAAGACTAGGATGCAACTGATGCTGGCAATATTCCTCTTGCAGAGAAACACAGGAAGCAGAAGTTATTTACCAAAAATTAATTATGAGTAGAAGTAATCTTAAAAGTGTATTATGTACATACGATTTCACTCATGTCCAAAATGAAGGAAGCAATAAGATAAAACATGTAAGATCACAATACTATCACCAATTGTCAAGATGTATCACGTAACCAAAATATTGTGACTAGCCACACTCCTCACTGTTCAGGACCAATGATGAGGGACTGAGAGCAAACAGCTAGGTTGTGATTACAGGGCTCAGCAGCTCCTTACAATGCTCAGATTTTTGCCTATGTGATGAATATTTCAGATACATCCTGCAATCTTTACATTCTTCACTGACAAGGAGACAAGATACATTTTGCAACTGCTAAAGATTTCTGATTGGCACATATGTTGAAAGACTAGCCCAACATTGAAAGACAGAGTGTTCTTCAAAAGCTGTAGCCATGAAATATTTATTCTTTTCTCTTTCATAGAAATGCATTTGATGACTATATGACATAAAGTGCCACTAATAGCTCTGGACAAAATTATATGGCTCTAAAGACTATTAAACTATTATTCTTGGAGGGTGGAAAAGGTTTTATTTGACAGATATGATCACAATAGTATTAGCAAGGCTGTGTTTACAACCTACCATGAAAAAATGTTGTACATTATCAAGTGCATTTTGCACTGGTAAATTCAAATCTGACAATCACAAATAGCAACAATGATATTTGTGATATATTTAGTAGGTATTTTATCTACAATACTTTGAATGGGATGTTTATTAATTTTTAAAAACTTTAAGTATGCAACTAAGGGCAAGTGAATACTAATGACACTGTTCAAAATATGTTTTGTTTGTATCCAAGAGTGTATATTTTACAGAGCAGTGGCAAATGAATCCCCAAACATTATTTAAATCTCTGAAGTCAGCTGAAAAGCAAAGACACTCATACATACATAATGCCCAGCATGACAACCTGAAAATTATGTGAAAACAAAAAGACTCCTTTGTAAAATTCTAACTACATTTTTTTGATAAAAAGACCTAGAAAGCACTGCTGGAGCATAGAAATCGCACTATGAATTTTACATGAAAATTTGTAGGACCGTTGTATCTGCAAACATTATAAAATACTAAAAACCTTAGAAAAACTTAGAACCCTGATAAAATACTAAAATATTAACAAGCTAAATGAATACAGTTATCATCCTGTAAACCACATTATCTCAGTGCCCATTTACAATCATATGTGTTTCATAAACCTCCTGCTACTGCAAATCCCTCAGTTGTATTTGCCATTGAATTGCTGGTTTCTCATTATTAGTGGATGAAGAAATGCAGTATATTCATGCAACACTTTCTAAAACGGCCTAAAAATGCATTCCTGAAAACACAGGAATTTCTCTTACAAAGGGATAAGTGCTGTGTTAAATACCTTCTTTTGCCAGAATAGCCAGGAGAAAGGTAAAAAAAGTCAAGCCAAAATAAATTACTTAGTGGCATCATGCCCAAATCACTCACAGACATCACCTTTCAAATAGTGAGCTGAAACTTGCAGACAGCATTTTAATACTCATGAAGAATTTTTGTTTGGAAAAGTTTGCTTAAAAGACCTTTTAATATACTTAGGCAGTTGTTCATATCTTGCATGTTGAGTGAAGTATACTCCTAATTATGCATATATTCACCTCTCGAAAAAATGCAGAAGGATGCATGAGTCTGCAATTTAAAAAGGTGTGCAATGAGGAAAGGCTATGCTACAACATGAAGTGACAGCAAAGTGACAGCTTCCTCTTCTTGTTCTCTGAATAGGCTGCTAGATTTGCTGTGAATATTTTGTTTAAGGGGCAACATTGATGACTAGAATTTGCTACATACTTTCCTTCTTTCAGAATACCAGGCATAAGTTTTAGGTTACTAAGATTTGTACATGGTTTAATATTCATATTTAAGGAGTAAATATAGATTTTTATTTGGTTCTATAGACTGGAAATGTATTTTGATGAGGAGCATAACCTCGAAATTTCACATATCTATATCTACATATCTATGGAGCTATATCTATATATATCTTAAGGTGTTTTACTATTCTAATGTAAAAAAAATGACATATTTCAACCACCATTATATATTTTTATGCAGAATAATAAAAGCAGCTATTTTCATCTTGCTAGGGTCTTGCAACAGTGTGTGAATGTCTTGAAAAACTAGTGTGCCTGCAACCTTGAAAGGGAAATGCAAAAGACATGGTGAAAAGGATGGATAAGAGAGCCTGTTCAGGAATTTCTGTGTGAATGAGTGGTAGGGAACATGTCATTTTTTTCTTTCTTTTTGTTGCTGTTTTTTTGTTTTGTTTTGAGAGCAGAAATGAATTAACAGAATCTGTTAGCAAACTAAACCAGTGCAGCTATATAAGAGATCAAGCTATGAAACTTGAGAATCACAAATTGCAAGAGAGGTTTTACTGCAGGAGGTAGGAAGCGGCCAGCTGGCCTAGCACTTGCTTCACCAAGAAACCAAACACAAGAGTAAACAGTTATGGTCCCGTGGTTGGGATGGAGTAATTAGATATTGTATGTTTCCCTGCTGTTCTTTTTGTTTCTGCTTTCAATAAAGTACTCTTGGCTAAGCCATCTGATTCATATTTGCAAGGAAAGAAAATTAGCTGACTGAGCAACAGAAAGACTATTTTAATTTCCCCAATTTTCTGTGTGGGTGTTTGAGTTGCTGTTTATTACTCCTGAAATTTGAGACTAGCTGTTGTTGCTGCTGCTAATCATGCAGCTAATTACGTGAGAGGGCTTGTCCAACAAATGCTGGTTGTGAATGACTGCTCATAAGCAAGCAGGTGAAGTTCAGGTAGGTGTATCAACTATAGATCTATGCAAGTACGTGAAAATACCCAAGTAACGTCCTCCAAGGACAGAACAGTGCAACCTGAGTTCTAGTGGCTGGTTCCTTTTTTATACATAGGCACGTGCTATAACATCTCATTTGATAATTATCTCATGGAGTTTAAGGTATGTATACTGTAACATTTATTCAATTCCATCATTTATTCACTGTTTTACCAAGTGGCATTCTCTGACAAATATCAAGGTTTCTAAACCTCTATAATACTGTTAAATCTACATGTATCTCTTGCTATCTATCATTTACTTAGTTGGTGACTGTTTTGTGATGCTACAGAACTTGCATAAGCAAGTCACACTACACCTATATATATGATGAAAATCTAAATATATCTACTACTAATAAATGGTTATCACACAACACAATATCTAATCTATTGATTCTGGTAATTGCTATGATACACTTCAACACACTACTCTTTGGATTTCTTGGTGCATGTTCAGCACTTTATTTATTCTTTTTGTAAATTTAATTTCTTCTATTGCTACAGTTTTTCTGTTTACTTTGGCAGAGGAACAATGTGGGTGACATTGCAAAGACTCCAAAGTCAATAGATTTTTCATTCCCATTGTCATAACATCAGATATTGTTACATTGCACAGATGACTCATTTTTGTGATAACTTCAAGATTCACAGGTGGCAGCAGAACCACAATACTGATGAAACATCTGGATGAACAAAAAAGAAAAAGAAATTCTACTTTGTGGTGCCATGCTTTAGGCTATAGCAATCTTACAAAATTACTCTAATCTTGGATAGGGAACATTATGCTTCCCCCTCGTGTTGAACATTCTGTGCATTGCTTGACTCACACATTCCTCCAGAAATCTTTCCTGACATTTGTTTTGGACTGTGTGTTGCATAAAAACCACATGGCAAAAAGTTGATACAGGGAAGCAGACACTGTGCTCACTGATATAGGAAGCACGTCATAGCAGCCAAAGAAATCCACTACTGTGTGTAGTCAAGGGCTGTTGCCAAGGGCTCTGAGCGCCACCAGCAATTAAAACAGCCAGGCAGAAGGGAAACTGCTTTGGTGCCCATGTCCTAATGCCCACATTAGGCATTTCATTAAGAGGCAATTCTAGAGGTAGATCAGTTCCACGGACAGGAGCTGCCTCTGGTGGATTTTGGTGCATCTTCTGTCTTAGTTTTAATTCATTTCAGGCATACTGAATAGGTACCGAATATGAATCAAATTTGATCAGTGGGCAGGACTGATCAGGAGGCTTAATTAAAAAGCACACATTCAGATCTCAACAAAAGCATTAATACAGACACCCTCAACGAAGGACCTCTATAATGATCTCCCTCAATTTTCACTGCTTTCGCTCACTTCATTTACAAGATTAATACTTTTCTTTATGATATTATGCCTAAAAATCTCTATATAGTTTTTGCTTGAATAATCTATCCATGATTACCGCTAGACTGCAAGAATGAAAATTTTTTCCTGGGTCTAGTTAGAATAAAAGACTGAACATACTATTAAATTGCAGCTGCTTGATTTCTGAGTAGCTTGATGGAGACTGGCCAGAATGCAGGAAACCACTGGTTACTTCTAGGTGAATTTAATTTTTCAAGCCCGTGTTCACATATCATTCAGATCAAGAAAAGGCCTCCAGAAAGACATAAATAGGAATATTTATTCATCAAAAATGTTCATTTCTCACTCAGTTCACCTCTTTGGCTCGCTCAAACACTAGACCAAGCTCTTTAGGAGAGGAGTGCTTGCCATGTATTTTCTGCATATTTCATCAGACATACCAGAATAGTGAGATCCACAGCTCATTCTTGGGCATCCTCCTTCCTGAGGTCTTCTAACCAGAGGCAATGAGAGGCATCATGTGTTTTTCACAATCATCTTACATTTAATTTCTTGTAATGTGACAAAAGTGAGATTTACCATATAACTGTCTTATAAGATACGTGCACCAGAACACGCAATATCAGAGGGCAGGATTTTGACTAAGTGAAAGTGGTCTTTACTAGGATATCAACAGCATAGAATAGCAAGGTGAAAATTTTGCAGTTAGTCACCTATTTCTGTGACTTATTTCAAAAAGTCCATTTTTAAGTCACAGTAGTTTTACATGAAAATTGCAAAGTTCTTTGATTTTTTTGCTTGATGTGTGAACCCAGAAAAACTCTGCCAGTGGCCAAACTTTTGTCCCCTTCTTCCATAATGAAGGACTTCCTTTCTTTTCTTCTTTTGCCTTTCTTTTTTTAATACCAATAACATGCCACTGACCACAAGAAAGGCATATGCAAATTGACAGGGATGCATCCAATGGTATGATTGTACACACTTTTTGCTGTGGGTAAACCTATTATTGCTTACTTTGTAAAGGGCATGCTCTTAATAATGTCTAACTAACATACTCCCCTTTCATAGAGAAATAATGGGTTATAATTTAAGTCTCAGTTAATATTTATTGTGACTGATACCATATTAGTGATAAAATCAGTGAGTCGCTGCTTTTAAAGACAGCTACACTTACTGAAATATCTGAGTTCCTTCTACATGAAATGAATAGTGACAACCAACTCCCCAGTGGATTGCAAAGAGTCTCCAGAATTTCCTCCAGTCTCTTAAAGACTTCTTATTTTCATTTCTTTTCTTTTTGGCAGGGATTTGTTAGGTGAAAAGAGCTGTCATGATACCACAATTGTGTTTGTGATGGAAATGTCTTTTCAAAGATGTTCATAAAGCTCTAGACACATCTGCTGTTACCTAGATTTTTGATCCTTCTATAGACAGAGGCCCTTGACTTTGGACCTTTTATTTTTACTTTAGATTTAATAATCTACTTTATATACAATATATATTATAATATATAATATGTTTTATACTATTATATACATTATTTAAAATATAATAATATAATAATGTATTATATTGAAATATATCTATCTATATATTTAATATATAATATTTTATAATATTATATATATTATAATTTTTCTTTACAGGAGAAAAAGAATGGGATTATGTACATCAAAATTCATTTTCATAATTTAGCTAAGGATAAATCCATTAATTGCATTAAATATTATTTTGAATGTCAAAGCCCCAAACTGGTATGGAAGCTTACTGAAAGTGAGTATGGTCTTTATATACAAAGATGCAATAGTGGAAGTGCTCAAATATCTTCTGTATCTGTCTATGTCTATAGATTCAGCCTCTTATATAGCAAGATTCTTTATTCCAATTCAAGGATAACAGATGTATGGCTCAGAAATGGCAAATTCTGCACCCAGCAACAGGAAAGACATTTTCTGGATAGTTGGAAGGGAAAAGAATAGTTTTGAGATGCTTATGAATCTTATTATTAAAGTATAGTAAAAGCCCAATTAAACTTTGAAATAAATAAGATTTTGACCTAACTTTAAAAGTATTTCCTTTCTGATTAGCGAAAATTTTTCTTGATTTACACTTGTAATAGCGATCTTTATACAACAGCTGAGTTTGTCATAAGTGTACTGGTATTTTGGGCTTCACAGACAATGAACTGAGTTTCAGAACAAGCCCCTCCCTGCCCAAAAAACAAACCCAAATCCACCAACCAATACCAAAAAAACCTATACCAAACGAATGGAAGCTTTTTCTCCATGCTCTGTCCTCAGATTTGTTCTCACATGTTTTCAGAAACCTCCAAAAAGGCAAAACTTGGAACTGAATATATATAATTTTTGATGATTATAGATTGTCTGTACCCAATACAATGAGATACCTATCTCATGACTGTTGGTACTGCTGAACATGATAATGAACTGTTTCACTGCCTTTCATCCCCTCTGTCAGATAGCAGGTTGGCCATGGAGTCAAAGGAGAGTTCACAAAAAGGTGAAAGCAAACAGGAATAGAATCCACAGCTGTCTAAGCACACGGGAAGATTTTACTGAGCTTTTTAGAAAAGAGCTACATCCTAAAAAGATTTACAAAGGAGATATTTTGAATGGAGATATGATGATATTAAGAGATATTAAAATGTTTACTTCATTTATATTTTGGAAATTTTAAAACAAAAATCATTTTGTAAAGAAGATAAACTTTTCCTATCATTTGCTTAAAAATGTTAGCTATAAAGACCAAAACTTAAGCTGTGTATGAGAACAAAATTCATTCATAAAGACAAAACATTAATATTTTGTGGGGAAAGAGGATTGACAAGCTCCTATCAGATCTGTAACTTTCTCTCCTGTGCATTTTCTGGACTTTTGTACCTTTTTCCTACTAAAACCTGCTAAAGTGTAAAGAATTTTGGTATCTGTTAAAGTGAAACAGCATCACCTTCCTTAAAATAAAAAAATAGAGTTTTTCTCCAAAACTAATTCTGATAATCAGCTGGAGAGGGTCCACAGCAGCTGAATTCAAGTAGCACATAAGAAGAAAATGAGGCCTTAAGCCCCGCTAACCTCCATTTAAAAGAAAATCTTTCCATGGGGTATTAATTCATTGTTTCATATGTAGATAATCCCTTGCAAATGGCAAAGAACTAGAAATTAGAAAAATAGTAAGCAATAATACCACTGGGAGTCATTTACTTGGGGTTCACTTACCTAAAATTACTACAATTATTAAATATGTTGGAAAGAAATAATGAAACACTACATTGCCTCCACAAAAATGTACAAATCATATTTCCTCTTACAGAAATTGTTTGAGAAAAATAAAAGACCATTATGTCATGATTCAGCAACAATTTACTTACAATTTAAAAGCAAATTAGATTCACACACTATCATTTATTGCCAAATGGATGGTGAAAAAAAAAAAGTATACATATATATATTCTCTGTGTCCAAAGAGAGACTTTGCATTTGGCACATTTGTAGGTTTCTAAATTAATTAATTAATTAATTAATTAACTGTTTTGCCAACAGTTTTCCTAAGAATGAATATGTGATAGCCCAGTGATCTTTGGACTGCTCTGGGCTACCTGAGGCCATGTTGCCTTGCAATGTTTCCATCACAGCAGAGGATGCTCAACAAGGTTGCAATGCTCTTCAGAAGAAGTTTTTTAGGAAGAGCTGTGCCATACTAAAGAGCTTTGATTCATGCTGCAAACTGGAGACACTGACATGAAATAAACTGTGACTGATGATCAGTCAGTGACCATTTCCATACCCATTATGCCATCAGTAATTTATCAAGGTAGTGCTCCTGATGTTACACAGCTTGGATAACTGAGGGACAGAAATACATGCTGTGATTTTAAAATGCATTTCTATGGATATTCCTTATGCATAATCTGCATAAGGATTCATAAGTAAAATAACCTACACCATGCTCTGAGCATTTAAAGATCAGCCAGGACTGTAAAAAACTTTTGTAAAAAATATTCCCTAGAAAAAGATGCTATTTTCATTGGAACATTTAAATGAAAATTTTCTCATCAGATGGTTCATCATCATGATTTTCCAGTGTGGTCTGAAACAAAATAACTTGCTGTGTAAAGCAATCTGTCAAGGAAACACATATTAACTCCACTAGACGCTTCAAAAATATGTCTATTCCATCCTTTTATGTTGTTAAATATCTACCATAGCTCAGTGATTTTTGCTTTGCTTTGTATTTTGTTAGCACAAGAGAAAGATGTCATATACAAAAGCACCCAGTATTTGAAAAATGTTCTCTAATGACGTGCCGTTTTCTATACAAAAACACTAATGACAAAATGATCTCTAAATTGCCACTTACCTTTATGTCTGGCATAAGTAAAAGGCTAAAATACATACATGTACAACATAGATATGAACTATGTCAGAAACTAGTCTTTTTGGTATTCACAATGTCTAATTTATGCATTTAACTTCAGGTCTCTAAATTGGGAGCCAAGTTTTGCAGGCAGCATAAGAAGAGGCTGTGCCACTGCACAGTGTAGAGTATGAGCCCTGGAATGAGCTCCCAGAGCAGCCTCCCTCTCTCCACTGACTGTGGAGAGCTTAGTGAGGTTAACTTACACACACACCTTAAATTAGATACCTAAAGCAGATGGACTGAACACCTGTCTTTGTTTTCCATAGAATTTTTATTATATTTGGCTTTGTAGAAGGTCTTTTGCAACAGCAGAGAGGATTTTGCTGACCTGAACAAAGTACTAAAAATATTGTAACAGTGACCTGATATAGGTAAGCTTGTCCCCAGAATTGTCTTTCTTTCTCATTTTTATTATCCAAACGGCAGGTTCACATTTAATATAAAAAAGAGTATCTTGCTTTGATCTGTAGTTTCTGAGCTGTCCCATTTCCACAAAATACGTACCATTCTGTGGGCTCAATTTCACTGCACTATTCCAAAAACTTCAGCATAAAATCTAAATTAAAGAAAAATGAATGCTTTTTCTGGACTTAAAGCAATGGTAAAATAGACAGATACTACAAAGCAATTTCCTCAAATGTTTTCTGGCTAAAACAAGGAAAACTTTTCTATGATTATACTTAAGACTTGCAAGGTTTTAAACAAATATTCACAAGTATACATATATTTTTAATACTCCTTACAGTTGCAGATAACACATTTAAAATAACTCTGTATACAGACTCACAATAAATCCTATCTTGTCATGTCTTTTTCATAGTGTATAAATTCAATTGCATTTTTTGGCTCACTCATATAAGTACATCAAGAGGTCCAAATAAGAAAAGGGAAACAGCAATTTGAAAGGGACAGGACAGAACAAGTATAGACACAACGACTAAAAAATTATAAAAGATAAATAAGTTATACAAGAGTAGATAAAAGTTGTATTACTTTGTTCTGCCTGTCTCCAGACAATAAAAGGAAGGACTGGTTTTTGGGTCATGGGTAGAAATATTTAGGTAACCCCACTGGTGCAGGGAGGCAGCCTGCATTCCAGTAATAGAATTTAACTGCAAAAAAGAAAGCTTTTTATGATTTGAAATTTGTTCAGGATTCACGCATGCTAAAATTCTACTGAAAATTCCGCAATTTTCCCAGCAATTAAAAAAGTGAACCAGCCACCATGCAATGTGAGGAATTTACAATTTGGAAAGCATTTTGGCAGGGAAGGGTTGTACACTCAGGGTGACAGATGAAGAGGGGGTCAAATACATTTCCTGGAGTGGGAGTGTTATAGAGTTTAACAAGAATACAAAGATGAGCTCTCCTACCAATTAATAGAAAATTTCAAAATTGTTGTAATAAAAATAGATAGGGCTCTGTGTAAAGGAAACAGAACTGTGCAGTGCTGTTAAGAGCAGCACCAGTCTTAGCTGGATGTTTTAATTGGTGAGCATGGAGACTTTCTAATGAAAAAAATACAAATTAATGTACTTCACATATGCCTGAAATGGGCAAGCAGTTGGGTGACATGGTCATTGTCGATCCCTTCCAACTGGAATTATATCTCCTCTCCTCTCCCTCTTCCTCTCCCCTCCCCTTCCTCTCCTCTCCCTCTCCCCTCCCCTTCTCCTCTCCTCCCCTCCCTCCATAACCAAAAGGTCCCAAATGTTCACAACTACCTGCCTCTCTTTCAGGGACTATTTATTTTACACAACTCTTCCTGGGAATCTTTTACTTATTTATTTCAGCTGGCCTTCTGATTACTCACCCCTTTTTTGGATGAGGTTATTGATAACAAAATTTAACCCAGCCTTTTGTAAAAAAAGGTATGTATTGTTTCTATTAAAGATTAAAGTTCCTCTGTCAATGATTTAATACTGCTTGGAAATGAAAAAGACATTTAAGGCTATTAAAGTAAAGAAGCCTATGATTTAATAAAGACATAACAAATGCCTTTCCCTTCTTTACGATGGAAAAAAATTCTTCTCTAACATCTTGTGATCTAGGCTGGAACTGAATTTCTGTGACAAATGCACACTCATTATCTGCAGAGATTAGAGATCTACTTAAAACAAATCAAACACACTCAATGTATATGCATTGGTTTTACATACCAGTGTGTTGACCCTTCTAAGAGATTGAAAAGCTTTGAACTTCAGCACTGTCACTTGAACAATAATTTAAGATTCCAATAATGTCAAGCATATCAGATGAATGTGAAAAGCTTGATGTGAGCCCTTGGGTAAGGTGAAAAATAGAGATATGAAACAATTGAAGGGGAAGAGCTACAAGCCACAAGGAGAACAGATAAATAAACATGTTTGTTTGGGGAACAAAAAGATCATCCAGGCCTGGTGCAGAATTTTGAAAAAGACCGAACTAAAATATAGATGCTTAGCCAGTGTAGTAAACTCTGGGTGCATTCTTCAGTGATAAATAGAATAAACCCACATACAAAAGTATTACAATGCTGTTTTACTCAAATAGCTTTTCTTTAAAGTAATCCTAAAAAAAATTCTGTTTGCTCCTGTTTCTCATGTGGTTCTACTGAAGAGAGAACTTGAGAAGGTATTTCAAACTAATCCCCAAACACTTATTTTATTAAAAAGCATAACACTGATAAACTGAAAATCCAACAGAAAAAAAATCCAAAAGCATCGTGTCTGTAACTTTGCTTTAATGTCATAAAATTAACAATGTATACTTCAACTGTCTGGAAGTCAAACTTTCTCCTGAGAAAGGGACTAGGATATCAGATGTTTGTGAGAAAATGCAAATGCTAATAAGATTTTGAGACAAACTCCAACTTTTATATATTGAACCAAGAAAAATTGTGGGTGCTTTCCTAATGGTTCAGGTTTGGAAGTTGTTTCTTTTAAAAAGTCATGCAAAGCTGCAGAAATAATCCTCTACATCCATCAACTGGTTTGATTAATCTCCTAGAAAAATTTCAATAATGATCCACAGAAATTCAGACCATATCCTACAGGAAGGTCTGGAAGAATAGAGAATTCATCACTTTCAAGGATGACACCATATTCCATTAGTCTGAGTTTGGCTTGACTTTTTAAGTGGCTTTTAAAAATATTTCTGAATTTTTAAACACATTAGAGAAAAACCACAATGCTTTTCAGATGATAAGTATGTAAAGCATATTTTTCTGTAGCATAATTGAAACCTAATTAATCTTTTCCCCTGGAGATCTCTGAGTCACTGCAGCTGAGGGTAGTGACTATCACAGAAAGAGGACTCAGTAACAAGAGGCATTTCCATTCACAAGTATTTCCTCTGGAGCATCAAAGGAAAGTTTGGAAATACATTGCAACAATTTGACTTAAATGCTTTGATTATGCATTACACGTGCCATTTAACCTTGCTGTACCTCAATTCCCACACAAATGAGAAAAAGAAAATAATATTTACTTAATATGCTCACATGGCTTTTGCAAAAATATATTAATTAGTACTTGAGCAATACTTGAGAAATGCTATATGCTATCTCAACTGAAACTTTCATGAATCCTGAACACTGCCTAGGGAAATAATGTCAATGGTTTTTCTTATTGGCTCTTAATAAGATGACACATTCATATGAAAACAATATGTGAACATAGTTTACTGGAGAAGGGAATTAAACCATTTTTCATTTGTCTCTAGCCCTTAATAATATTACAATATGAGAATAATATATGAAGAAATCTTATCTGAGAGCAGAAATTAAAGCATAAGAGTATCTTTCATAGAATGAATGCAAAACCATAATTATCTGGCAGCAAAACCTATGCACAGGACAAGCAGTGTATGTAGATACTACTAACGCATTTACTTTGCTATCCGTTCATTCATATTACACATTATTAGTTAAAACAGCAATAGAGATTAAACTCTCTCTGTCATAATTAAATCCTTCCTGCTTCAGTTTGTTCTGTTCTGCATTTGAGTTTTCTAGTCACACAAAAAGGACTAAGAAACGTACTTCAAACTTGATTTTGGATGTGTTACACGAACCCTCAACACCAGTGGCCGTGAACACCTTTCCTTCAAGCCCAAAAAGGCACTTCTTTTAGACTCATATTGAATCTACAAACACATTTCTACTGGAAGAAGTGGAAAAGAGGTTATCCTACATCATGCTTTATGAAATACACAAATGAAGACCAGTGTGTGCTCCATACATCTATACCTGTCAAGATGGCCAGAATTTTATCACAAGAATGTAAATATGGGAGGTTATATCTGCCAAGAATTTTGTCACATTATCCCTTAAACATTTGTAAATAAGCCAGCAAAACTGAAGATGAAAGGATAAAATGCATCTTAACTTTCACAATATTTTCCTAACAACATATAAATTGTATAACAATAATGAAGCTTGAGACAGTGCTGAAAAAATAGAAAAATTATATTTCCATCTGAGATAGAAAATAATATCTTTTAGAAAACTGAAAAGAACTTATTTTCAACATAGATTTTTCGACAAAGATTTTCACATTCATCCCTCAGAAATTTCAATTTCTCTAAGAACAGGTTTTGATTTAAAGTTTAGAAATACATTTTGAACTCTAAAATTATTTCTTTGTGTATTGTGGTAATACTTGCCAGTACTACTTGTGGCTCACTTTTTCGTACTTTAATCTTTCCACCTCCAGAAAACATATTTTATCTTTCCATTTCATATATTTATTGTTTTGGTGTGTGAGGTCAGCTTTTAAGGGGTGTGTTTTGGGTTTTTTCCTTGCCTGTTTGTAGATTTCAGTGTTAAATTATTATTGTGACTAAGCATTCAGTCACTTTAACTTTTTTTAAAAAACAGTCTAAATTACTTTTATTTTCAATCTATTTTTATTCACAAGAAGGGATTTGAATAATTCAGATATTGTTCTCCAAAAAAACCAAAAAATCAGAAAAATTTCCTAATGTCCACTATCAGCTGAAGATCAGTGCGCAATACCACTGGTCCATACAGGCATTTGTATATATTTTAAATAAACATAGAAACACATGAAAAGTGTTATGCGTATATTGCAAATAATTTAATTAAAATATACACGTATTTCTTTTAGCATGGCAAGGAGCACTTGTTAAGTCACAGGTACTTAATTTTCATATCTCTCTAGGTACTCAAGAACACCAAATTATCAAAATTACGCTTCTCACATCACATAAACTTCCTGCCTCAGTGCTTCCAACTGGCAGGCATCTGCTCTTGGGTAACACTCAAGTAGTAAATTCTGCTGGCAGAGAAGTACTGCACATCTCAGAGGCTTTTTCTGTTTATGATGTGGATTTACTCATTTCTGTCTTCAATGGTCTTCTAGACTTGCTCTACAACCCGGCAAGTACTGGTGACTCAAATACACCTCTTAATCACTATAACTCAAAGTATCTATTCCTATCAAAATATTATCTCAAAAACAAAGAAAGAAATGATTGTAGAACTGCTGCTAGAAATGAAATGTCTAAGTGTGGAAAAGCTATGTATTTTTAAACTTACAGGCCGTCTCATTACAGATGCTATTCGATTCACAATTAAGTCAATAGAAGTCAATAAAAGTCAACAGAAGTCTTCTGAATAATTCTCAAAGAAATAAATGGCATTTGATGTGGCCATTTTCCCCCCAAACGTACGCAAATATCCATGTATTTATCACCAAGCAAATTATTTAGAATTTAATTATTTAAAAACACCTAATTACAGGGCACTGTTCTTTCATTTACATCTCACATAACTTGCCATTTTGCATAACATATAAAGCTTTTCTGTGTAGTTTTGTATTGAATGTGTTGTTAAATGTACAAGAAGAACTAATGAGACTGCCTAGGACTGACAGGTGAAGTTCTGAGAAGACTGGTTTAGTCTTTTATCTACCTGAGATGTCTAACCAGAAATATAAGGCACTTTGCTCCATGATGGGGACTTTTCCCCCACGTTTTTTCAGATGTCATCCTGAAATAAACATGCCAAAACTCTGCTTTACTGACTGCGTCATCAGAGCTTGCAAATGCTAGCACTTCCCTGACAGGCATTGTGAATCACAGTTATTTTTTCCCAATGTCTACGAGGTCTGCCACCTGAACTGGCAGAGTCTGTAAGTGCCATCAACTTCTCCTCAGGGCTTACAAGCTATATTTGCTCTTTCAGAAGAATCTGAAAATGTTGTGAACCATAACTATGTTTCTGAGAGAACTTACAAGTTCTGCCATCTGTGCCTGCAGTGCTTCAGAGCATCATAATATGGATATGGAGATATTTTCATCATGGGGTTTACGATCTCTACCAGCTGCATCAGCAGAGATTGTTAGTGCTGTGAACCACAACCATTTATCTCTCAGCGCAGATGCCTGCTTTACTTTTTCATTAATGGTCTATATCTGTTTGACCACTGTTATATATACGTGTACATTTTTCAGCAAAAAGGAAAGCAAACAACCAAAATTATCCTTTGAAGCTGATCTTTAATCACTGCAGATCTGGATAAATTTCTAAATATTTATGTAAGTTTAACTATGCCTTGTTTAGACCAGGAATTTATTGCAAATGCAATTATTGTGATAGCCATATGACTTGTGAGCCTTTCTGTAGTCTGACAAAGCTGCAGCTCTTGCTGGTCTTCACAGATTTTGAGAAAGTATTTCATTTTATAAATATGATGCTAATTCTCTTTATGCCATCCTGGCATTTTCCAACTATCTTTGGTTTAGACCATGACATGAAAAAACCCCTGTCCTTATGAAGGAAACTTTTGCTCTTGTTAGCTGTCATGAAGGAGTTTTGGCACACGGTCATACATCACTACTTTCCCAACATTGGCCCTGGGAAAGAAATGTGCTAGGTGTCTATGAGGAGTAACAGCAGATCCAGATGGGTACGACGAGGGCTGCGTGTGTCAGAGGGGAATGTAGAAAGAAGCTCTCTCTTCTCCATATGTTGACAGAGAAAGAAGCCATTGACATGCCAAGAAGCTCTTGACTGGCTGTCTAAATGGGGAAACCAGCAATATAAAGGAAAGTAGTTTGAGATTTTACTACTGATGTCATTGTGTACCTGTTGCATTTCAATATACCAGTATGGAACACATACAGATCTGGAAAGTCTAGAAGCAAAATGCCTATAAATGAACAACTAATGAACTTTCCAATTACAGCTTTGAAGATACTGGGCTTACATATCTATAATACTGTCCCTGTGTGTGTGTACACCAGCCTGACCTGATAGCGTTAGACTCAATTTAATTTGACTGTGATGAAGTGCCAAACCAGAAATACTTTGTGGATACATGGAGTTTTGAGGAAAAGGCCTTATTTCTTATCAGTCCCATGGAGACTGGTTTGGTAAGTGGGATTTTGCAGATCTTGGCGCTAGGGCTCTCTGGCTTGCCCGAGCTGTGTTGGTTGCCCACAACTGGGGACTCAAAGGACCCCAAAGCATCCAGGCAGAGAATCTGGCACTCGGTAGTTCCAAAAAGCAATTAAATCTGCCTCCTGCTAATCCCAGACCTTCAGACCAACTTTAAGTTTCCTTTGTAACATGGGTTTTGGAAATCAATGAATAGACTGGTTTTGGGAAAACATTTGCTTAAGTTGAAGGTAAGCATGTTGGATTTCCATTATAAATGTAGAGAATTCAAAAATGAAAATACTGAAGTCAATTTTCATTATTTGAAAAAAATTATCCAAAAATTACTTGCAGGTTATGCTGCTGCTGAAATTGTGGAGGAAATGCAAAGTTTCCATATGAAACTAGATCTGAATTTTTTTTCTTTACTGAATATGAATAAAAATCCTAGAATTTTTAGCATTCGAGATGTAATATCTAAACCACAAAGTAACAGAACCTTGTAAGATTTACTGCTGCTTATCAACTAACACCTATCTTCCCCTTTAAAAAAGATCTTGTAGCTTTGTATCAGGGTTGAAAAACTACATACACTAAATTTTATATAAAAAGCAAATGTTCAAAGGAAAAACAGGAGTATCAATACTTTATAACTCTCTTATATGCTGATTCCACTAAAATATTTACTGAGCAGTCATTAGTGCCTTGATCCACATCCTCAGGAGCATTCCAAATTTAAGTTCTACTCCCTATTTGCAATGTACCAGTGCGATACTTGATACTTTTTTCCTTGCTGGCATTAATATTTTAGCAAACCTGACATATGTTTACATACATATGTTTCCATGTCAAATCACATTATTAATACTTTCAAAATACTATTTTTGTAGCTGTACTGCTTTCTGCATTTTTTTCTGCATTTAAAGAAAAGGAATGCCAAAAGTTTTGAAGTAAACTAATTTGAAAATTTGTGCATGTTGAGTTTTTGTGGTTTTATACTACAAATGTCAACTGAGCACACAAAATTTTTAAGTTTTAAAAAGCTTCAGAGGGAGGAGTATGTGTTCCTTAAACTAATACTAAATATTTCCCTTTCTGCATCAGTACACAGCCCTGGGAAAGACAAAATCAAGATCAAAATAAATGTGGAACAGCACCTGCTTCTTGGAAGTAGGTGGTATTTAAGCTGAATTTAATCTTGGTATTTACATACAGACAGACTGCACACTGGCAAAGAATCCACATGAACATGGTCCAGGTATCTGCAATTAGGGGATCATTACTAAACCAAATTATTTTCATGACTAAGTGCATCTGGCCATTATGCCACTGTTTGGAAACCTGCAGTCAAATCTGTAAGCAAACTGGAAGGGAACCTGTAAATTGCTAAAATAACCCCAACAACTTCATCTTAATTGACTATGTATTGGGCTGCCTGCATGATTTTCCTTTTTTTCCTAATATGAATATGACAACATTTAGAGGGCTTATTGATCCCCAATACTTAACTGTTAGGTCATATGAATAGCAAATGAAATATGATATAAAATATGCAAAATAATAGTACATTAGCCTAAACAACACTAATAAATTGCAAAGCTTAGCATGAAATTGAAAATCACTAATGGAGCACTGTGCAGTTTGTTGAAGCAATGAGGAGTCAAAGAATCATACATAATGTAACAGTACAATTGCTAACAGCAGGTTCATAGAAGACAATTTAAACTTATTTTTTATGGACAAGAGGAATTGATCTTTAAAGCGGTTCCTAAGGAGATTCCACTTAGCCCGAACAGCATCTTGGGATTGAGTTCTGGTCTATCCCTTGCATCAAATACATATTTATGAACTTCCAGAAAACACTGATTTAAATTACACATGAGATTATGGTTTACGAACTTAAATCAGAAGAGGTAAAAATATTAGACAAGTGGAACTAATACCTGAGACTGGTATTGAATTCTATGGTTATGACAGTCCTGAAGGGTCCACTGAAAGACAGGTCATATGTAATGAGCTCCACTTCTTAAAATTCTTGGGAGTTACAAATATTAAAAGCTATGAACACAAACGATGAATATATTTCAAAATCATAATATGCTAGAAGACATTCTATTTTCTCAAGGCCATCTACATGAAAAATCAACTTATGTTTAATGTAGTTGGTATCAAATGTACTTTTTCAAGGAGCAAGATTGCTTGACAAAATGCAAGTCTTTACTATGCACTGATAGGAAAAGTTCTCACATTTGTGAACATTCAGGGGGAAATTTATTATCATATTTGTTTTTTCTTTTTGCAGCATTTTCCCAGTGAAATAGCAAATCTTATGTTGTCTTGCAAAATAAGTCAAAAAGGTTTTATGAAACTTAGCATGCCATAAGATTGGATGTATTTTAAGTACATTTAAATTAAGAACTGAAAAGGCAAATATGAAATTCTTATGAGAGTGTATGCAGAAAATATTTTCGTCTGTTAAAAAGTATTGTAATTGTAGCACAGAAGCTGTTCATTTTAAGTTATAAGCAGTCAATATTTTCCTAGATGAGCATGGCTCTTTTCTTCCAAGTAATTTCAACTCATTATATGAATTTAGGCCCTTTTAAAGCTGATATTTTGCACTTGGTGGTTGTGTAGGACCAATCTCTGGCCTCATTAGTCTATAGGTCTTACAGAAACTCTGAAAAAACCTGCAGAAAAATTTTGTATGAGAAGAATGGAGAGCTGGCACTGGGTCTTTTGTTTATTAAAATATAAAGTATTTAATGGTGGAGGCTTTTTGCATTAATAAAGTTTTAGGGACAGATTGTTATTACTTAAGCCTAGTCATATAATTAATAAACCTAAACCCGCAATTAATTGAACAGCAAGTGAGTTGCCAAAGAGCAACAGTCAATGTATTTACTGGGCAAACAATATTGTAGTTGCACATGTTGTGATTTGAGGAATTGTTTACAAATGAGGCAAATACAGAACTGGGCAATAGAAACTCCATCATCCTGAGGCTCTCACTGATATAAGGGTGGATAACTGAGGGAAAGTGGGTCATTGCCACGTTATATTGCTTGATTGCTCTTAAAACTCCAAATGCTATATCCGAAGTACTTCCTGGAGGAAACTTTCTCAAAATTACATGGATAAAATGTTTCTTATCTTTCTTCTGAACATCCTAGTGGTACCTTACTGAAGATATGGTGTATTGAAGTTTTATACCACAACTCAGCAAATAGCTTGTGACTTCAGGGAACCAAATGAAGACCTACAATTTTATAGACCTATCCCTTTTAAAGACATGGGTCCCAATTTAAAACAAATTTCTTATCACAATATTTGAGGTTAAGGTGTTCCTCCACACTTTTGTTTTTGCCAAAATGAGATACAGGATGTGCCACTTGCAGTTTTGAAGATGAAATACAGATAAAACACTTAAACAACTTATGCATCAAAAAGTGTGGCAGTAATTTAACAGATACTGAAGTTTAGGATTTACTTTGTTCACCTCTGATCTCACTACCAGCCAAAATAAACTCATCATTTTATAGTCTAACTGTAAGCAGTATTCATGCTCCTCAAGCTGCATAGTACAAGAACTTTATGGTCAGATAGCTATTAATCCACTTAGCAGCAATATGGCTATGATTTTTTTAATATGGTTTATTCTTATTTTTAGACGATTCAAGTATTTTCACAACTTAAACGGTCTTTTTTTTTTTTTTTTTTTAAAGATCTATTTTCTGCCTGGGTGTCAGAAAAGCACAATTTCACAACTTCCTTGTCTCCTAGCTTTTACATCAAACAACTATGAACTGATGAAAAGTATCCCATTTCCACAGTGTTCCTCTCTGATGCTAGTATTCAGGGTCTTTTTTCCTCTGGGATAAACTTCCTATCACACTGGACAACATGTGATACAAGGATGCTAACATTTTCAGAAGAGGCTACATTAGAAATTGGCCTCTTAGTTAATGATATCTGAATGAAACTCCCTGTAGATCTAAGAAAAATAAAGTATTCACTGTTTCTCTCAGCAAATAAATAAAATCATAAAAATGAGAAAGCTGACACTGAGACTGGAATATAGCATTTGGAGAGTGAAAGTAAGTGGGCTGATGCTGGCTTGAGGAGACTGATACAGTGGAATTGGAAACTGAGGAGCTGAAGTGATATGGAGGATCCATGATGAGGCATGGGATAATACCAGGGAAGAAGAAACCAGAATACCTGGCACATAACATATCAAGGCAATCCTGATTGTCCCCACTAAGTAGAGGAGAGTAGTGAGAGAAGACAAGTGTGTTAGCAGCAACCTGACATGGCCACTGCTGTTCATTTCCTCTCTCACAACCCATGGGAAAGAACAGCAAAATGACAACCAACAGGGTTGTGCCTTAAGTGCTTTACTCAGAAAGAGCACAGACTCTTCAGAAGTACTGCTGAAGTCACCACCATGGCAGGAGTGGTGACAAGGCAGGGGTCAGGAGTGAGGTGGGGGTCTGTGTGTGTCTGTGTGTGCATCTTTGATCTTCAGGGAGTATTGAGAATCTGTGCTTAGACTGGACCAGCACTGAAAGCCCCAATATTTAGAAATGCTATGTATATCTACTTTTGGAATATTCTCATCCAATTCTGTCTTAAAAGATAAATGAGGCAGGCTAAATTAGAGTTAATCTAGATCATTGCCAGTTCCTCCCACAAACCTTAAAAATGGTCATCGGGGTAAGTATTAGACAAATTTGAAGGCACAAAAAGTTGGAAATAGTTTTCCTTAAATTGCAAGTGAAACAAGGACCATGGCTTGTCTTCAAAAAAAGAGCATGGGAATTTGTTCAGTTCATCAGCATCATTTAAAAATTGTCACTTGCTTCCAAGAGCTGAGCAAAACCAAAACTTTGATCCAACAAGTTTCTTAGTCTACAAAAGGCTGAATTCTCAGTAGCTCAGCTGAGAGAGAGAGGAGTGCTTTCATGGGAGAAGCATGCTTATTAGAACCTGTACCATAGCCTAGAATATTTGCAATAGCAAAAGAATAGAATACTGGAAGGTCTGTATCTCCTGTTTCTGCTAGGCTTAGGGGAGGAAGTAAACACTAAAAAGTTCAGTTATGTCACATACGTATTACTTCAGATTTTTTGTATGTTTTAGGATAATTTCATGGCTCTCTGAATTTATCCAATAATAGTAACTAAATATCAAATATTGCTATTTAGTAATCTCTATTGGCTATTTTGCATTGTTCTCCTAGTAGCTGTCATCGTAAAGACATCAATAGCTTACTGGTTTGGGATAGATATGAATACCAGATAATGCAATAAATCTGTCAAGTAAGGCAGTAAAAGAGAACCTGTGGAAAAAAACCCCCCTTAAATATAAGGCTAAACTTTTATTTGTTTAGGAAGCACAGGACCCTGAAGCTATTTTAAATGTGAAAGAATCCCTTCCTTCCTTCCCTCCTTCCTTCCTCCCTTCCTCCCTCCCTCCTTTCCTTCCTTTCCTCCCTTCCCTCCCTCTCTCCCTCCCTCCCTCTGAGACTCAATCTCTCTCTGTTCCCTTCCCATCTGTTTTTGGTCAAAATTGACAGGATCCACCAACAAGAATTGGTAGCATATGAAAAATCTCACTCTCGTGTACCTGCTTTTTTGATTCACTCTATACTAGTGCTGTATAGATTTACTGATATAGTCCCCTGCTTAATAAAAGACAGACCCCAAATCTGTGTCATATTTTAGTATACAAGGTATTCTGCTTGAGCAGCAGTATATATCAATAGAGTAGTACAAATAATAATAATAAAAAAGTTTATATATTAGAATATGTAAATACAATTAATGTATGCTACATTATTTTACACACAGAAGCCCTCTTGACTGCTGGGAAAGCTCTGAAGATCATTAAAATAGATAGAAAAATATTATCCTTTAGAGAACTCTGAGAATATTTACTTGGTACACACAAACATATGGTGATTCAGTATGACAAATCATACTTCTAATAGATTTCTTTCTTTTTGAAATGCATTCTGCTTCTGTGAAAGGCACCAAATGGACATCCCTCAAATCCTGAGCCCTGCATTGTTCTCATTAGAAAAAAGCTACCCCAATTTCCCACTAGTGTTCATAATTGCTGCCATTGAACTACTATCTGTGACAGTAAGACAACAGCGTGGTCTGTATACCCCATTCAGTGCTCACTGTGTCTACCAATAGCACAAGCTAGAGTGCCATTTGTAGCATTAGCTTTTGTGGATATAACAACCTGTCAATTAGGAAGTGAATTAAGTAATTCACACAATAGTCATCACGTAACAAGCCTCATTCCCTGCTAAGCTGAGCTATTTTCAAACTGGCAAATCAGAGCCTCTGATCTCGAGCTGTGGGCCATATCGATACCCCAAATGTGTTCATCTGATGATGCAGTGGTACTTACTGCAGCATTAAAATATGATAGGTCCAGATCTTGTTATTAATTTACCATTTCACTGGTGTGACACTCATGGTTGCAGGTAATGAACTATACACAACAAGGCCAACCATCAAGATATCACTTTTTTTCACTAAATAACCTTGAAAAAGGTTAATTAGTTTGCATTAAACTTGCCAATTTTAGCTGGATATAAAAATATAAGAAGATAGCATTTTTAAACTTGTAATGAACAACCAGAAACGGATTGTTTTTGGTTATTAGAAGTAGCTGACTTTGACCATCCTTAGAGTAGTTTTCCAATGGTATCCTGGAGCCACATTATTACCATAACTACTGTAATCATCAAGACAATAATGATTTTGCTGAAACCTAAATGTGTGAAATTAAGCCTTTAACATCTGTAAATCTATCCAGCAATAAATTCAATGAAAGGTCATTACCCTATGTACAAGAAGGATGTTGCATTCAGATGATACATGGTTGTATTGCATCCGTACACTGCCTTCTTTGGTGATTTCATAAAGAATGAACGATCATAATAAAGTGTAATACCAAATGTTCTCTAAGCTCAAGTTATTATAATGTAGGGAAAAACTACACCACATTTTACTTATAATCAAACTACTGAGCTTATTCACTTTTTTAAGGAAAGGTGATATTACAGACAATTTGGTAAGTCACTCCAGTATGACAAGCGCACATATGTTTATATGTTAATTTAATCCACTTGGATCCTCATACACAATCAGAGCAGGATATTTTATTAAAATGTCAGCACTTCCAAATCAGAAAAGAGTAAACTCCGGAGGCAGTGAGGCAGACTTTCAGTCTGTAACAGTTGATCTGCACTGGATGCAATTTTGCTTTTGGTTCTAAAGCCAAAAAGTACAAGGAAGAATAAAATACCAGAAAGTAAGAAGAAATGGAATTCTAAACACTATGTAAATTTCAGGAGTAGATAAAACTCTACAGAGATTTCAAATCTGTTTTTGTTTTACCATTACTGTCTTTTCTTCTTTGGGAGAGGCAGGGCAATAGAGGTAGAATATGCTCTGTTAAACATAAAATACCACAAGAATGTGCTGTACAAATAGAAATGACTAGGCCTTATCTCCTTACCATGGCACTTACAATCCTATTAGTCAAAGACATACTGAGAAAGTCTAAGTATGACTTAAGATGTTGGTGAGACCATCCTGACCAAGTATAAAAAAAGAGGAATATACAAGAAGAAGCCCTGACAGAATACAAATGCAGTATATAAAGCTCAGATATGAAGAAAATGCATGTAAAAAAAGAGCAACATAGAATTAGAGGAGAAAGGAAAGAAGTTTTCTGTAATGAGAGCTGAAACATCCCAAATAACAGAAAATATAAAAAATAATGGGAATAACAGAGACAAGGCAAACAAAGATTATTGAAGTCAGCCAAGGTTAGCATGAACAGCATTGAATTGGGTTTTATGAATGTGGCAAGACAAGAGCCCAGTTTGTCTCTGCAGAAGTTGGAAGTTTCTGTACCTTGCTTGCAGAATCAAAACCACCCGTGATGGTCTTGGTAGCAATGCATTTACATCCCCACAATGCAGGCTCAGCACTTAATAAGCTCTGCTGATCCTGAACCAGCTGTGCAAGAAGACAACTCTGTCTCTCTCTTATGGTCAATCTGACACTCAAATAAATAATTGGGAGTGGACTGAACCTCAATGTCAAAGACAAGATATTTAGATGTAGATGTAAACAAATAAGAAGCTAGTGAAGCATGCAAAGGAAAAAGGTAATAGAAAGTGAGAAGGAAAAGAAACTACTGACGGAAACAACATTTTGGGCAGATGGGAGGAGCTGATTTGATGGAATTTTTAAATGCTTAAGTACCAGTCAGATTATGTTCCTAAGCCTATGAAGAATGAGATCTGAATTCATATATTCATAATAAAAATATATATCAGAAGTGTACAAATGCTGCAGTTTCGGTTGAAACTTCTTTTTGCAATAATTTACTTTTAAGCAAATAACTAAAGGGTAAAATAAACACTCCTGCAGGCCACTATTCAATGGCAATGGCTAATCATTCAACTAGCTTAACTGAAAGAAAGATGTGTCATACACTGAAATACATCACAATGTGGATCAGTCTGCTAAAGGTAAAGATCTCTTAGACTAGAAGATTTCAAATCAGATGACAAAAATATTATAAGAGTTTACAATGAAAAATAATGCTGTAAAAGCACCTGTATCATCCAGAATTCAACAGTGAATAATAATAGAATATTTAATTTATATTCCTTCTTCACTCCTGACAAAATGCAAACTTAAATTAAGACACATTCTTTCTATTCCTATGGAATAGAGGTAACATATAAGCCTGTACGTATTGCTTCTTCATCCATGGAAAAGCAGCTTATACTTGTGGTTGTAGTTTTCTTTTACATTGTGTTTTTTTGATTCCTCACAATGAGGACTATTCTGAATACCAGAGAAATTCAAATAGTTCTAGGCAGAGATACTGAAAGCTTGTGTCTAGGACCTTCAGCCCTGGTACCATCTGATGACACAGAAATCTCAGGGCACACTGTTTTAAAAACATCAGTCTTCACTGTCATAATTGACAAAAAACTCCAATAAATGTAACTGATATAAATGGAAGTCATACTGGAGGGCTAGATACAACCCTTACTATAACTCTTACTTCCACGATTATATATCTTATTGTGTTACCCTAACTATAATTTACAGAAGTAAATATCTCATTTTTATTAGAAAGTAGAATTTGAATTTCATTTTTTCTTTTAAAGAGGAAGGTGGCTGCTAGTATTTCAGTATGTAACACCCCTGCTTCTTGCTCAGCCTCACGGCTGTCAGAGTACTACAAATTCCAATAGGAATACAAACCTTGCACTTAAGTAGGTTGATGCTGAAACCTTCTGGAAGATTTCTAGTTCCCTTGACTGTATATGAACATAGACCTTTAAAGCCATCTTAATTGAGGCAAAGAGGGTTGGGATCATGATCTCCAACCTACAATACGGAAGAATCTTCCTACTTTTGTTTCAAACATAAGGACAGGGCCCCATAAATCGTCTCAACATATTTTAGAAGGATTCAACTGAGAGCTGGAAAAAAAATTAAAGGAAGGTGAAAAAAATGTAAAACAAATGACACCTCTTTAGGGTGAGAAGGAAAAAAGTAATTGCCATATTTAAACCCTTAAACACTCGCCCTATTTTTTCCATTACCTTTAATAAAATGGATGCTGGAACGAAGCTATAATTGCCATTGACACTTACTCACTGCTTACTGTGTCTTGCTCTATTTCTGTCTGCCTGTTTAATTTTTACCATTGTCAGCTCTGATACTGAGCATCAATTAACAAAATTCATTCTGATATGACCTCTAGCAAGGGAGAATGTAACCAATTCTCCTCAGTAGCAAGGAAAATGGTTTCACAGATAACCTGGTAAGGGCAGTGTTCGGCAGTACTAGAATAGACACTGCATTTTGACTTATCTGCAGAGATTTGGAATTATTCTGACATGAGCAGAGAGATTAGGTCAACTGTAGGTTAAGGTTTTTGCAAATCAGAGGAATTTCACAGAGGGAAAAAATATTCCAGCACTGGAGAGATTGAAATCTAATTGCATATTCCATACAAGTATATATTTTAACTTCTAATTTACACTAGGGCAGCTACCCAGGGAAGTCTTAGTCCAGTCTTTCGTGGATGAAGATACACATCTTCATCCAAGATTCTCAACAATAAACATATCTAAGAAAAAGAATAGGAAACACTACAGCCTATGTGGACTATGGAATGAGGAGTGACTGGAGAAGCAGCAAGCAAGACTAACTTTTTCCACTTCTAGTGAACAAATGAGAAGTGAGGGATTAGTACAAGGGGAACATATGAAAATGGTTTGTGTGTTGTATAGGCCATAATACACCAGGGACTCCAGAAAGAAGGGAATTTAAGGAAAAAAAGTGATTCCTCTCATGATGATCCAATTTCTAATTACTCCTTACATGAATTTCCTAAAGAGAAACAGCCATGTTTAAATAGAAGGTACTTTAGAAGGGATACATCCAAATGCAATGAGATGGAATTGACTAAATGTTATAGACAAAGAAAAGGAAAATGAAGCCAATAACAGTCTGTATTGGTTGAGTGGACAGTAGAACCTTATCTCCACCAGTATCAAGGAGGCTGATCACAGAAGAAGGTATCACACTTCTGTGAGGGATATTGAGAAGCAGAATTTTTATCCAATGAGGTTATGCTACATCACCTGAGACATTTAATAGCTACACCACGCTAAGCATTTAAGGCATACTACATCATTTTGGTACAGAAGAAAGAAGACAATGCAAACCAAATTTTCCATCATGACTTACTATGCATAAAATAAACTTCAGACATTAAGAGCATTACATGTAAATATTAGCAGCTGAAGCTGATAGATTGGTGGAAAAGATGAATCTAAGTGATGGCTAATCATATTGCCCTTATTTGTGAGGGATTACATATGTCACCCTCCAGGCAATGAAAAAGGCTATTCAATAAATTTATCTCACAAGAAGTAGCTGAGAGGAACCCCTTCTTTTCTTACATGCTTTCCTCCTGTAGCTATCAAAGGGTATTGTCTACATTCTGTGTACTGTCTACATTCTGTTTATCTATCTTTATCTATCTTTACCTATCTATCTATAAGCAGAAGCTTTGATCAAAATAGAGAACAAATATTTCATTAAATACATTAACATTAAACCTCTTTAACAATAGAATTCTCCCTGTATATTTTGTGACTTTTAAAATACATCCCCAGTCTCTATTTAACTGTCATTTAAGTCAATTATATTTTAGTCACTATAACAGAATTTGTGCTGAGAATCTGCAGATCTGACTTACAATTAATTCTGTTATAATAAGATGGTAATTTTAGGCCATATATACATTTTTTAAAAACAGAAAAGACTCATACTGTCATAACAAAGAGCTAACCTAATCTTTGTCCCTGTGTTACTCAAGAGACAGGTAGATAGATCCCAGTAGGGTTTCATTGAGGCAATACAGGTCTTGTTGGAATACCTTTATTTTAAAATGCCTTGATACATCTATTTTTAAAATGCATCATTCCTCAAAACCACACAAAAGCCATCACTTCAAAAGTGTCTGATTAGTCTGAACACAATCAAGGGCATGCGAGATAGCTGCCATTTAGTTCAGCCAAAGCAATCCATGCCAACTGCAATAAACCCATCAAACTGTCATAGAGTCAAGCTGTGAGAAAAAGACGACGGTGATTACATACAATAGTTTCCTTCAGTGGTTTTATAATTTCAATTTTTCAAACATTTCAAGATTTTCAATACTTACAGTAGCAATCCTTTAGTATAGAATATTTTCCCTGGGAGTTACTATCAACAACTTTGCCTATTGGTTTTTTCCCCCATCATTGAATCAAGCACATAAGCTCAGCAGACAGGAAACATTGTGATTACAGTTGTATATAAATTATTTAAAGAGATCCAGCCAATCAAAACAGATATTTAAGGGCCTATTTTCTTTGATATGTGCATATAACTCCCATTAAAAGGGCACAGTTACAGTTGAGAAGCCTAAAATGGAACCCATACCTAAAACTAAAACAACATTCTTTCTGTCACCCTGAAAGCCAATGACCCTTTGGAAAACCAAAAAAAGGAGACTCAGTGATCATGTCACTAGACATGATCATGTCACAAGATATAACATGTAAATCGAAAAATGCATTGTTCTCATCATGACAATCACAAAGCATAGAGAAGAATGACACTCAAGATTAAGGAAATTTAAGACAAAATATTTAAATTGTTCTTTCAAAACCACTACATTATTTATAAGAATCCTTCAGGCAGATGGAATATTGGAACCTCAAGGTGTATTTTCCTCTCCACAGATGTATTTTATGCAGCACAAACGCTGTTGGGAACTTTGCTGCACACTGCACGGAGTATAATGCTAGTGAAGGACAGAGGGGCACAACATTGTGATTCTCTGCTCCACAAAGCTCTTGGATTAGCACTATGTTTAAACAAGCCACTGTCAGATTTCAGAGCAAGAAAAAGACAGTAATGAGGACAGAATTTATGAGCATTGCCCAGACTGCATCTTGCTGGGCTTATTACTTAGCTGACTAAAACACGTGTCATCTCAGCCTTGAATACATAGTGGCTATGTCAGAACATTGACCTATGTTTGTGGTGTTAGCTCATCTGTGTAGACTTAAAAATGTTCCCTTTCCACCAGGCACCACTCCTAACGTACCTTAATTATGGTTTACTAGGACACGATCTATAAGCTGTAGTAAGAACTATGAATAGTCGTGTAAGAAAAAAAGCAATTTTTTCTGTGTGATTTTTCACAGAAAAACATGTTTTGATGAGTTTGAGGGGAGAAAAATGTTTCTAATTATTAAGGTTGTGTGACCGTAAGATGGTTGGACTCTGGCCTGCTAGGATGTAAACAGACACTCAAATGCAGCTGATCTCTTCCGTCTGCTGAGCACTCTTGTGCTGATGAGAGTTCTTACAAAATGAAAGTTGTGGAAAAATTACCCAAAGGTATTATGGAGAGTAAGGATAGTTATACTCAACAAACACTTAAGCACCAATTGCATTCTAATTAGTATGGTTTCAACCATATTCCTGAACTACCGTCACAGAGGAAGAAAGTCGTTGTTCCAATTTTAGTTCTGGGCAGGTGAGGGTAGGGATGGTAAAAAATTTGTCTCAGAAGTTCAGACATTTATGACTATAAAAAAGAGAAGTAGCACAAGACAAGTCCAGCACCTTCAAATTTTTCTTAACAAGCAGCTCTATTATTTAATGAAAACAGTAACTTCTCAGAATCATATCACATTACCACACAACCAACAATTAGCTGAAAACACAGCAAGTGCTCTATGGGCATGCCATTGCAAAAAAGGGTGAGACAGAAGTGAGAAAGTGAAACACTTATCTAAGTACTTCCATATAAGCAGGGTTAATAATTTCTCAATCTGAATTATCTGCCTCCTTCTGGACCATGGTAAGTACTACATCAGAGCTTTGATTTGTTTATACCATGTCTTTCTATTTTATTTTTTTTTTCTCCTTGCTATTCTTTTCACAGAATCACAGAATGATTGAGGTGAAAGGGACACATACGTATTACTGAGTCAAAATCCTGACCCTAAGCAGAACAGCTGCAAGAATTACACCATGTGCCCCAAAGTGTTGTCCAAATGCTTTTTGAACTCTGTCAGGTGGTGCTGTGACATCTCCCCTGACACAGCTTCAGGCCATTCCCTCGTGTCCTGTCACTGGGCACCACAGAGAAGAGATCAGTGCCTGCCCCTCCTCTTCCCTTCAGACAGAAACTGCAGATTGCTCTGAGGTCTCCCCTCAGTCTCCTCCAGGCTGAACAGGCCAAGTGACCTCAGCCATTCCTCATACTTCAGGCTTCCCCTCAAGGCCCTCCAACATCTCTGCTGGCCTCCTTTGGACACTCTCCAACAGTTTAACATCTTTCTTATATTGTGATGCCCAAAACTGCACACACAGTATTCAGTGAGGCTGCCCCAGTGCAGAGCAGAGCAGGACAATCCCCTCCCTTGCCCAGCTGGCCATGCTCTGCCTAGTGCACCCCAGGACAGGGTTAGCCCTCCTGGCTGCCAGGGCACTACTGACTCAGGTTCAGCTTGCTGTAGACTTGGGTCCCTGGGTCCCTTTCTGTGGCAATGCTTTCCAGCATCTCATTCCCAAGTCTGTGCATTCAGAGTTGCCCCATCCCAGGTGCAGAATCCAGCACTTTCCCACGGTGAATTTCAATAATGTTGGTGATTATCCGATACTCCAGTTTATCAAGGTCTCTCTACAGGGCCTCTCCACCTTTGAGGGAGTCAGCGGCTCCTCCCAATTTTGTATCATCTGTGAACTTTCTTAGTATCCCTTCTAGTCCTGCATCCAAGTCATTTATGAAGATGCTGAAGAACACAGGGCTGAGGATGGAGCCCTACAGAACCCCACTAATGACAGGTCCTCAGTCTGATGTCACCCCACTCACTGTAAGCCCTTGTGTCTGACCCGTGAGCCAGTTGCTCACCCATCACATGCTGTGTTTATCCAGCTGTGTTGGTTGTTCTGCCCAGAAGGATACAGTAAGTGACAATATTGAAGGCTTCACTGAAATTCAGGAAAATGACATTAACTGGCTTCTCTTCATCAACCGCTGGGCTACCTTGTCACAAAAGGAAATCAGGTTTGATATGCAGGACTTCCTCCTTCTGAAGTCATGCCAGCTGTGACCAATGACTGCATTGTCTTTCAGGCCTTTTTTCAATACCTCCCAAAATGATTTTCTCCAAAACTACCAGGAACAGAAGTGAGACTGCTAGGCCTGTAGTTTCCGGGGTTCTCTTTCTTGCCCGTCTTGAAAATCAGGACAATGTCACCCACCTTCCCCTCAGCTGGGATCTCTCTGGATTCCCAAAATCACCCAAAAATCATCAAGAGAAGTTTTGCAATGACATCAGCCAGCTCCGTGAGGATTGTTGGCTGAATCACATGAGGCTTCATAGATTTTTAGGGATTCAGCTGAAGCAGCGGATCCCGCACAATTTCAGAGTCAACAAGGAGTTGAACATTCTCACAGTAATGGCGCTTCAGCTCAGGGCACTGAAACTGCCTTGATTCCTCATCCATGTTGAAGACAGAAGCAAAGAATGTGTTAAACACCTCTGCCTGGTCCCTGTCCCTGTTTGGGAGGTGACCATCCCCATCCTGTAACAGTTACTTTTACACCGCCTGTTACCATTAACATATTTGAAAAACCCTTTTTATTGTCCCCAGCATTTCGGACCAACTTTCTTGCTTATAAAAGCATAACCAGATTATGAAATTTCTACTAGAAATTGGAATTATGTGTAAAGTATTAGAAAAAGAACCTGTGACTACATTCTGTTTGTGGGGGATGAAGAATATGATAAAGAGCTCCTTAAAAATATGCTTTAAATTGACCTTTGAATCTTGTTCAAGCTTCTGTCTTGTATTTTTAATTCGCGATAACTGTTTTCTCTTTTTCTATTTATCAGCTTTCCTAAGGTTTTCACACATTCAAGACATCAATCTCTGATTCTGTTATTCCTGATGTATTTTTTCAGTGACATTATACAACATTATTTAACATTTACATTGATTGAAGAAAAACACATCGAGTAATAATTTAAAGAAGACTCTTTAGAATTTGCATATCCTTTTCCTTCCCTCTCCCACTTTCCAGTATATTCTATTTTCGTGATGATCTACAAATAACACAAAAAATGAAACTATTAACTTTACTTGCCAAAGGATTCATAAAACAAGACAGAGCTGGCATTTGGGCCCTTCTATTATTTGACAAATAAGCTTTGATGAGAAGCATTCTCTATGATGGAGATACAACTTTTTCTAGTTTTTCAACATTTTAAAGCAATTACAATCAAGACTGGCTATGTAAAAAACCATTTACTTTAAACTATTTAATAAAATTAGAATTTAAGAGAAAGGAATGAAAAAATAGAACATTACCAGATTTTTCCTTCATTATATGATTTGATAAAGCTAGTTTCCCACTTTGAATTCTGATATTATAATGTAAATAAACTTTTAAATTACGTAGCTATTTTAGTTCTCATTGCTTTGCATTTAGAATAAGCATTTTTAATGAATTTACTTTTTTTTGAAAGAAAAGCAGATGATCTTTATCTGTGTTGCAAATAAATAAACAGCACTTAACATTCATTAAAAATACCTAACTGCAGATACACTTAAGATATAAGCATTCCTAACAACTGTTTTAAAAACTATTCAAAGTAAGATTTTACTAATTTTCCAGATCTCAATACAGATTAAAAAATCTCAATCTTAGAATAAAAAAACAACAAAGATTAATTAACTGGCATAACATACATGTATTTTATGTGTAACTACATTTATAAAAAAGACCTCGAGAATTTGCTTTGGCTGCATTATATGTCTCTTCATAGGTCTGGATTTTTCATTTCACAGTGAAAGCTCATTCCATTTCTTACACTGAAAGGGCCAAGATGAAGGAAAAATTAAGATTTAGGATTTGAAAACACTGAAGTATCTCAAAGAACATACACACCCTTAGAACAGGCTTTCAATGTAGCAAAGAAATTTTTTTTTCAGTCCTTGGGTCTCACAAAAATTCACAGTGGCATGATTTTACCACAGCTGAAGCTGTGTTAAAGCATTTGTTACGTCTGTTCAGCACATCCTTCTGTGTGTTTATATATATATGATATACATTTTATCACACTTCAGAAGGGGCAGGAAAGGAAGGAGAGGTGATGGGGTAGTTATGTACATTTGGGACTGTTTTGATTGTCTAGAGCTTGACGATGCTTTAGGAATCAAGGGTTTATGGTCAAGCATAGTTGAGGGAAGGCCAATAAGGCAGGTGTCCTGGTGGTAGTGTGGTACAGACCACTGAACCAGAGTGAAGGTGCAGATGGAATAGTCTATAAGCAGCTGGGAGAAGTCTCACAATCGCTAGCCCTTGCTCCTGTGGGAGACTTCCAACTTACTAGATGTCTGCTGGAAATACAACATGGCAGAGAAAAAATGGTCTACGAGGTTCCTGGAGCATGTGGAAGAGAACTGCCTGGCACAGCTGCTGAGGGAGCCAGCTAGGGAAGGCTCTGTTTGTGACCAGAGAAGGACTTGTGGGTGATGTGGTGGTTGGAGGCCATCTTGGGCACAGGGACCATGGAATGATACAGCTTTCAATCCTTGGGGAAGGAGGGGACTCAGCTGAACTGCTACTTTGGACTTTTGGGGGGCAGATTTTGCCGTATTTAGGACAGTGACTGGCAGAGTCCCTTGGGAAGCAGTCCTGAAGGGCAATGGAGTCCTGGAAGGCTGGACATTCTTCAAGAGGGAAATTTAAAGATGCAGAAGCAGGCTGTCTTCATGTAGCAAAAGACAAGCCAGTGGGGAAGAAGACTGTTCTGTCTGAACAGAGGGTTTTGGCAGGAAGTTGGGGGAAAAAAAAGAGTTTGTGACCTCAGGAAGATGGGGTGGGTAACTCCGGAGGTCTACAAGGATGTCATGAGGTTAAGCAGGGAAAGGAGGGAACAGCCAAAGCCTAGCTAGAACTCAAGCTGGCTACTTCTGTAAAAAAAAAGTTACTATAAATCAATTAGCAACAAAAGAAGAGCTAAGGAGAATCTCTATTGGGTGGGGAGGGAAACACAGTAACAAAGAGGAAAAGGCAGAGGTACCTCATGTCTTTGCTTCAGTATTTAATAGTAAGACCAGCTGTTCTAAGCTGTTCCAGCTCCCTAAGCTGGAAAACAGGGAAAATGGGCAGAATGAAAACCACATAATTCAAGGGGCAATGATAGTGACCTGCTAGACCACTTAGTACCCTTGTGTGGTGCCCTCTGGCCCCATAGACTTGTGTGTGTCTGAGAGAGCTGGCTGAAATGCTCACATTTTCCGACCCAGCTAATTCTTTATTTTGCAATTAGAATAGTATTTTGTATATGACTATCTGAACAAAGTATTTTCTGTCTCATGTAAGTTATTTTTTAAAAACCCCCTTTCTCAGGAGCAACAGATGCAATTTTTCAAACAGCCACTTGAAAAAAGAATGTCAGACACAAATATACTAAATTTTATTTACAGATTATATGCTGATGTCAAGAAAACCCTTCCAGTTTAGTATCACCACAGATTTATGTAAATTCACACTTTGGTTTGTTTTAGTGAGTTTCCACACTACCTGCTCTAAATTGCCAACAGAAATACATGTTGGAAAACATGAAGTGCAAGTCTCCTAAATCTTTGACATTCCTTAATCATTCAACTTTGCACAGAGCAAATGGAAATAGGGTGCACTTTAGCAAACCACATGTTGAATTTTTAAACAGAGGGCACTCTTCACACTATATATATAGATGACAGTCAGCAGTGCAAAGGCAGGAATGAATAAGCCCCCTGGTCTCAGAAGAGGGGCCTGGAAGAATCCTGGCAGTTAGAATTCTTTCTGACAAGTATTTCCCTACGTTCAATTTCATACAATAGGCATATCTAACACAGTTTTTAAAATTAGAAAAGAAAAAAGAAAAAAAAAGAAAAAAAAAAGAAGAGGATGCCATATTACAGGTAATTCTGCAGCAAAACCAATTGTCTTCCTCCAAATGAAATGCAGGTGATTGTTACACCTTCTGAACTGATCAGGAGGTCTATGAGTTTCATATTAGCTTGGGATATTCCAGTAACAAAAAGCACAAGTCTTCTCACAGAGTACCTTCCACTCAGTTCACTAAAATCACAGTTTGGCTCAGGAAAACTGGGTAAGGAGTGAGAGCAAAGAGGAAGTTGTCTTTTTATGAAACACATTTTAATATGCACAGTGCAGCGTGTTGGGTTGCTAGAAGTGCTTCCGCAGGGGGTGGCCACAGTGGGCTGCACTGACTAACCTCTCCGGAGCCTGGATAAGAAGGTACAAATTAGACCACTTCTACCCCCAGCTGTTCTAATCGAGGATGGTGCTGGTGCAGAACTGACCTCAGAATTAGGGATCTGTGAATAGCTTTCTGTACTGATGAAAGGGATTATGTGACATGGATGCTCATGATAGCAGGGGACTGTGGTTCATGGCAGGAAGCTAAAAATCCAGCCACTCCAGGGCCTGTGCCTGTCTGTCTTTAGGCTGCAAGAGAGGATACGTAAAGAAAACCCGTGAAAATATTTTGCACATGTGCAGTATGATTATGATTTAAAAACGATTATAGCTACTGTCCTACAAGGTTATGCAATGGCCTCTGACAAATTTTTGCCAAAAAACCTCTGTCTTTTTTATCAATGTCACTTCAAAATTCAGGCCTAAGTTCACAAAATTCTGATAATGCCATCTCCAGAGCAATTTAAAAAATAATTATTTTAAAGTATCTTAATATTAATTTCCACTCTAATGAGTATGCTGTGTTTAACTTGGTTAAAGAGGATTTGTGCTCCTTTAATAACATACTGTGAAAACGTGTGGTCTACTTTATCTCTGGATACAACTTCTCTGACTGCAGATAAGATTATATTTCCTATCATGCACACATTCAAGACATCAAGAGTGAGTGTTTTTAAGAAACAAACAAAAAAATCACAGAAAATATGGGTCACCTGGTTAAATTGTTCATAGTGCCACTGGAATAGAAGGACAAGAAACACAAATACTTTTGATAAAATTTTGCAGCCTGGAACACATCATATAGAAAGGAAGCAAGTTCAAAACCACAATTTCTTTTAGTAAATACATGTACATTTTCTTTCTTTCTTCCTTGTATTCTTGTATTTTCTTCAAAAAAACCCAGGGCTTCCAGTTTTGGAACAGAATAATATGGAAAGAAGAGGCATTTAGAGGCAGTTTATGCTGTGGAATGGAGCATCTGGTCTCATGGCTGAGAAGAAATACTACTGCCCTAAGAAAGAACATCACCCTGCACCTCATGCCTTGCCACCTCCCCGATTGTCCCCTGACATCAAGGGACCTGCTTAGATGGCTCCAACCAGCTGCATCTGCTCAGTGCTCACCATCAGTAGCCCCACTCTACTCACCATGACAAGGACCATTATTTTTCTATCAGTAAAAGAGCATGGACATAGCACAGAATTTGTATACTGCAGTCAGCTTAATAATGGTGTCAGTCTGGCAATATTAGAAAAAGTTTCACTTAAGTTGAAATGGGTCCTCCCCAGTTCAGCCCTCATGATGTATGGTGACTAAAACCTGTTCCTGTTGTGTGCAAGTTTGCCTTTAGGCACAGCAGGCTTACTAAGATTTAGTAATACTACTAGCAAAGGTAGACAGGTGCTGCACGGGAAGTCCAAATCAAATAGGTCTAAAAGTTCTACTACTCCTTCTCAGCATGAAATGATAATCAGGATATGTCATGCCTGCACTGTTCTTAGTTTCTGTGAAAAAAAATGGTTTGGCTACATGAGCAGAGAGCAAAAGAACAGGTGCACACACCTATGAACATATTGTCCCTCAAAAAGCACAGAAATAACTGGACTGTCACAATGCTTATTAAAAACAAACAAACAAACAAACAAACAAACCCCCCAAAAAAACAAACCCAAAAAAACCAGTTTGAGAGTTTTAGAGCCTCTGAAAGCTTACCCTAGAACACTGATTTTTTTTACCTCACAACTCTTCCAGCTTTGTGTTATAGAGCAAAACATTTGTTCAAGCTTTCCTCTGCAGCATTATATCCCAGTAATAATTCTGGCTGCTAACAAGTTAACAGTACTTCCTGTTAACATAAATCTAGCAAAACCTATCTTTCACCAGCAAAAATTTTAATAGAGGACAGAAGTGACCTCATATAATTAAAACAGCCCCATACAGCTTTGAGCAAAGTACAAAAAAAGAGGATTTTTTCTCTAGCAAAGAAATAAGAACATAAATAGAAATAAATTTTTTAAAAAAATATTTTCAAATGAGCTTTTGTTTCAAGAATTTGTTTACTACAGCTTAAATAACACTGGCTTTCCAAACTGTGGCTAAAAAACTTAATGAAAATTGTTTGTGTTAATCAAGATTGAGACTTGCTGATTTTTAAAATATTAAAATATTTAAAATATTAAAATGAAAAGTATTTTAATGGGAACCTATTAAAACCTACTTAAAAGAAATCAGTACATCTTTTTTGAACACTCACTTTGTAAAAGAATTTACTTCATCATCACTCTCTGAATGCAATCAGACACACAATTACAGAACAGATCTACAGTCAAAAGATTCAATCTTAAAGGTCTATATACCTTGTATTGTGCTGACTGTTCAACTCGGAGGAAATGTGTTAATTATGATTATGTACTATGTAGGCTCTGACAGTAGACAGATATTTTGGATACTGTATACTGCTGTCATTCATAACTATAGTGAAAGAGAACTGTTGAGTGCTGCTACAATGACAATATACTGAATGTAATAAACCTTTTGGTCCAACCAAGGGACTTTTCATTTCCTCTTGTTACCTCTAGAAAACATAATGGATTATTAGAAGACAAAAACAAAAAAAAAGATGATTGCATGTAAATTATCTTGTAGGAAAAAAGAATGTACAGCTTTTAACTGATATCACTGAGTACTAAGATTCCTGTGCAGGTGTTATTCTGTTATTTGCAATAAACAAAGGAAAGACTTCTGATTTCTCACAGATGCATTGTTAACCAGTTAAAATGAGATTAAAGATCTTCTGGAGCTATTCAATAGTAATACAGCAGGTCTTATATATATTTGTTTCATATGTAGAGCAGTATATAATATTTTCCTTAATACTGCTATTTTGAGGTGTTTTAAATTTGGACCCTAATTATCTTTGATCAGCAGTTCTGCAAGACCTTTTTTCTTAACTGAGAAGACTGAAAAAATATGTTTCTCCAGATGGGAGATATCAAAGATCCACTCACAATATTAAAAAGTTTGAGAAACACATTTTAAACATCATATGGTATGTATTTGAATTGCCTCATTTAAGAGCAATTAATTCTTGGATTTCTATTGAGGAATGAAAAAAAAACCACTTTACATCTGAACTGGAAGAAAAGGAAGTGCATCTGTATGTACTGTGAACCTTTGAATTTTACAATGCTAAAACATCATTGACATGAGCCTTGAATTGACTGAGGTTTTGAAATATTGATCGATCAACTGATTGACTGTTTTATTTTTTAGCAAAAATATCACACTACTTTTTTAGGCAGGTGGCTCCCTTCAGTCATGTACTATAAAAGTCCAAAATAATGAAACTTCATGCTGTATCTCCAAATTCATACAGTTCAACATTTCTTTTGCACCATATCTGATATGGTGTACAGGTCCTTCAGGCTCTCTCATTGTGAGATTCCACAGAGAAAGTAATCATTTGAGCCACTCATGTGATAAACCAGCACTTGAAACACTCAAATGTCAAGTTGTTTTCATCACATCGACAGCAGGTCTTAGACTTAATCTTTCCTTGGTTTATGCCACTACTTTGCCTTTACTTTGCTGCAAAATGTGAAACCGCCGTGTATATGCTAATGGAACTGTCTTGCCCATTAGTTCTCCAATTTCATCTATATTACCCTTCACCTGTTAGTGAACAAGGCAATGGTGCATATTATTCTCCCCTCGATGCACATCCCATTAGACTTCAGTGGAGAATACACCCCCCTTGTGTGTAACCAAGATGAGATTCATAGAGATTTCCATTTGTGTTTACAAGAGCATTGTTTCTTTAGCATGGAATCTGTGCTTTTTATATTCATACAAGACCCACAGACCGAAGCTTGGATCTAATTCCAGTTTCTCCTAAGCTCAAAGACCTGTGCATACATAGTTATGGCTATCTTCCACTACCTCCAGAATATGCAGCATTCCTGCCAACAACATAGATGAATTTTCAAGTAATACCAATTACCTATCACAAAGTCCTTTGCTACAAATTGACACCAGGTGAACACTTGCTTTTACCAGTCAAAATATTTTCAAATGCAAGACTGCATAAAAAAATTCGGAATCACAGACATTTCCTTGTCCATATTTATACGTGAAGCATTTTATATAGATGTAACTTTATATAAATTTCTTTTAATATAATTGTATGTGAACTTTTAATTTAAGTTAGCAGTCTGATAAGTTCAATTTAAAGTTGATGATACTGCACTATACTTTAAATACTGCTGTGAATTAGCACTGTATGCTTTCCAAAACATGACATAATATGATGAAAAAAAAATTATGCTTTAAAAGTGATATAGAGGAATTGACAATGACACTAAGTTCTGCTCTTTGATGATAGCTGGTAGTCCAAATAATCTGTTCTATACTTTAGGATTTGAAAGTCAGTGCTATGAAGAGATACCTTATTTTGAACAGCCTCTAAAATCTAAGTCACTATTGCAACAGCTTACTTTTTCAAGGTCATGCTGAAATTCAGAAAACTAAATTGTTATCTACAGACCTCTGAAACAAAGAGAAGTGTAATCAATTTATTTTAACTGTGGTTGGGCACTGGAAGACATGGTAGATTTTCGGTCCTCTTTCTATAACTCTCTTGTGAAAATATTCAGGTGACCCCCAGGGGAAGTGCTATACTATGGCTAATTTGAACCTGTTTACATTAGAAAGTGAAAGAACTTTCTGTATCCCGTTAGTCACAAACATTTCCTAGTCTCATCCTGTCACTTCCCCATGGGGGTTCCTGGTGCCATTCTTGAGTGTACAATACCCAGTTCTGTTGAATGGCTATGCTGATTGCTTGCTTCATCCTTTTCATCTTTGATTAAAGTCTGAATACAGAAAATTTTTTACACTCTGTATTTTCAATTCTATAGGGACTATATAAATTCAGAAGATAATCTAAATTCTAAATTTAATGTTCAGCAAATGCAACCATGGAGGAAATTCCCCCATAAATTACAGCATATTCATAACAGTGTGACTAAAGAAGCATACATAAATTTGCTATGTATTCTGAAAGTTTATAACTTGGATTTGTAATCTTATGTCTTTGACTGAAAACTGACTTCCAGATGTACCTTCAGCATTAATGCAATTGACTGAAATTAAATTTAGAAAAGGTATTAAAAATTATTTTAAAAAACCAAGATGAATTGTAATTTGCAATGTAAGGGTATATTTATTTTGAATTGCACTATTCTGGCTTGAATATTTCTAAAATGTCATAATCTGGGGATTTCATAGTTTTATTAAAGCCATAAACATTCTGGCTAGACTTTTTAATTCCAGATTTACAGATATAATGATGTCTAATGAAAAATAACAGCAAACTACATGCCATTTGAATGAAGCTTAAAGATTGTTTCTCAGCATTTGGACAGAATACTTACTTCAGGCTTACAAGTATTAGGAATCTGCAAACACAGCTCTGAAATACCTAATGAGGTCTCAGTGACCTAGAAAATGCAGCGTGTGGAAAGCAGCTTGAAATAGTGAGGTCTATTCAGAGAGCAGCAAACACCCATTCTTACAGAACTATAACACAGCTATGTTTGTCTGCGTGAAAGATGAAATACCTGCTCTTCCAATTAACATTGAGTTGATAGGAATTAGGAAAACAAAGTGAGGAGCTGAGTCTCACAAGAGTTTTTTTTATTTGTAAATTCCCAGTACCCTTTTCTGAGTGACTAAGAGAGAATTTCATGCTTCATTTAAAAAAAGAGCGTATAGGCTGATCTTCAAAGAGAGGGAAAGAAGGATAGTAGAAGATGGAGGAACGAGACAAGATGAAGGCATATCTGCATGAATGCCTGCAGACAGGCCCTGGGTATATGTGGCCTGAAGATCAAGGTGACTGCATGTGAGAAAATGCTGAGAAACTGTGTAGTAATGCAGTGCAAAACTCTCACCTCATAAGACCAACTGAGCTTCATTTTTAGAAGTTGCACAAGTTCTTTTTAGCTACATACATTTTTCTATTAATGCAGTTTGAACAGAAAACTGTTTCAGCATCCCCAAATGAGAAATTGCATAATTTTTTCTATTTGTCTTTCTGGATTAAGACTAATAATTTCTTTCTAAAACTAATCACCAAGATCAAGTAAGCTAGTTTATGTAAATAGTGAATTGCCTAACAGTTAGAAAAAAGATTTGAATTAAGTGTGGAAGTAGAGAAATTTAATATCCACCTTTAAGAAGTTATTTATGAGTTATTATATTCCCTTGACTTTTTAGGCTGACATCATTATTTTTAGTGCAGTAATATGTTTAGCAAAGTAATATTTGAGAAAAAAATACTTAAAGTAACCTGGAAATAAACACAGCATTGCATTATATCAGGCATTAATAGGCTAAATAAAAGAATAGATTAAATATTTTGTTGATAGAGAATGAGATCACTACATTCAGATCACTACATTCAAAGAAATGGGTAAAAGGGAGATTTTTCAACTCATGGAACAGAAACCAAGAAGGCAACATCAGTAAATATAACAGACTCCTTGGAACAAAGCATATCTATGAAAAACTGAATACCACAGACATCTTACTGTTTCTACCTAATGGAAGAGGGAACCTATCAACAGCAATTCTTCTGGGAATTTATGAAGAATAATTACAGTTCAGAATATTAATTTCTCCATCTGCTTTTACAGGCAGAGATGAGTTTTACTTAAAGAATAAAGGAGAATTAGAAGATAAAGAGCTTTATTTAATTGCCTAGAAAGGAGGTTGAAGATCCCATGCTAGATTTAGGAAAGCAAACTGTAGATCCAAACAAACTCAAAAACCTGAAACTTCAAGCAGGATTTGGGCTCCATTCAGTTCACTGAATACACACAAATAGTAACAACTAGCGTTTTCTCCAACAGGAGTATGTCTGCTAGAGGTTTTACAAGCAGAGATAGCTATAGGCCAAGGGGGAATGATTTTAGACTGAAAGAGAGATTTAGATTAGATGTTAGGAAGCAATTCTTTACTCAAAAGCTGGTGAGGCACTGGAACAGACTGCCCAGATAAGTTTTGAACACCCCATCTGTATTCAAGACCAAGTTGGATGGAGCCCTGATATAGTGGGTGGTGTCCCTGCCTGCCCACAGTGGTGTTTGGGGGGTCTGCAACTAGATGATTTTTAAAGTCTTTTTAATGTTTTTTTTTAAACCATTTTATGTTTCTAGGTTAATTATTTCCCATTTTGACCAGAATTAAATTCTACACTTTCGAAAAAGGATTAAACAAAGCTAAAACAGGCCAATATATAATCTGCTCTGGGAGAAGTAATTGGGAGTGCATATGATTACATGTGCTTCTATTCTACTACATAGGACTGGGGAATTAATGGTGAAACATACAGGCAGCACAATAAAAGTTTCTTTCCAGAAAATTTCAAGCTTCTTTAACAAAGATATTCTTCTTGACCAAGAAGTAATTTGTACTTGAATTAATTGGAAAAATAAAAATATAGGTCATCAATTTAGTCAACAGACTTGAGTATTCAGCTACTGCCATTTGGCATTTGCAGATTTTACGAGTTTCATGAGCAAGGCCACACCATATGTTCTTCCAGCCAATGATTACGTCTTTGACTGTGGCCAAAGGTATATGCAGATTGTGAAGGTATAAGAACAGATTTACTAGGAAACTATGGTTTCATGATAATATGGTGAATCACTAGTAAGGACTGCCATTTTCATGACAAACCATTCTTCATTTTTCTTGGGTTACAACTTGAATTCTGGTAATACCAATGCCTAACTCAAATACCTCTAAACAGATAAGCAGATAACAATTAACAACAAAATTGAAACGGTTTGGAGAAAAGCTGCCTGTAGTTTGTAAAATCCTGAAAAAGATATTAATAAATATGATTTTAATATTGCTATGCTAACACTACTTGGAGCAGTACAGAGCAGTTGCTGTGAAATGGATTTCTGAAACTTTCAGTTCCCCAAGATTCTGTGCATTAATATGCTGTCACATCATGGACAATATGTTAAATATAAAAGACAATAAATCACACAAAATAGGTATACTATAAACATAAAAGTACACCATGAATTTCAATTTTACAGGCAAAAAGCACCCAACTGAAGAACCACACTTTAAAAGCTAATTGTGGAAAAAGACACTTAAGCTCTTGATTTCGAACCATCAGAGGATGATTATTTACTTCCATGAACTCAGGAAGCCTGATGCAAAGCCCCTCTTTAGCCTATTTCTTGAAATTAAGTATTAACCACAGAGTAGTAGTGCAAACAGGCAACCTTTGAAAAATTGGTATATTTTCATAGCCTGCACGGAACAGAGAAAACAGCACACTTTACATCTTGAGAGTTCACAGAAATCCCTCAGCAATACTCAGGACTGCAGACACTTGTCTCAGCTTCAGCAGAGATGTAGGTCCACCTCACAGGAACACAATGACCATAATAGTACCCATCACAGAAGTTATTCTCCTCAATTGTACAGGCACAGTGAAACCATGGGGCCAAATCTGAGCTTTCAAATGGCTCTAAAATTGCAATCGATGAGAAATGTTTGTGCCATAATTTAAAAGCCAAGGAAGGAATGGCTGCCCTAGTGTCAAGACAGCATGTATGCACTATTAAAACTAAAACATCTCACCTGGAAAACTGAATTGCTTTCTTTGTTAGACAACAGGCTGCTCTAACAACTCTGATATTTTCCTGTTATCAGGGATCTTTTATGGAAGTACCAGATCAAACTTTAAAACTTTCTAATGAAGGTCAGAAAAGAGGGAACGTTTTTTGGTAGAAGTGTTTAATAATATCCTTCTGGTACATGCTGATATAATTCTTCTGTTATGGAATTGAAAAATAAAAATAACATTGTCATTATAACCCCAGACAGCATAAATTATGGAAAATTATGCTGCAATATGTCCGGTATAAGCTTCTCACTGTGAAATAGTATCCTTCTCCCTCATGAAGATTTCAGGAACCATGTTTTTCAGGCTTTTCAAGAATAAATTTAAGGACACTTATTGAAAAGAAGCTACAGAGGGCAACTAAGAGAAGTAAATCTCTACAGACACTTTGGGAATTATAGTATGGAAATTATTTAAAGATACCACATTGGAATAAAAAATCCCAGGTGCATATTGCCAATCAAAAAAGGGTTAAAGAGGTTATGACAAAGAAGGAATTACACTTCAAATACTTGAGATCTTATCAGAATGAATAAAAGAAAAAGAACAATGAACTCTGGCAGATCAAATGTAAAAGGAAAACCAAACAGTCTAAAAAAAGGAGTTTGAGGAACAACTAGTAGGAAAGATACACAATAATAATAATAATAATAATAATAATAATAATAATAATAATAATAATAGTTTCTTAAAATGTATCAGGAGAAATACATATTCTGGGGATTCTGTATCACCAGTTTATGAATATGGTACAAAAGAATTGTCAGACAACCTAAGGTCATTCCAGAAAAACTAAGTTAATTCCCTGCATTCACTGTGGAAGAAAGTGGGAACAATCCCTTGCTAGCCACTGTCTGACAGAGAATCATCAGAGGATCCGATATTACAGAGATTGCAGAATTTGTTAGAGAACACAATGGAAAAAAATGAATGGCAATAAACACCTCAGGCCAAATGGTATTCGCTTAGATTTTCTAAGAGAACCCAGAAGTGAAATGTATGTACTACTAATATTTCTATAAAATCTCTTCCTTAAATATTCCTTGATTACAAAGAAAATGAAGGAAGGTAGGAGAACTCTGAGGAACTGCATACCTATATATAATCCTGATGTCTGTGTCAGGTAAATGAATATTCGGATTAATGGTCACATGAATAGATGTTTTCTGCTTGGGAAACCTAACTTTGGCAAACCCTGAAGCTCTTTTGAAGAGTCATGGAACACGTGCATGATCCACTTGAGGTACAGAGTGGTCCAGTTGAGATAACATCAATCTCTGAATACCTTCTAACACAAAGGGCAAAGTTAAGGTTAGGAGCAGAAAGAGATCCAAGTACTAGGAACAGATCAGGATGAAAGACAATGAACATTGCCGTACTATTTTCATTGCACCCGAAATAATTGTTCTCCCAGGCCTTGAATACCATGTGTCTCCCCATCTCAGAATTTTCAGAAAGTTTCAGAAAGGAGCTCAGTAGCTATCCAAATAGTGGAAGCATGGTTTTGTGAAGAAGAACAGCATAGCTTAAGGTCCACTTATCTGTAAAAAGATGTATTTATGTGGGTTTCAGAAGTTTACATCAAAAGTCTTATTGAGATGGTGGACAGGACTGGTCATCTCTTTCAAGAATTAGGGACCAGTAATGAAACTAGAAGACATGCTTGAAAGAAAAGGAGAGGATACTTATACAAGGCACTGCTAAGAAAGGCTATACATGTGCAAAGTCCTCATGGGCTTGAGGGGAGACTGGAAAAGAGAGACAAAAGAAAGACCCACAATTAACAAGACACACACATATGACCAACATCTGTCTCTGTACAGTTCTAAGCTTAAAAGAGTTGGTAATTGGAAGAATATTAGGGAATCAAAGACATGCCTTGCATAGCTCTCCTCCCTTGCCTATCCATCCATGGCCACTCTTTGTGACAGACTCAGAGGTTAGACAGAACTACCGCCTGATTTGCTGGGGCCGTTGTTATATTCTGAAGAGTTAAAGCACTTCCAGAATTGTGCCATACCAGAAAGGAAACAACCTGTATTATCCCATGCAATTTACATGGCTACCAGTTTCTCTGTTTATGTTTCAGGTTTGAGATATCAAATAGCAATCTCTGCTTTCTTTAATATGGAAGTAATTCCATTAGCAGGAAGTGTTTTATTTTGTTAGTTACTGTATTGCAATGATTTGATATGCCAAATTCTTTTAGGTCCTTACTCCCTTGAACAGCTGTGTAAGTCTTCCAATTGCTTGCATAGCTGAGCTATTACAGTTGTACAAATATTATATCCATTTGATTTTAGGGAAGTTTTTAAAAGTAATTGTCAAACAATGATTATGCACTGATTAAATAAATACTGCTATTGAAGCACTAGTTAGGGCATAATTTATGCCATGAATATTTTGTTACCGTATCTGTCATTCCAAATCTGGTTCAAATTCTGCATATATTTGATGGAAATCCATCCTAACATCCTTTTTGTTCTGAGCATATTAGACATTGTTTCTAACATTATTTTATGACAATCACAATTACTCTAAATAGCTTATTACTTTATTGCTGAAAATGTTATTTATTCAGCTTTTTACTTTAAAATCAGCAGGCTATCGTTTGCTTTATTAATCAAATCCAACCTTGAGGATTATAGCCACCAGTTTCAAGTTTATTTAATTGCTGCTACTCAGAAAATGAGAACTTAGTAATTCAGTTGCATTTACATTTTTGATGAGCTGCTTTTTTACAGACCTCATTATATTTGGAAAGAATAGATATTTTTGTTCTTTCTCACTGCCTATAATATATCTTACAGCATTCTAAATTCTATTTGAAATGTTACTTGTTAAATACATACTAAGTGTAAAAATGAAATATAAGGTTTAGGAATTACGGACAAAACATTCAAAAGCTAAATTGTTCAGGGAAGTTGCTAAAGCATCTCTGACACAGACATCAGAGTTACAACAATTTCTTCTCAGCAGGAAAGAATGTTTATTAATACAAAAGGATAGAGAAGAGGTAAGATTTATTTCCTACAGCTGCTCTTCCCAGTACTGTTGGGTGCTGAGACACCCATCAAGAAGTATTCCAATTTCTCCCAGATTTCCTGCAATTTATAAGACCAATTTATAAGTTACCAAGTTACTGATATGTGTAAATAAACTTACACAAAACAGAAGAAACTACGGCTGTCTTCATATTAGTGTAATTCCATAAGAGTAGATTTGTAACGTTCAGCAGTGGATCCTGAGATTCCATCACACACCATACATGTTTCAGAGTCTGTTATGGATTATCTGTGTCTTTTGTCTTGACCCCACAAACTAAATATTTAGGAATTGGAGCAGATAAAGCACATTGCCAGAATATCGCCAAATTTTGTTTTAATCAAGAGATACATAAATCATGTGCTGTGAGATTGCTCTGCAACAAGAAGCAAAGCATTTTATGAGTGGCAGGAATGAGATAATTTAGGATTCCCAAACAGAATCAGATGAAGACTGAGCTTGTGCACATACTAAAAAAAAAAAAAAAGTCTTCCTACTAAAATTGATTCTTCAGTGCTAGCTATGTATTTTACAAGAAAGCAAGATACACTGGAAAGATCTGTCATGCCCTCGGATCCTGAAGTTCTACAAAGAATAGCACGCTTAATACTTGCAGGTATTGTGGTGATTCTAGTTTCAACTTTGATATGTACTCATTAACTTTAATGGTAACCGCCTAAAGTAATAATGAGCTTTCTATGGCTGACCAGTACCCAAATGAATGTTTCATGGTTGGTTTTTTTTCCCCTGTGAAGTTTTCCCATACAATGTTTATATTAGTCTTCTAGAATCATCCAGGCATCTTGCTAACTTATTAAAATAAGTTTATAGAAGAAATTAACAGCTCTTTGCCACCACTACCACCAGAAACAGGATAATGTTTTTCTTAGAGATGTAATTCCAGGCAGAAAGTCATTAAAAAAAAAAAAGAAAAGAAAAAGAATTTCTGGGTTCTCCTCATCTCCTCCAATCATTGGTAAACCAAAAAAATCTTTGAGCTAAGCTGCCCTTTCTTACATTATGCACGGTAAATTTCTCTCACTGATCTATTAGTTCAGGAAATAGGAAGAGGGAGATGGATAGAAACTGTTTTTACACTCACTAATAGCAGAGATCATGTGAGAATGCTGGAAGCTGCAAATCTCAAATATATGCTTAAATACGGAGTACCACAGATCTTAATTTTTCCAGATCTCAGCACTACAAAGGAAATGAAAAGTAAAGTGAAAAGCATTAGGCAGGATGTTATAATGGAAGGAATTGAGGCAGCAGTACTATTCATTGCTAAGCTCTTGGTTATTTTTAAAGGAAAGGCTTATATCTTCTGAGACCTGAAAGCAGCCTGCAGCCTGCTGGAAAGAATGGAGGGAGATAAAGTCCAGACAGAATACCTTGATTGACAGCATGCAGAGTGGTCCACGAGTACTGAAATCATAACCAGTATTTCTCTTATACAAAGTCATACAGAAAAATACAAGACTTGCTAATACAAGTTTTAAGAGTTTGCATATGAGAGAACAAATTAAAAAGAAATGTGATTTATAATAATTGTGGGGTTTTGGTCCTCTTAATGGCATCCTGGCTAGGGTTGAAGGACTTTTTTGTGAAATCCATTTGCTCATCCCTTAATAACAATGCTGGAATATTTTTGCTGGTTCACTTTGGAATTAACTGTATTAACTCCTAACCACAATCTAAAAATACTTACAGTGACAAAAGAGATTTTCATAAGTGCAAAAGATGTTTTATATTTTAGGATAATGAAGAAGAGAAAATGGTGCTGGACTCAAGTTTAAGTTCTGTTATGACCTTATGTAGACTAGAGTCAATAAAATTCAAGTAAGCTTAAGCCTAATAAACCACATTAGCAGATCCAATGTAATGCAATTCTCCGTAAGTAGCTCTATACCACAGCAGTGCAAATGAATCCTCAGCCTACTGCTGTCTTTTTACTTTCACAAAATATCTCATATTAAAAAATCATTTAGGTTGGAAAACACCTTTTAGATCATTCAGTCCAACAACCACTAACCAAGCACTTCCAAGTCCAACACAATACCATATTCCTAAGAGCTACATCTAGACATCTTTTAAATACTTCCAGGGTGGTGACTCAGCATCTTTCCTGGTCAGACTGTTCCAATACTTAACAACCCTTTTGGTGAAGAAATTTTTCTTAATATCCAAAATCTAACCCCCCTTGGGTACAATTTGAGGCCATTTCATTTGATTCTGTGGCTTACTTGGGAGAAAAGACCAACCCTCACCTCTCCACAGTATCCTTTCAGGTAGTGTAGAGACCAAGAAGGTCTTCCCCGAGCCTTCTTTTTTCCAGGCTAAACAATCCCAGCTCCCTCAGCTACTCCTCATAAGACTTTTTCAGCTTTGTTGCCCTTCTCTGTATGTGCTGCATCACCTCAGTGTCTTTCAGGAAGTGAGCGGCCCCGAACTGAACACCATATTTAAAGTGCAGCTTCACCGGTGCCTATCACTGCCCTGGTCCTGCTGGCCATGCTATTTCTGATCCAAACCAGGATGTCACTGGCCTTCTTGATCAGCTGGGTACACTGATGGTTCATGTTCAGCCAACTGTTGACCAGCACCTCTGGGTTCTTTTACACCACACAGCTTTCCAGACACTCTGTTCCCAGCCTGTAGCACTGCCTGGGCTTGTTGAGAGGCACGTACAGGACCTGGCACTTACTTGGCTTTGTTGGACCTCCTACAGCTGGCCTCAGCCCATTGATCCAGCCTGTCCAGATCCCTCTGTACAGCATTCCTATCCTCCAACAGACCAACACTCACACCTAACTTGGTGTGCTCTGAGAATTTATTTACTGAGAGTGCACTCAACCCCCTTGTCCAGATGATGGATAAAGATATTAAACAGGACTGGCCCCAGTCCTGTGCCCTAGGAAACACCACTTGCGACCAGCAGCCAGCTGGGTTTAATTCCATTCACCACCACACTCTGGGTCCATCCATCCAGCCAGCGCTTAAACCATCAAACAACCAAGCCATGAATAGCCAGTTTCTCCAGGAGAATGTTGTGGGAATTAATGACAAAGGCTTTACTGAAGTTCAGGTAGAAAACATCCACAGCTTTTCTCTCATCCACTATGTGGATCACCTTGTCATAGAAGGAGATCAGGCTGGTCAAGCAGGACCTGCCTTCAAATCCATGCTGGCTGACCCTGATCACCTGGTTTTTCTGTATGTTCCACATGATAGAACTGATTTTATTCCTTCTGAATGATCTGATTCTTTTTGTCTAATTTTAGACATCTATCCTCTAGTATTTTAAGTCCATATAGGCTGGTGTATTTCTACAAGAACAGTTTTTGCTCCAGTTTGTACTCAGGTTTCTGTCACAATTTTATACCATGTTAAAAAGCCTTCTAGACACATCAGAGGAAAAGTGGATAGAAAATAAGGAGAACGTAAATTCTGCCTGTTAAGTTAAATTTAATATTTAGAGAGAGATACATAAATTTTGTGAGATTTAACCCCTATCTATCACAATCAAATCTTTATCTTTTTTTACTGTCTTGTGCAGCCACAAAAATTTGCCTCGGATACTTGGTTACAACAGTGAATCTACACTGCAAAAATGGAAAAACACACAAGTCAGCCAAAGCACAGTTATGGTGTACATTGGAAGTGTCCTCTTTCTATAATATCCTTTGAGAAGGATAAGGGGGAAGAAGTATCTCAACAGAATGTGACACACAAAAGCACAATGATTAAAGTGAATACAGGCTACAAAATTTTAGATTTTTCTGTAAAAAAAATGGACTTCCTAGTTATCTCCACAAGGAAGCTTACAGTTTGTCATGGCTGCCAGTTTGCCAACTTACCAAGAGATGAAATAAGTCTGCAGCATCATTATTATAGGTCAATGGAATATAAGCCAAAAGCAACACAGTATTTAGGAAATGGATGCTGATAATAGAAGAGCCATTCTAATTTCCTGTGGAGATCTTAAATTAGCTCTTCCCATATGCATACTGGTTCACACTGATAGTTCTGCAAGACAAGCACTTTTACATACCTCATTGGTAAGTAACTGATCTTAGAGAACAAAAACTGTTGTATTAATATTATAATTGTGGATTTATGCGGCAGGAAAGGCCACCTATTTGTTTTCTGGTTAAAAATATGCCTGTGAAGTCAGAGAAAACTTAGCCCTGTTTCTAGCTATAAAAACCATCAGTTTGCAGATCAGAGACTCAGTTAAACATACTGAGTCACAATAGTATACTTTTTGAAAAAATTCTCATTTCCTGCAACTGAAAGATATTCATTGCCTTCTACTGCCAGAGCTCAGGTTAGACAAAACATTAAAAAGAAATACATGGAGCAGCATAGACAAATATGTATTTGAAGCAATTATTTAAAAGCAAATAAAGTTTGCAAGGCAGATCAGACTGCAGCATTCATAGAGCTGTTAGTAACCTCACAGTCACCAGAATATATACTTCACACAAAATTATTCAGAGAAAAAAATCCTACAATATCTTTAGGCAACAAAGGATACTTCTGGTCATCCTGTGAATTCTGTGTGCTCAAACTCTGATACAAACCAAGGATTTTCTTTGTGCTAAGCATGGGAAAGCCTGCTCTTTTGAGAATTAGAATAGCTTTCGAAGACTTCTGATTTAAATTTCAAACTCTTGATCATAGTCAGGGAGCAAATGTTTGTATCCTGAAATTGAAAATTGGGTTCTTTAGCTCTATACCAAGTGAAAATATTAAGCATTTTGTTGCCTCCACTATGTGAGCCAAGTTCCCCACTGTGCCTTCAAATCCACAGTGAATGAGCCATATTTGGATCTGCTTATCAGAAGGAGACATTTAGAAAGACAATGAGCCTGTCCTGCTAGACGGAGACTCCTGATGCTTTTAGATAGGCCTGTGGTGAACTGCAAAATGGGCCCTAAAATCAGGCTGACATGGTCGCTTAACAAGCTGTGGTATTAGCTGTTGGCTCAGAGAATTTCTAGTGTCACCCACAGGGCTGATGATGGCAGCCATCATAATTAGAATGCATGAATCAAAAACACCAGGTGAAGATTTTGCCTTGGAAGAAAGAAAAGGGAGAAGGGGGGAATTACCATGCCCTTTGACTACTAAGCTGCTGCATGCAGCTGGATCAGTGACCAACAGTGACTGGGTGGATTATGCTATGGATATACTTGCTATAGCCTTATACTTCCCACACCCAGTGGCTGTCAAAGCAAATGCTGTGAACGACTTCAAAGGAAGTGATACAAGAGGCTACATGGGGGAGAAAGGTAACCCCACTAAAGACCCTGGGGGTGGGGGTAGGGGGATGCGTCCAGGCTTTTCTTTGAGTTTAGCAAGCAATTCCTTTTAAAATTGGTTTATTTTATTAATTCTATAATTCTGAATTCATCCCTAAAAACGCAAAACTCTACTGTTTGCTGAAGTGGAAAATCTATGTAATCTTAACTGATATGACCTTGAAAGGGATTTGCTGAACTTTTGTATGATTGGATTTTTCCCAACCTTTGTAGACTCTTGATTTTAAAATCTCCCTAACAAAAGCTCTGCCAGGAAAGCTGTTATTACAAAGATGCTTCTCAATAGGGAGAAGTGGGCTAATTGCAAGCACTTCAGCGAAATAAAGGAAGGTTTTGCAAACAACTACAAAATTGACAAAATGCACCACATTGCTGTTAACAGAAACTATGGGGGAGAAACATCAGAAATGGCAAAGATGTCTAATATAAATAGATGCTATAAGACTAGCTAGAAGAAGCTATAAAAGATTTCAGATAATTCATAAACAGTAATTGCTCGTCTGACCTTGATGTGACTACAGAAATTCCATTAACTCACAAATCTTGACATTTAATTACATACTAAAAAATATTCTACCATTTATTTTGACAGGGTCTACAATAATCCTGCATTCGACTTTTATCCATGTTTTCAGCTGCTTTTCCCGCACGGCAATTTATTTCCAAAGTCACAAATAAAAGCTGTAATACAGACTACATTGTTACCTAGAAAGTACTTTAGTTCTTTCTAAAATTTGAACTCAAATACTATAAAAAAGTGGGGCTCACAATGAAATGACACCCTTTATTGTTTTACGCACTTGAACTGAACTGCCCTATAGATTATTCACCTGAGATAGCAAAAAATTCACTGAGGAAGACTGCAGCAAATTATTTTATAGAGCAATTAAAAACTAGACAAAGAATTGCAAGCATTACATTAATAGATATTAAAAAAACATGAAAAAAAAGCCTACTAGATTTGAAAATACTATAGTAGTGTTTGAATAGTCATCTATAACAATTTAAAAAAAATAAAGTAAAATATTATCCAGATAATGCAGCCAAAATGACAATTGGTGTGATGAAAAATGTTCTTTTAAGTCTTAATGGGGAAGGTTTTGGGTTTTTTTGTTCACGTGGTCTAAAGGAAGTAGACTCTAGGGAGGTAAAAAGAATACTGTATATCAGCTATATTATCATACTCTAGAATTACTGGATTATAGCAGTATTTGAAGAGTTTTTTCCCACTTTCATATAACTGCCAGCAAGAGTTGCTTTTTTTCTCCCTCTTTGTATGTCTAGCTCAGTTTTAAGGCACTTGACTATTCTATATTAGTTGCACTATCTATATCTACCTACTGTTTATCTTACCAATTCCAAATCACCACATAAAATCCTTTAATTTAAATACACTACATTTCTTTTCCTGCCTCAGAACAAGAACTAATCTTTTTACTGAAAATTTCTTGACTTTAAGGAATGATCTCACACAATCAATTGCTTAAAAAAGAATTAAAAAGGGAAAATATTAAAACAAATATTTTAGCATGTCATGTGAACCAGGAGACATAATGGTTTTCAAAAGCAGTTTATTCACACAATTCTATATATTCTATCTGCAAACTATTACGAGGATAATAGGTGAAACAAAATACTTTTTGTTTTGATTTTGATTTTTGGGGGAGGGGGTGGTTTGGGGTTTTTTGGTGCATTCAGCAATCTGGCGAAAGAATTTCTGGTAGTTGCTTATTGCAAAAAAGACCTAAAGACAGAATCCTATAGGATTCCCACAAATGTTACCACTCATCAGTCTTAAATTAGGTCATTAGCTGTATTTAAAAAACATATTGAAAACATAGTATTCTACTTGAAAGATCCATATTAGTGAATGCATGTATATATACATACTGTGACAGAAAAAACTGCAAATGCAGTATTTTATGGGTTACAAGATTTATCATGTTCCATTATTATGTCTCCAAAGAAACAAAGGATTTACACTTGACAGCTCCTGCATGCATATATACACACACACACAAACATTAGTAGCTATTTCTCTATGTTAAAAATATGGCTGAATATATAGATACAAAAAATATACTTAAAAACTGAAATATTTCCTTTACTTGATTTTTCTCAATACATTATTCTATCGTCTACTTTTCAGTAGGAGCTACATATAAATTTTCTTTTGTTCTTTGAATCTGTTATTTTGTAACAGACACTCCTTTCTGAATCACTGAGAAAGGAACCATTGACTTCTGCACTGGCTTCCTGTGATCCTCTCCCTCCAGTCCATCTGAAATCATTCTCAGCACACACTTCTTCAAATCTGTATTTATATAGTGCCTTCTTTTCTCTCACTATAACAAGTTATATTTTCTCACTTGTGAAGGATCTCTCTCTAGCTATTATAACGCTCTCTGTAATGCCCTCTACAAGTCTTGTCTTGGTGCCCGCTATTCCCTAATTCTGTGGCACAATTGAATGAAACACCAAAAAACCCCCATGTCTTTTGCCTTCTTATTAAAACATTTCTATTAGCATTATCAGCAACATTTTATTCTCTCCTTTGACCAGTTCAAACCATTATAAACTATGACATATAATATTAAGAGGTCTATTAACTTCAATACACTTACAATTTATACCAGACAAGCTCTTTGCAGGTTTTTCAATAGGAAACATTAGACTGAAAAAAAAGAACAGAAAGCAAAGAAATTGTCTTTACTCCCCCCATCACATCAGTTGCATTCTCAAAAGTAGTTTCCACTCTTTTAACATACTGTTTCTTTCATTCCAGGTTTACTGTTCTTCAGACTGACCCCAACAAATACTAAATGAACCTTCTATCTGAGATCAAATCCTTGTACATTCTAGGAGGGAATATAGTAATTTTTCTGATTTTTTGTTGTTTTCTAAACATTTCAGCACTGCAGCATATAAAATACCCTTTTCTGTACATTATTTTTTATATGTAATTATTTTTTGTTTTTAAATACATAGTTTGACAGACTTTTCTTCAGCATTTGGTCCCTTAAATTTCACTGGCTCTTGAAACTCATATCCCAGATGAAAAATGAGGGGTTAGACATTATCTACATGAGATTAGATACATAAATTATAAAAACAGGTATGTGATTCTTACTGTTTCATTGACTTTGGCACATTGTAACTAAAGCGGGGGTGATACACATTACATATTTCATTATTTCTCCTACACTGCTGTCTTGGAACTTCTTGAGGAGAAAGGAATATTCAAGGCTTCTTCCATTGTCTTTTCATTGTGGTCATAGCTGCTGAGATTGTCTGCTCCATCTGTCTAGTCTGTCTGACTGTCGTCCAAAAATCAAGCCCCTTACTGACTTCATCAGTCAACACATCCTAAGGAACGTACTGGTGACTGTTCTACTTCCCTCTCAAAAATAATAAAAAAACCCAGGATGGAAATATTGCCCTGCAGATCCTTTTCTCTCTGTCTCAGATGGTGAGGGAGAGAAATAGATGAACGCAGTTCAGCAAATTTCCTTGCTTTTCTCAGCAGGGAGGCTTGCACGTGGTCGAGCACAGCAAGAAACATGATTTCCACAGGGCCTCAGGCAGCAGCCAAATTTCACAGCAGGGGATGAATCCATGGCCACTTCTGAGTCTACAGAACTGCACATAACACAGGCCTCTCATTATAAGGCTGGACAAACCTCTGGAGACATTCTGCTGTTGCCATATTAACAAGAAATGAGTGGTTTGCGTATGTCACAGGAGCACTCTGTTAAATAATACTGCCTTGTATTATGTACAGTTGTATGTGTGGATTTCTCTTCTGATAAGGCATGGAGGAATCAAAAGGAGAACAAGGACCTACTGTATGAGGCTTCCAGCCCCATGTGCAAGGCAACACAGCTCATGACAGCCACAGTGACATCACTGAGCTGGAAAATAAATGGCAGCTTGAGGTTCAGCTTATTTTTCAGCTTTATCTTATATGTTTCAGAAGTTGCTCCTACCACTTTCATGTAATTCTCTAGTAGATTTCTCACACATAGAGTCACTTTTAATAGATTTGAATTTTTTTGATCTTCACTAAAGTCTACCCTACTCCTTTGAGAAAAATCTTATTACTTTGAAGATATTTCTCTGCTTGCCTGTACTCTGAAATTCTTTCTAAAACAATAAAAGCTCTAAATATAAATTAGTCTTCGAGAAATGACTGCATAGGTAGGTTGATGATCATTCACCATGCCATATAAATCGTAAAGCACAGACTGCATGAATAAAGATTGGTAGACTATTTAATTTTCAGGCACTAAATGTGGAGTCTGAAAGATAAATGTACATATCTTGGTTTCTTAAGAATAAACACTTAAGAAACACAAATGAAATCAAAATCAGTTACAAGAACAACACATTAGGAAGTTGAAATGAAACTGAAACTATCCATGATAATTAGGAAAAATTGACAATTAGAAAAAACATATATTGCCAAAAAAGTTAAGAGGAACATGTACAAAGGAAAATACTATGGCCAGCACAAATAAAAATCTCAGAGTTATCAAAAAATAGTTTCATTCTGTACTTAGACAGAGAGTTTCTTTTATACGTGATCATGGCAATGAAGTCAGCTCCTTGTTGACAGTAACTAGAAATAATGTTTAACACAGTTCTTAAACCCATTATTTTAAAACCATAATTTCTGATAAAGTAGAAGAGTTTTGAAAGAATTAACTGATGAGTTAGCAATTTTTTTTTTCAGTATGTGTGGGACTTAATTGGGCTGAAATTTCAAGAGTCCACAGTCAAAGCGGTAACATGTCTGTGAAATAATCCATTGGGAAGTCCCTGTAAGTATGGGCCCATGGCCTGTCAACAGTACCAGGTAAAACACTGAAGATTTAAGGGTAATATAAATCATAAGAAGGAATATAATCCAGGTGATGTTAGTCAAGATGGGTTTTTAAAGAATAAGTTATATCAAAACAAAACCATCCACTTTTTATGTCTCGACATATTTGATTGATAAGAATTTTACTGTGAACATAGAAGGTTTTGACTTCAGTGATATATAAAACTTGATAAAGCATAGAATCTTGCTTACTCTCTACTATAATTTTTACACATAATTAACAGAGAAAGCACTGGTTAAATAATATATCTTATGATGAGAAAAAGGGAGTCATTACCATGCAGATGGTGTCTAAATTTTTACCATTCCCCTTATCTTAATTTATTACTTTATGGCCGAGTACAATGGAAAGAGAGAGGGATTCTAACATTAGATATGTAATTAATCTAATATTTCTTGACCAATTTTTATACAACAGCCATAAAAGACATTAGAAACGAGACTGCAATGATTTAGTCTTTGGTTCTCAATGGATTTGTTGTACGACTTGTACCTCGTGATATTTAAGAACTACTGCAAGTGTAGCAATCAAAAACTGTCTAATGATCAGCCCATGACACTAAATTCATTATATATCAGATGAAATCTTGCCAGGCAACTGGGAGCACACTTCGATTCTCCAACACTTTTTTCATACTTCTTATGCCCAGAAATCTATGACTGTCTGTTTTCTACCTAGACTTCAGCAGGAAACTAATTTCTTAATTTCTTGCCCTTTCAACACTTTTACTTTTTTAAGTTCAGTAAAATATAGCTAACTCAACTAATAATGATATTTTAAGGAAGTAGTGTGGACAAACATCTTTATTTTATAATTTAAAGATAGATAGACCTCAGGTCTTTCCACTCTTGATGATCCTTCTTATTTGCATGTGAGTAAAGAATATGTTTGTTAGGAATTTTAAATGTAAACATAAAACATATTTTACTTGGACTTTATTCTTTTAAAATATTGCTGTATGGCTGAGTCGTAGTATTTTTGCCAGGATGAAGATGAAGACTAGAAGGAACTCTATTAATTCCTCCAGGAACAAAGGACAAGGAAATTTTTTTAAAAAAGAGAACATATTATTCTACATATTGTAGAAGTAATTAATTGGCAGTGTAAAAAAACAGAATTTATCAAGAAGTCTTCACCTTTGTAGAATAACATTTTTAACTCAAGAAAATAATTAAGAGAAACACTGAGGAGGAAAAAATAGGAAAAATGAATATAAATGGAAAGCAAGGAAGGTAGAAAGAAGGCTCCTGAGCCTTTCCTTCATTTTACTCCTTTTTGTTCTGGTGTTTAATAACACCAGAACAGATAATTGTGCAGATAATTGTGACAGGATCTTCCACTATAATGTCCTTCTATCAAATAAAAATTAACCATTTGATAACTGTCTTCTTTTCCAACAGCCATTACAATAACTAAAGCATATTTCTAGCCATTTAAAGTCTACAACATACACAAGTGAGAAGTGTGCACACTGTCTAAAACAGCTCTGATCGCTGCATTCACCAAAGGGTATTACAGCACTTTGAAAATATATCTGGACAAGCGCTCTACTGGAGCATTTGGCTACTGGGTTGTTCTTAGTGCATTCTGAATTGCCGCTCTACCATTACAGTTTGAAAAGTATTCCTGCAAAACATACAGATAGAAGTCTAGGGAAGTAGCCTCAACAGTTATTGCCTCTACCTTTCTGGTTTTTTTTAAAAAAATTTATTACAAATAGAAAAAAACTATTCATAGCATCTAAATAAAAACTTTCACAAATCGCAAACTGAAAGAAATATAAGGTGTTAAGTGCTAAAGACAATGGCACATTTCATAAAAGAACATGCCTTTAGCTAATCTCTTTATTAAGACTGAAAAAAGGAAACATCCAGTTGAGATTTTGATTACTATTCAGAATTTCATATTTCTTTTTACTTTTCTCCCTTCAAAGCAGGAGGAAACTCATAGCCCTCGAGTAACCTTCCTTTTTCCTCTTCACACAATTTTCACAGAAGAGTTGACCAAAATGGACTTTAACAGTCAAGGTAAGGATGTACATCAATTTATGTAACATTGTAATATTTTCCATAATATTCCCTACACAGCCCAAATATTATTCCGTTTTGTGACCTCTGATATGTTTTAAGCAGATGCCTTCATTGAGCTGTCTACAGTGATGCCTAGATCTTTGTCCTGAGAGGCTATGTCTAATTCAGAGTCCCTCAGTACAAAAAGGATACTGTAATTCACTCACTGCAGTGTGTGCTGTTTCCCTCTTACGGAGGATGAATTTCATCAGCCACTGTTGAATTTATTTTCATTTGATGTGTCAGGTTCTTATGGTGCTCTTCATAATTCTCCTTAGTTTTCAATAATCCATACAAACTTTCACCACTGGCTAATACTTCCTTCTTGGTAAACTGCTCCCCACTTCTAGGTTTTTAGCAGCACCACATGCAGTTTCCAGAAAAAACGAATTGTTAGCATCCTTCTAGATATTCCTCTCTTTTGTTATTTGCAGTAAGCTTCTGCCAGATAACATGATGAAACGAAGAGATTTCCTTTGCATATTTATGTAATTACTCCAAAAAGGTTTTTTAAATCCTCTGCAAAGTCTGAGGGATCCATGCTGAAACTTCATAGCCAAGACTACATGTTAATAGGGATTGCATTATATATTCTACAAAAAATAGCACATATTTTAGTTCTAATCTTTTTATCCCTTATTTTTTATCAGCAAATCTCTTTGCATTGGCAATTCTACACTGCTCCGGTGCTTGGACAACACCCTAATATTCTGAAGACAGTACTAGAATTTAAAAACAAGTTTTAAATATATTGTCAACTCTCATGCTGATGAAAAACTAATCAAAGAAAGAGCATCTGTATTAAACACCTTAATTTTTTAATTACATTTCTTTAAATTAAATTTTCTGGAGTTCTAATAACCACATATGGACCTAGGTTTTGTAATTTTCCATACTAGTGAAGGAAACATTGACTTGACAAGGAAAGAATAATTTGCAAATCTTTGAATATTGAGTAATTTCTGCTGACATCAACAGAATGCAGATAGTTAGGTGTAAGATATCCTTTGAAAACCAACTGATTTTGGCACCCTATTACAGTTGAAGTTAATGCAAATTGTGTATGCTCAGTATGTTATCAAAATAAACAATTAATTTAACCAGAATTATGGATGCTTTTCACAATGGTTTCTGATGTTCTATGGAGAAAATGAACTGGTAACAAGAAATCTCTGGGAAACTTTACAATGCTTCCAAGATTTTTGTTTCATTTTGCTTTTCAGTCACATGGCAGCTTGTCTGAGGTTTGCTTTGCTCTTAGTTTGTAGTTGATGTAGCAACTTCTTTAGAGATTAAGATCAGGAATTAAACTGACACTGGCATCAGTCTCAGTGATATTTCTGTTTATGTAATTTTGGTGACTGTATTAATTAATGTCACACTCAGTTCTGAAGGTGGTTCCATGTTGTTTCGCAAGCTCATGATGTGACACCTAAGACAACTTCGCAAGAAAATTAGACTGCCTGGGAGTCGCAAGTCAAATTCTATGTCTGCATGTTTCTGCTGATGTTCATTGTTGATTTGCATGCCTAAGTTCCACTAAAATCTATGAATGTGAAACATAGAGCAGCACTCAGAGAATGCTCATGGCAGCAGACAAAAAAAAATATAGGCAACCTGTATGGCTGCTTCAAATAAGTAGTTTAGGAAAATGATTTTTTGATAACTGATTCATTACCACAACGTGTCTGAATTAATGTCCCCTTTTTTGGTCATTTTACAGCTTCCTTGTTAGTGCTCCTGGTTTATATCACTAGTGACCACATGGCCCAAGGAAGAGAAATACCTTTATAACTGAAAACCTGTTTTATATATCCAAATTGAAGTGTGACTAGCACAGTCACATGATTGGCATGGTACTATTCTCACAGATGAAGATTTGTTGGGGCTGCCACGAGGCAATGTTAGTGCATGAAAGCTTTTCTATTAGATTAGAATACCAAATCCAGATTGTCAAAATGGCTGTATATTCCTATTTTGAAATTTATGTATTGTCACTTGAAATAGGAGACATTCACTGACCCCATGGTGTCCAGTTCTGCAATGAATGAAACTAGAGAGGAGAAAAGAGAAACTGAATACATACAGCTCTGGCTTTTGCAGCTACATGACTGGGCAAGAGTAGTGGGGAAGAGACACAGCACTCTTGATGAAGGGACCTCAACCTTTCTGCTTTTGAAGAAAGATCATTTGATTGTTATTCTGCTAGTGGCTACATCAACCCTGAATAAAGTTTCACAAGCACGAGAAAGATTTCTGTTCAATAGTAGCATTAACATTGTAGCTTGTTTCAAGTTACTTTAAAGCCGTTCCATTTATGTGAAACAGCAATTTCTCTACAGGTTTGAGAAATAGCAAAGTTAGTCAGATCACGATAACTCAAGTAAACTTTTATGTTCATGTAAATGTTCATATCAACATAGATTATAACATTTAAAATCACATTAGGAAACTGAACCCAGAAAATTAGAATTCACTGTTACACTCCTGATGAAAGCTTAACTTTAGGCAGTTCATATTGCAGGTCAAATTATTGCTATTCTGAAGTTTTTGTAATTGATAACAGAACTTGCCAGGAAATACAAAGCCTCCTCTCTATGTTAAACTAGTAAGGCACCTTTTGCATATGTTTTACTGACTTTTTTAATATTTATCAATCCCTGTGTATACATTCAAATGACAATAAGCAGCAATTTAATTTTGAATTTTGTTTGTTAGATTTGCACCTGTGCATACATTCAAATGACAATAAGCAGCAATTTAATTTTGAATTTTGTTTGTTAGATTTGCACCTTAAATATCAGAAACAGTGCTACCTGCTTCGTATTAAGGTTTTGAGAGACAATCCATTGTCCTTGTATAAAAGTGTTATTTTAAACTATAACTTTCAATTATAATACACAGGAAATTATTAATAAGGTGACTTGCTTAAATCATCTCAGCAAAACTCATAGTGAAAGTGGAAAAAAAAAACCCAAATCAATATACAGCTGTGAATAACTATCATGAAAGCTTAAGTACTCTCCAGATTTGAAAGGAACTCATTAATGTTTGGATAGCTCTACTGATGGATGGCAAGTAGCTTATCATAGCTAGATAATGGCTATAACCTAGATATTATCTGATATAGTTAAACCACATTTTATGTCTTTAGGAAGGATACTTCAGCTCCATGAATGAGCCAACATTGTTTATTCAAATGGGAATATGTTCAGCAGCCAGGAAGCAATGCAAGAGGATGAAGTGTTCTCTATTGGATTAGAATACCTAGATGAGAATGTCCAAATTGCTTTCTTTCCTCAACGTATATGTCTGTTCTTGGTTTTATATATTGCTTCACTATGTGATTCACACATTAATTTTCTGCTGTCCAACACGTTAAAAAACTGCTAAGCTAAAAAGGCTGGAATTAGAAGAATTTTTCTTTTGGGTTCAGTGTGGATTAAGCTTTTGGTAAGAGAAGTTAATTGCAGTCCTGACCTTCTGCTCACATAAAATACACACCCTCTTCCTACCTAGTTAGATGAGCCTTTTCATACTTGTATTGTCACACTATAGTTTAATGTACTTTACCATATTTAAGCCTCAAAAAGGTTTTTAAAAATAGTTATTTCAAATATTCAAGAACATTATTTGTCCTTACTGGCCTCATAGATGAACGGAGTATGAATTTATATTATCTATTAATCAGTATACAATCGGATACCCTACATTACTTCATGGATTTTCTTGAAGGGTTTCCTCGGGTAAAAGCACAATTGCAATCCTGGAGGAATGACTGTTACAAGAACAAGAATCTGTGCACTCTGAAGCCACTCTGCTCCCCACTTTATGGCTTTTAATTGTATTTAAAAATGAAAGTCACACATCCCACTATATAGCAGGTAGAACACTACAGTGAGAACGAATCTAGGTGTTTTTGCAAGGAAAAAGGTAAGAAGTCAAAAAAAAAAATAAAAGGGGTAAAGGAAACTTCAAAGGGAAATTGAAGAATCTTAAAAAGACATTAACAAGGGAGATACAGATAGTTGAAGAGAAGGCAAATCTTTTATCAGAGATGCATTAAAAAAATAACTGCAGTTTTTAGTGGATGAAATTACGGTAAATTCCAAGACTGCAGGTTATGCCTTTTCAGTTATAAATACATTTTCTACAAACTGGCAGCACCAATGCAGGCTTGGAATTTGCTTATATTCTCTCCATTATCTTTGCTTGGAGAAAAAAACCCCAAAACTGAACATCAGATGTAAACTGAAGAATTTTAAAACACCTATATTGATCAGAATACTGTATGCAATTCAGGAAAAGAGCCCTTTTTTGTCAGAACTGGACACAGCATTTTACACTGAACAAATTTATAAGTTAATCACTAGACATCTCTATTTCAGTACTAATAGTAGCACAAGGTTTTAATAAAGGAATATAAACACCAGAAGATCCTTTGTGATGTGGTGTTTAGATAGTTAAGTAAAACACCAATGCAGTACTTATTTATGCACACAAACACACATAAATACAGAGAAAAAGGATTATAAACTAGCAGTGTTGTATGCTGGTGTGTGCTTATGCATGGACACACGTGCACCAGGTGTATATAAAGGGAGGAGGAGCATTAACAAAAGGATAACATCTGGTTTCAAGAAGAAATGCTCGATTAATGCTCAAAGTGTGAGAGAAAATTTCATTAAACAAATACTCTGGCATATTTGCAAGTTTGCATTTAGATAAAAGCCAAGGTCTAGTCAAAATATAAGAACAGATTTACCTCCTAACTCTGATCTGCCAGGCACAATTAGATATTAAACAAGTGCTAGGTCATTTTAGCACTTAAAAACTGACTAGCTGCAGGTCAGAAGAGATTTATAAAATTCATACAGATAAAGTAATTCCATGCTGCCTTTAGATCTGTTGAAGAGCTTAGACAGAGAAAATAGAAATGTTCTTCGATTTCACAAATTATTAAAAGTGCTCCCTTTATTTCTCCTCCCGCACTTAATTCCAGTGAGAAGGCAATTCTCTATATGAATATCAAAATGATGGATGCTAAAAAGCAATAATATATTAATTTTTATATGACCACAGTTGTACAAATCTCAATGAAGTACTGAGAACTAAAAGCTGTTGTGGTTATGTAATTTATTCTTCCTGTTTACTCAATGTATTGGACAATGGTGTCACAGCATGCTAAACAAACACAATACAATCTCACTCATTTTATTCCACACTGACTGTTGTCATGTTCTGAAGAACACTTAAAGACTGAGCTCGAGAGCAGTAGTTAAAAATGGCAACTGGCTGTCAGTGGTGTAGTTTGTCATTGTTCCACAGACAAAAGGCAGACTGTCACAATAAACAGCATTTATTCATTTCAGATTTGTGGCTTAGGGCTGAGGAAGGGGAGGTGTCATTCGTAGTAATTGTAAAAAAAATAAATAATAATAGTCTGCAAATCATTTATCAAAGAAAACAGTGGGAGTTGGCAGTGACGGAGGCAAGAAAATGGATGCTTCCAGCACAACCTAATTTACAGCTCTTTTTAAAAACCACATTTTTTCTTTCATAACAGTAAAATGGAATGTTTTGGTTTAACTGCTTATGTGGTGGGTAAGCAAGACAAAACAACTAAATCATGACTTTAACGACTTATTTTAAACAAACCGCTGAGTAGCTTTCTGAATGTGATTACTCTCCACTCAGCTGCTGTCAATTTTACTAACCTAATTTCACTAATTAAAAATCATTGCATCTTGATATTAGTATCACCTCCTCTAGCTTTTTCTGCTTAAAAATTGCATCGTTTTAAAGAAATTATACCTTGTGAAAATACTCTGGACTGGTATTTGAATAGAGGAGACTTCTTTAAGTGAATGCTTATGCCTGTTTTTTCAGTAAGACTCTCAAATCCTAGTAATAACCTTCTGTTAATAATTTCATGGGCTGAAATTATAAAGCAAATATGTAATTATAATATAACATATAATGTTGTTGAGGTTGACATTAATATTTTTTCTTTAATTTGAGTGTAAATTTTGAGGCAGCCATTATTGTCCTTCACTCTTGGTAAACTCCTTTCCTGATTTACAAGCCTGAATTCCTAGCTCAGCGACACATTTTAACTGGATTATGACACCCCCCAGCCAACCCTCTGAGGATCTGCAAAAATCCGGGGTGAGAAATGAGAAAAAAAAGACACCAGAAGCTGAAAAGATGTTCCAAAAGGAAGCTCCTTGTTTACTACTGCATGGTGAAAGTCCCACTTCATCTTACAACCACTCCTGCTACTATCCAGGACACTGATAGTATTTATTAGAGAGCAATCTCTTCTTCTGTACCCAGAAAAGACAGATGGACGTGAGTTTTTCTCTGGCGAACCACACAATGTTCACCAGATGGAAACAATGCTCCCTATATAGTTTCTCAGGCATTTTTGCCTACAAATCCTTCCCTCCCAGCACGTCTCAAATCCTATCAGGAACAAGGGCATAAAAGGGCTAAGGAAAGGACAGGTGTATCAGAGAGACTGAACTTGTGTTTCAGAATGGATCTCTTCCGTGAAAAATCTTACAGAGTTTGCTGGAGAAAGAACAGAGTGAAAGAGATGACCTGTCAGGAAAGAGCAGAGTGTCATATCAGTATTTCAACCAGGAAATGTTATCACAGCTATTACTGCTTTGGGTGTAGCAGAGAAGTAGAGCTCAGGAGTTGCAAGAAGCAACACATCTGGCAGTGCAAGGGTAGCTCACTGAAGATGGGTGCACGTGACCAGATCGAAGATAAGTTTTGGCATTCTTGCCTTAATAAGACAGCATTTTTCTTAACTGATTTTAAAATTGAAAAAAGGTCCTAGGTATGGGAGTCAGGACATGAATTTATGGGAAAATGAGAAAACACATGTAAAGCTTTACCTGTTTAATATCTACAGCTACATGAAAAAAAAATAGTATGCTGAAAAACAAATGTTGAAAAACTAATTGCTAACCATCTTTTAGAAAAAGATTAGTAAAAAATAAAAAATAATATTCAAAGATTAAAGCATTTTATGAACAGAAATGGCAACATTTTGGATTAATTTTAAATAAATAATTACAAAAGGAAGGTTTTAGTCCTTTTAGAAAGGACATTTTCAGTCCAGCATCAACTACACTGCTGCAACCTTCAATTAAAGTGAGACCATTTCATCTACCCTTATTAGTAAAAGAAACAAACAGTAACTTCAAAATTTCAAACCAGAATTTATTCAAAATTACTTCATTTCTGTGGGAGCAGTTAGAAATCTAAGGGTAACACTTCTATATTCAGAAAAGATGCATCTTGAAATAATGAAAATATTCTTACCTATATTATCTTGCTATTGATTTTGTAGAGGTTCTCTTGAACTTTTCCCAACCCCTTTCTACCCTTCTTCAGAGAATGAAACACAAATATATGTGGGCACATAGCGATAGTCTTCTGGGTTTGGAATACAGTATTAATTCAGCTTAAAATGAGAAACAAAGTATTCATAGTATGCCTCTCTCTTATGGAGCCTACTAAGATCTTTAGCTTCCTTTTCTTGTAAAATTTCCCTCTCCTGTTTTGTTAAAAAAGCCTGGAATGCTATACTTTAAAAGACTGAACTTTGGGCTGCATTTTCTTGACTAACTTTTACCATATAAGGAATCTTAAAAATTCATAGTTACTCCTCTGCAGTCTTCTTAAACTCAGTCCCTTTTACTCAGGAATGAAAGCTTACATGTTTGAATACATGATTTTATCCTGGGCTCAGTCAGGTGCATGGTGTTTGTCGCATCCTGTACACAGTTACTCAGAGTGACAAACACATGCAATCATTAAAGAGTGATGATAACCTTCATTCTAATTGCATTAGTACAGCAGCTCTCTCAGATTTCCCATAACAGCAACAGCTAAGCACAAATGTAAATGGATCAGCGGTGTCACTCATAAACGATGATCACGGCCAGCATCCGACAGTGGACAATCACTCACGCACTAACACAATCACTCTGCAGTTAATGCATGTCACTACTGATTTGCAGGGGAATTTTTGAAACCAGAATTTGCATGGTCTATTTGAAACTTCCCTGAGCTGAATACCTAGTGTTTAGCCTTCTAGTGGGAGTTGTGACAGTAGCACTGCTTGCAGCAAACTGCCACTGTCGTTTGTTCTGCTTCAGTGCTGTTTGACTGTCACAGCCTGTCATGCAGGAAGAAAGCACCGCATCTAACCCCCTGTGACAAGGTTTAATCACCCCTATTACTCCTATTGGCTGTTCAAGCCACCTTGGGGTGTGCAGCACACAGTTACAGATCCAAAAATCCTTGCTTTATAAATGGAAAGGCTAAAATCTGGTCTGAGACGATCAATCTTCTAGCACACAACTGAAAGGAAGCAGAAGGATTAGATAAATAATACTAATGCAGTGCTTGAGATAATTTTTTCATTTTCATATCTTTTGTGTAATTAGGAATACTATATTATTTATTTTACTCCACAATTACTTTTTTAATGGATTCCAGGTATTCAAATTCTGAATGTACTGTTATTTCTTTCTAGCAGTCATTGCTAGAATGGGGACATATATGCAGGAGTGTCACACTTGGGATTGATTTTTTTATGCCAAAATTGACAAAGGTAAATATTGTATCACAAAGTATACCTGTCCAAATGCTAATGCTGCTCGGTCGAAGGGCAAGGGGAGGAATGTTTAGAATAAGCTTTGTACTTTCAAAGGAAAAGTTGAACTTAAGTTTTCCTCAAACAAATTAGCATTAATTAATTAAAACTTCATATATGCTGAGCTATCTAAGGAAACCATTTCGTTGCTGTTCTACATGGAAAACTCTATCTTCAAGCTAGTTTTAAGAAAGTTCTTTATGAGACTGTTGTCCATATTATTTATACTTAAAACATACACATGGGTCAGCAACTGAGACTAGTTCAGCTGATTAGAGCATGGTGCTAATAACTCTCCTGGTCCTCTTGCTTACAGCTGGCTATCCAGAAACCCAGGTAACATACACTAAGCACATTTCTGCACATCAACAAATCTGTTTGCTTGAGCTGGTCTTATTATATCCAAGGTCTATGTACTGGGACAAAAGAAAATTATTGCAATAAGAAAACATATTAACCCATTGTGATTTTGGCTTTAGCAAGGTAATCTAGTATTATGAACTTCTAATTACTCCATCAGGCTAATCTTAGGCCTGATAAATGATGCTGATGTAAATCTCTCACAATGGGAGATTCTTATGCTTGAGATAACACCTTAACACAGGTGTTATTTCAATTCACATGTATTTGTAAATATAACATTTATTTTGCAGAGACTGGGCAGGAAACGAGTTATCTGACAGAACAGACAGCTTGGTCAGTCAGTAATCTAGCACCAGGATTTAAAGCCTTACATTTCTGCTTTAGCCCATTCTGAAAATATATGAGCAAGTGCATACCCTGCAGAATCAGAATAAATATTCATGCTGCTTTCATCATATATGTGCAAAGATTCCTACAAATTAGGAATGAAATTTTCTAACAGACAAACATAAAAACCCCTCACTGTCAGGTAGAACTGTCAGTACTCCTTTTTGTTGTGATGAAAACAAACTATTTGATTTTCATTTCTTACTAGTATTTCAGGTGAAATAAAACAATCTTGGGCCAGAGCATTTTAAAACTTGCAAAGAGCATGAGAATGTGCAAATGGGTGGAAAGTGCATTACATAAGGGTTTTATTTTTTCATGTAAACTCTAACAGGAAAGTAGATTATTTTCTTCAAATATAAATACACTTATCTGTGTTTCTTCTGGTCACTTTGGCAAAAAACCCCTCAAAACCAAATTCCAACTGCCAACGAAGTTTCTGTGTTCCCTTGATTCTTTTCCTTAATGACCCTTTAAAATGCAAAAGACCCTTTTCTGTGTAAAATGAGTTTATAGTGCTGACAGCAGCTTGTACCACTCACCCTTGTATACTTCTATACTACATTCTCACCCCCCCACTCTGATACTGTCAGTTCAATTAACATTACCACGAGTCTTAGAGATCTTTCTGTTATTAAGGACAAAAAGTAATTTATGTTTCCTTACATCCATCAAATACCTGTGAAACATCACCTAGAAATAACCAATTATAGCATCTATACAGCTATATACATAGAGATGTGCGTTGTTCAGCTAAGCCATCACCAGAAAACTGCATGCCCATACTTATTTATGGTTTCTTGCAATGGCAGTTCATCAGCTACAGGTTTACACCACACATGTTCTCCTTTATAACTTCTGTCCGCTAATTTGACTGATGTTCTCTTCCTCCAATTTGCTTATCAGTTCTGAATGACAATAAAGGACAAGTCAATACCACACTGTACTTTCTTTTTGTGCGGTATTTTCACCCTGAAAGTAAGTTCATGAAATTTAAATCCTGGACCACTTATCTGAGAAACCTGGTTTCTTGAATTGTCCACATAGAATAGTTTCAACAGTTTTCATAATTTGAAAGGAAAAAATGTTTTTGGTACTTTATCTGCCTCCAGGTGTAGCATTGACAATAAGACTGATAAATAATAATCCTAAACCTCTAGATAAAAGTTCTTTTTTTAAATAAACCTACAAAATATTCTAGGCATAGGTATTGATATGAATCTTTGGATATGAATCATAATAGCAGATTTTCACATCAGGTATTTGATTCCATCTCTGAACTCTGAAGCCTCTGCAGTGTGAATGGCAGCAGGAAATGGCTTTCAAACTCTTCCAAACAGATGGAATAAAATCTGCCAGGTTATTAAATTACTACACAACTATTTTTAGTTTCAATTTCTAAATCCTTTTTCTTCTTTTGTCATATAATATGTCATTGCTAATCAAATCTCAGAAGCATTACTATTTTGAAAATAGAAGCTTGAAATGGCAGTTTATTATTCTTTGCCCTGGACATTTTTGTTGCTGCTCAATTTTTCTTCTAAAATTATGCAGTATTAATATAGATTCGTGTACTAAATATTGGGAAAGTAAGTAAAAACATCAGTTTATAGGACTTATAAGCTTTAAAATTATTTTAGTGATGAATCATTGCTGTGAATCCTTATCTAGACTGCAGTCTAAGGTTAAAGCAAACTGTTTGCTGAAAGCTAATAAGTAGAAATGCCTAATAATTATGAAAACAAAAGCAAATGCCTTGAATGTCTGGGGTAAAACATATCAGAAGTGAAACATACTTTGTTTTTGATGAATTGTACTTAGGAAAAATAGGAAGCTATTCAACGGTTGAGAAAATTAAACCAATTGTTTCCTCCTGTGAACTGTGTCATAGTGACAGATTCTTAGTATACAAAGAATCCTTTGAAGGCAAACTTGCTTGTAATTCAAGTGTTACTGAAAAAAATTCTCTCTTTGCTCATGTAATAACAAACACGCATCCTTTTCATACACGAGGCCTATTATTACTGCTATATCTAAACTAGAGTACAGAAGTGATGATAAAAAAAAAGGAGCATTAAACAGTCTGCAAGTATTATTACAGCAAATATTGCAACACTGAAAGGAAGTATATTAGTTGTAATGTGAATAAATCAACTGGCAAATTCTGGTTTTACTTAAGGACAACAAACTTCAATCAGCTACGGAGTAAATCTTGCAACATGCAAATTGCTCCTGTATCTGATTTTCAGTAGTGCATCAGGCAACAGTGAGCCTCAGATAGAACAGGAAAATGCAACTGAAAAAAAAAGAAAAGCAGAACACACAGAGAGATTTAGATTGGAGAGATACTGTACAGCAGACCTGTGACATCTGGAAGCTGTATTGATGTACATTTCTGCCACAAAAGCAATGCAAAAGAATGAGAAAAGCCCCTATATTTTAGTTCAGTCCTATTGAATCTAGCAAGTATGAAAAAATAGTTTTGGGATTTTTTTTTTTTGATACCACTAACATTTTTGATGTCACTGAGCTACAAACAAATAAATGCATCAATGGATGAGACTTCCAACTTCTCCCAGTTAAGGCATGGAATCTGCCATGAACTTTTTCCAGTCAGGCATGTAAACTGTGAAATAATTTTACAACATGGACCATAGGATATGATTCCCTAGCATAATATTTCTGTGGGAAATATTATGTGTCATAAATTTTAACTACAGTGTTTTCTACCTATATCATGAGACAGATGAAAATACAGAAAAGTATCAATATCCATCACTTTTTGGATAATTTCCAACTATTTACAGTATCTTTGATTTTGTGCTTTGCAGCAGAGGAATATAATGGGACCTACCTCATAATCCTATTTTTTGTCTTCTTATTGGCTTTGCTTTTGAAGATGGGGGAAAAATAAAATAAAATAAAATATAATTTTTAATAAATCATTAGTCCAAAAGATGAATTTGAAGGGCTCTATAAATGATGCATCTTCTGAAAAGGTGTCAATAAGGAAGAATGGAAAAAAGAAAAATGCGTTTTCAAAAAGTAAAGGTGATAACACAGCCTACACTAAATGCAAGGCTCCTAGGTAAGGGTAATTTCACAAAGCCCTTTCTTTTCATTGGACAGAACTAGACTACAACCAAAGTAAGAATTTAGGGAGCAATTGTTCCTCAGAACTGTATGTTTTCTCTTTATTTTAGGAAGGAATGGTATCATACATCATATCATACATCATAGTATCTTTCAAATCTCTCAGAAACAACTGTGTTAAAAATTTATTTGCAATAGAAATCTAAACATAATATATTAAATAGAAAATGCTTTTTTTGTGTGATAGACTTTGCAACTAAACAGTTTACTGGAGCAGCAATTATGTATAGAAAAGTTGTACATGTATTTTTAAATTAAAAATGTAATATTTTACAGTTATCACCATATGATATTGAATTGTTTAAATTAAAGCATAATAATTCATTCCTGCAACATTCAGTGGCACTAGGCCTTTGGCCTCTTGCCTAACAATACACTAGACAAGAATTATTACATTGTAATTCACACCCTGTCATGCCTTATTGCTTAATTAAAGCATAACCCTTCATGACATGACAAGCAATTTAACAGTTACCATAACAGATTATTATCCCACCTAACTTATTTTAGTTTTGCAAACCATTCTCTCTTTTTTTTTTCCATATGCACTGAGAATTATCAGAACAAATACACAGATATGTCTTTATCTGTAAAGTGTGAATAGGTTTAGCAAGAATAGCTAATAACACAAGGTTGTATTTTTTACTAGAACTATCGCTTGAATAAACTTGGGCACTACTTTTTTCTTCATTTTACTCTGGGAATTAAATCCTGAAACTCTCTGTAAAACTATTAAGATTCAAGTCTCAGATTAGGTGGCTGCCTATATTTAATTGTTGAGCTTAGCCACCTAAATTATAAAGTCATACTCTTTTGGTGAATTCTAATGTGTCACTAAAACAATGATGTGGCTGAAAGTTACAGAGTCTTTCAAATTCCTGACAAGGAAGTTACCAGTTTAATTTTGTTGCAATACAGCAGTTAGCTAGTCTGTGTGGGACATTATGTAATACATAAAACATATTTTTCAGAAATAACTCTTCCAATCACTTCTTAATAAGGTCTCTCCCTCTTCTTGTTTCTCAGACTGAAACTTGGTAATATAGAAAAGGTAATCAGTTGTTATAAAAACAAGTCTGAATATAACTAAAAATTGACTAGGTGAAATTCTTCTTTTGTAAAAAGTCAATTACAAAACCCATTGTGTTAAGCAAAATATTATTCCATGAGATGAAATGGAAAAATGTGTCAACAGCTGTTAAAACATACTTTAATATTCCAACTTGCATTCAAAATATTTTAATTAGTAATGCATATTTTATTAATGCCTTCATATGGCCTTCACATGTGCAATACAACACAGCCATTTGGCTATGAATAATGCTTTGGTTTTGGCAACTACCAGCTCAAAATTAAAATATGTAAACATGGAAATCTGCAGCTTTGTGTGAACAGAACCCTGGATTTATTGAGAAGATATATAGGCAATGCATAAAACATGCATACAAAACAATTTTAGCATGAAAATTATTATACCATACCTAATAGATGTCCTACCGGTTTCATATAATATCAAGGTGCAATTTAATGAGGTTCCACTGAACTCTGTATGTCTTCAAGGTGACTGGGTTGTCCCTGGAACTCTCTCTGCTATAACTATAAAATGTCTATGATGTGACTGTGATATAAGTGAAACAGCTGCAGTCTTTGATCATACGCTGGCAGTTTACGTACAGATGCAGAATGTGTAATAAGGGCACACTTTATTAACTTGACTGATGTTGTGTTATTTTACTGGTTCCAAAAGCCAAAGGAAACTAGGCTCCACCATGTTACCCTGAGAATAATTTATTGTTGCAACTATTCAAAATGAAATACCTATCATTAATGTCTAATTGATTACCAAAAGCAAGAGACATGCATTGGCCACAGTTGATGTGACATTTGCTACAATCTTTAGAGCTGCTGTTATAGTCAGAACTATTATTTTGAATTAGGACAAAACACATTTTAACTACAGTTTAAAACCACTGCCAGAACTCTGAATGTATGCAAGCATTTCCTGTTAATAGCTATTTCTACATATATACAGAAGTTTACAGTGAGCTTTCACCATTTCTTAAGTATAAAAATACACCAATTCTGAAGTCATGATAATAAAGTTAGACCTTGACATGCTAGTGGCTGTATTATGTTGTGCAAAAGCATCTTTGTTCTCCTTAAAAAGTAAAAACATCTTTTGGTTTTACCAAAATGTTTTAAACGATTCATCTTTATCAAAGTAGCCAAATTAGAGAGGAGATAATATGCACTTTAATTTGGCTATTTGAGAAAGTTAAATCACATGTCCAGCAAATAAGAGAAAAATTTACTTAGAACCTGGATATTCCACCCCATGCATGTAATATGGAAATTCACAGTAACATTATAAATTATAGGTTAATACAAAAATTTGCAATGGGTTACCTTGGACAAAGAGTTATTTCACAAAGAAGATGAAATTAATATTTCATAGAACATCTAGTAATAGTTTTGCATTAAACCTAATAGTATAAAGTTATTCTAGACACAAAGAGCATTTAAAATAGACACTTTTCTAATGATTTATTTTTTAATTCCTACTTTTTTTCTTCAGCTTCCATTAATAGCTCTTTACTCTTAACTCTAAATTAAAGTTTTATTTTGTCCTTGTATTTTTATTAGAAGAAATAAAAAGACCTGGACTCTTAAGTCATTCTGTACCCACACTCACAGTTTGCCTCCTTCTGTAATCTTGCACAGAAAATAGACATTTTCAGAACGACTTTGGGCTCAAAGGGGATATTGCAAAATTATTGTACTGCTTTGATGGGATGCCTCTCTCTCCAGGACCTCCTTTAAGTAATCCTTGCCTCAGTTTTCTTTTCAATCACTTTCTCTATACCCTTTATGCTGCAGTCGAGGGGTAAAACATCTCAGAGGTTAAAGAGAGCCTGGACCCCACAATACGCATGTTTACATTTTCCCCAAGGATCCCTTAATCTAGATACAAATAGCTAGATCTCTTTCTACTCCAGTTTTAAGCATATGTCTGTAAGCATTTAATCTTCTTCAGTATGGACATTCCCTAAGAAAGCCTAATTCCTCTAGCCCTCAAGCTTATCCCCCCTGATTAAACTGCTGGCTCCATTTTAGAATCCTAAAGGATTCTGAAATATGTCCAATTTTTTTCCCCGCACCTTGAATGCTTCCCATTTCTAGACACAAGCAGAGATACCAGGTAAATCTAAAATATAAACATCAAAATGGAACAGCCTTCTTACATGAAAATCATGTCTATTTTATGACCTTCATTTTCACTTACATTTCTTATGTCACCAGAAATTAAAGCTGTAAATAAGGAATAAATAAGCTTAAGTGTTCTAAATTATCCAGTCAAAACATTGTCAGAAAATTTCTCTGAGACTGAAAATCTTCTTATTGTACCCTGGATTACTTTTTGAAACATAGATAAATTTTTATGGATGCATATGTTTGGCCTCCTTTCCATGCTTTTCCCCCGTTACTGCTTCTTGTACCTCCTATATACCATTTGCAATGCAATTGTTCTGCTAAATATCTCTGATACCTTCCCGCACTCTTTACTCCTTATCATCTACCATGCTCTTCTCAGTACCTTTTTGTGGGCTTCAGGTCAGATAAGTAGATGTGACTTTATTCAATGACTCAATCTTAACTGACCCCAGAAAATTACCCAGTTAAATTAATCAAAGAAAAGTTTATTATTGAATTACTAAATTCAATCTAGAAAGAAATAATTGCTTTACAATTATTAACAAATCTCTGATACTGACTCTGGGTCAAAATTAAGAGAACATCTCCAGATAAGCCACTACTCGCCCACTGAAATATCTTAGTTTAATAATACACAACTTCTGTTCAGAAAGTGTATATTGATATGCAACATTATTTGTGATGCAAAGCATTGACCACTGACTTATAAGGTACTGTTGTTTTTTAATATTGAATACTGTGCCATTATTCAACTGTATATGAATTAACAAAAACTCTATAATTTACATAGTAAAACAAATCTTAAATCTAAAATCTGAAGACTCGACTCCTATAGTTAAAAATGTTCCACAGTTCTGCAAGATTTCCCCCCTCCCTGCCCTCAGGAGAATATAGATGGCTGAAAAATAACTGTTCTTATGCTCATCTGTTCTCCTACCTTTTCTGATGAGCTGGCTGCAGAAAAGTGTATAAATGGAAAGCTCAATTAGTGCAATTTTTGTATCCTTGGATGTCAATCATGACTGTTGAGAGGTGGGACTTTCAGGATCTCTGTGCATTAATTAAGAGCTCATCTCAGAAGAGTAGTCATTACACCTAAGGACCAAAAATAAGTTTTAATTAGAGTCTAGAAGACAGTGTGCCATCTACTTATAAAACTAGTTCTTTAGTTAAAAATGAACAGCTATGGGACTTTATTAGTAACAACGAAAAAGGGCACAAATCTACTGCTTGCCCTTCAGAAGGCAGAAATATTCTTGTGTTTGTAGGCCTGCCTGGACAAACCAGACAAGTTCTGTAATACCGTGTGCACACCACTCAGATTTCAGCCAGGTTGTAGGAATGCCAACGTGATTATTAGACCCATGTGAAGTTACTAGTGCTAGACTGGTGTTGAGGGAAGGCTGTTACACAGCTGAAGTTAGATTGTATTTCCCTCTCTGAGCCCAGACCGTCTCTGAGTGCACAGGCAAGAGGCAAAAAGGCAAACTCATCAGAGGGGGCAAGTGGGCACGCACAAGGATCAGTGCCAGTTACCACTGATACAACACACAGGCAGCCTTGGCTGGCCTGACATGTCAGGGCTCAGGAGAGGTCAGAAACAAGCTGGGCTAACTGCTGCCGGCTGCCCAAGAGATCTCTCCTCATGGCATGACTTATCTGAGCACAATCAAATATTCTGCCTAGGATTCTCTAGGGAAATAAGAGTATAAATAATTGGTTGTATAATTTATAAATTAAAGGTAGGAACACAAATTTTAAGAGCTGGTCTAGGAAATAAACATGTCAGCTAATAAATCAGGAATGAAAAGGGGTAAAATGTGGAGGAAAAAAGTAAGTTTACACTCCAGAGAACAAGAAAAAACCTTGTTTGGCCATGGTTGAAATAAGAAATACATGTATTAATAAAAAAAAAAATCAAACCAAAAGAGCACTCGGATTGGTCTAGGAAGGATGAGACAAGACAAAAAAATCAAGCTCCAATATGGAAAAGAAGGAAAAACAGTCATTAAAATTCAGTGTTACAAATATTGTAGTTTCTTGAAGGATGCAAGCTAATATATACTTAAAATGATATAAGTAATAATAATAATTATAAAGGTTATTGCACAAAAAAAAAAAAAAAAAAAAAAAGAGGAGAATGGGAAGGCACGTCAAAAGGAGAATAAGATTTACTATGTATCCAGGAATAGGAGAGTAAGTGTTATGACCTTCTTCATTGCTATTATGCTTCATGGTCTATCTGTAAATACATTTAAGAGACAGATACTTTCTGAAACACTTGTTTGAGAAACACATACTATAAATTTTCAGTCTAATCAATATACTCCAGGAGTGATGAAAAACAGCATCAAATTTAACAGCAAAAAGAGCAGTAGCTATTGGTGGTAGATTGTTTAAATTATTTTATTCTAAATAACAGTAAGTGATGAAATTAACATTGTAGTGAGGGAGCAATCAGTCTTCTAGAAAGTTTAGAAAAATATGGACAATAATTTATGCTAATGTCATTCAGAAAAAACTCTGTTAATGCCATCAATAAATATTTTTAATATTTCATGCCCAAATGAAATTTTGTAATATTTGCAAAGCAATTATTTATTTTTAAATTTTCAGGCAAGAATTGTTTTCTAGAGAATAGACACACTCTTCAGAATGTACTGACTTGGAATATTACTGCATTTGCTGGTAGATTTCAGTGGGCTGCTTCGGGTTATCAGATATGCTGGCAGTACACACCAACACACTCTTGAGAATGTTAATACTGAAACTTGCTACTTAAAAGTTCAACTTTTATTCTGCAAAACAGAGCATATGCTACTGCTATGGATATATGCATGTATATCTTTACAAAATACAAAATCTGGTATTTACTTCTCTGTAGGTCTGAGTTATTTTTCACATGGTAACAGATCTCAGAAATGCCATGTTTAATATTGGCTGGCTCTATGGGTAGGTTGTTTTAAATCAAAAGAAAAAGGAACTTATCCAGAGCCTATCACTTGTATTCTCTGAAGTAAAGTCCTGAGTCTTGCTATCTGGGGTTTCCTACTAGTAACATTTAACACATTTCTTGTCAGCTGCTTCTCTTGATTAAGTAGAGAGAAGAGATAATAGATACACTAAACTCCAGAAGAGAGAGAACCTTTGTTCCTCTGAACAATAATATCAATTTTTATAATGGTTTAATTTGTTGTTATTCACAAGGGACAATGCTAAGAGCTGAAGCAGAGGACTAGCAAAGTACGGATTGCATGTTAGCAGCATGGTGCCTTCTCAGCCCTTCATGTTTCCTCGTTTGCCTCTTCTGAACTCATACTCCAATACACTGTTTTGGAAGCCAGCCATAAAAGAGGCTAACTCAGACAATAAAATCTGGGTGATCTACTGAACTGTGACTGAGATTTGTGACCTGCCTTAAACTGAATCAGCTTCAGCTACAAGACTTCTTACAAGCAGCTCTCACCAAGAGCCTGGCAGAATGTCAACACAGTTGTACTAAATATTCAACACAAAACTTGCTGAGAACCACATGGCATCATGTATTGTCATGAAAGTAACGTAAAGCTGGATTAATTCACAGGAAAAAGAATAAAAAAATAGCAATTAGAAAATGTTTCTTACTGTGAAGAAGGTTATATAGCAATTAAATTATATTGAACAGAAAATCAAAAAGAGGAACAACACTAAAATTACTTCAGGCACCCTCCTGGCCAACTTTGAACCCTTCATTGAAGTTAAAAGTTTTATGCCTTGTCCAAAATTTCCCGTGGTCAACAAAGAAAGGGAAAGGCATTTCCAGATATCAAACCAGACTTAAAAGAGCTTCCATCTTTACACATGTTGTAATGGAAGTGTTGAGGATGGACTTGGACATGTTGGTGAGTATTGGAATTTACTTAATTCACATCCTACAGTTTGATTTTCAGTGGTGTCTAGTAAACAAATTTCAGCACAGCACTGAACATTTATCGGCACATTTAGATGATTCTGAAGATATGGGCAGGGAGTTTGCAGTTTCTATAATACTAGCCAAATGCTGATGGGCAGTACTGTGCACAGGTCCTTATTCCTATTGATCAGTGCCTTTCCTGCTCCCTATCACAAAATTAATAGCACAAAAAAGTACTAATATTTTCCTCTTTATACTGAATTGTATTTCTTATCTCTCATATGGTTAATACTTCAGTCTTTGGGGAAAAAATAATAATTTTATCCCGCTTTAACATTTTTATCTTTCTTTCCTCAAAGAGAGACCAAAACAATGAAAATATTTTGATTAATTTGCCATGATAGATTTTTTTCTTTCCTCCAGTTAAACTAACATTTTAAGAAAATCTCTGAGTCTCCTATAAAACTAAACTTCAGTGTGTGATCAGAGTCAAGAAGCCTTCAGCACACATACTTAGCTTTCAATCTAGAAAGAGACTATGGGATTGGAACTGGAGGACCACAGTTTATTCTTTGTTAACTGATGAAACATTTACCTGATTAGTCTTGAAAAATAATAAGAATCTGAAATTCAAGCTGAATATCAGTGTGCTCACACAAGGGGTAGGGATAAGCCATTAAACATAATATATAGCTTTTAACCCCATGGAACATTTCTTATCTTCATTAGTTTCTGCTGAAATTGCAGTGACAACAGAAAAAATATTTATGCAAGAACTATACAGAAGTGTGTAATAGGGCACTGGAAAATATACAAGTATAAAGAAAAATGAATCAAAATTTAAAGAAGTAGCAAAATTTATTAGAAGTAGCAAAACAAGCAAAGAGCAATTTCTCCATGGCCAGCACTGTCTACAGATCCAGGCTGCTTCCTGAAATCCATCCATTTATCATACAGTATTGGAGTCACTTTGAAAATGATTCCATTGTAGTCAGCAACACCCAAATTGCAAATGGAAGTTATTAATCAGACAGCAGTACCACAATGTTTTCTACTGTCAAGACAACAACCACTGCTGACTAATGAATAAGAGAAGAGTTTGTTTTAAATTAAGATACACCTGTATGTGATAACTTAGGTTTCAGCATTTTGCTGCCTCATTTTGATACACAATTCACCTTTTCATTTGTCAACTTTTTCTTAACTTTTCTTACCTCAATTTCTGTGTTAGTTCACAGGACCACAGCAGAAAAAAGGCAAATTGTATTAAATTTTTTCTTTTCTTCGTAATTGATTGAGAAATTTTTTTATTGTTTTTTATTATATGGTTACATTTTTAAAAATTGAAGAAGTTAAGAACATCATGGTCGTCATTATAATATAAAAATGTTTATTAATTTTGGGGAACATGGAAGGCAACATTTAAAAATACTTTGTATTCTTTAACTTGGCTGGCTGATATCATTACAGCTTGTTGGATAAAGCTTTGCGAGAAAAAAAAAAATCATCACAGACAAAATATAATATAGAAATTCCAAGAGCTAATAGGACAAGAGTAGAAGAACTACTAATTGCAAAATTTCTGTCTGATTAATGGGTTTCTTTCACTTGTTGGAATTTTGTGATCAAAAAAGGTATTAAAATGTTAACAAAAAATCTCACAGAAAGGAAGGGATTAAGGCAGCACTGGAAAAAAATGATGCAGGAGCGATACTGAGAATGAAACATGGTTGTGCAGAACAATTAAGGTTAAAATTGAAGTACCTGGGCTTGCCTAAATTTGAGAGAATAATATGTTTTGAACATCATGCTTACTTGTACTGAGTTGTGTTGCCATGCTCATAGAATGGTTTAGGTGGGAAGGGACATGAAAGACCACCTAGTTTCAACCATGGACAGAGACACCTTGTTGGCACTTCTACCATTCAGAGAAGAAAGTTATGATCTGGAACATATTTCCAGAAGCCTCCTAGATTGCTAATGTTCTATTATGCTGTCCCTTCAACAGATACTGGGGTATTTGAAGTGCCCCATGAGAACCAGGCCTTCTGAACATAGGACTGCTCCTATCTGTAAAGGGCCTCATACACTTGGTCTTTCTGGTCAGGTGGCCTGTAGCAGACCCCCACAATAATATCATCTGTCCCTGCCCTCCCTTTATGCTGAGTTAGAAGCTTTTGGCTGACTCCTCACCCATCCCCCAGGGGAACTCCATGCACCCCAGCTGGTCATTGACAGAGAGGGCAACACCACCACTTCCTGGCCTTCAATACATGTTCTTCCTAAAGAACCTATATCCTTCCATTTCAACATTCCAGTCCCAGAAACCACCCCACCACATTTCGGTGATGCCAATTAGATCATATCCCTACATGTCTAAACCCTCACCTATTACTCATGCTACTTGGTCTTCCATAGAGGCATCTCAACTGTGCCCCCAATGAAGCCGATTTACTGGCTGAAGTGGCTGGAATTCCTTTGTGCTGCTCTTCATGTGCTCTCCTGCTGGCCGGGATACCTCTACAGGCTTCTGGGCATCTATTGCTAGCACTGGCATCAAACCAGTAGGAGTCTTGTCAAATGTATGAATGAAGGTGCTGTTGTCATCCTCTGACAGATGAGCTCAATCAGCCCCCCGCAGACCAGGTTCCTCAAAGTGAGTCCCATGGTGTAACAGATAAACCCCCTGGCTGTGTCATCATTTGTCAATTCTCTGGAGTCAGCCAGTCCTTTCCTCTGACTAGCAGGATTGGTGAAAATCTACCTGTGTTCCAGAGTCCCTCACTGCTGCTTCCAGGACTCTGTAATCCTTCTTGATACTCCTTCAGACTACTCCTGGCTGCATCACTGGTGCCCGTTGAAACAACAGCAGTGGATGGTAGCTGGGAGTCAGTATATGGCTTTACAGTCTATCGGTGACATCCCTGATGTGAGCTGCAGGTGAGCAGCACCTCTCCAGAGAGCCAAATGGGTGCCTCCATAGCTCTCAGAAGAGTCACCTACTATTTACTACCTGTGGCCTCTTAGCTGCAACTGGTTGTAGCACAGTGAGCAGGTTGGACTGCATTACTCAGCTGCAGCAGCTCTCCTGAGGTGATAGGTCTTTCCTCTGCAGTTTGCAGAGCAGTGAACAGGTTCTGTAAGGGCACCTCAGGCTTCAAGGAAGTCTCTTTCTCCTCCTGCTGGTCCTTGCCATTGCAAGCTTCCATTCTCATGTATTACTGGCCCCCTTCCTACAGTGTGTGTTGTTAGGGAAAGTTTTCAGCTGTTTGGCTGCAGGCTCTGGGTTCCCCACAGACTGTACTTGGAAACAGCTATTTAACTCCTTCTCAGCTTCCCTGATGTTATATAGCCTTATCACCACCTCCTGCAGCTCAGCCACCTGCATGTTCCACTGACCTGGGCAAGTGAACCTATTGTGATCAACCTTTCCTGTACTTGTGATGTGTTTCTGCAGGGAATGGATAACACATATCTTTTTAGGGAGATACTCTTTGTAACTTTGATCTTTGTCACAAAACCTTACAGAAGTGTGTCACTGAGACCAAAATTTACAGTTGGGCTCACCAGGTTCGCCCTATGAGAAAAGGGAGCAGTGTCCTAGTATCAAGACTAAGAACAGAAGTAAAAGAAGAAATGGCGGCATTGTCTGAAGAAAACACTTGTAAAGGTTGTACAAAGGATGAATAAGGCACTGATTGACATGAAACTGGAGCAGGAATTTGAGAGCATGGCTTCAGTCTAAAGTTAGGTCAACTGCCATATTCAATCCCACCAAAGTGTTGGTAAGGTTTGTTGCTTGAAATAGAAGCCTGCAAGACAGACCTGGGAAGAGACCACAGGTGCAGCTTGCCCCTGTACTGTCATAACAATAAATAAGGTTATCTGTCATGATTAAACCATCTGGAGAAGCCCTTTATACTGTACTGAATAGATGTTATACATTTATTTAAAGTTACATAGAGTGTTTAAAATAACACTGATTTGCAAGGAGTAGTCTGTCTCCTATAATTAAAGGCAGTATCACTGTAAATGTGCAGGCAAAAAATGCAGAAAGAAGTTTAAGGGCATTTTGGTATTAATGATTTTTAAATGATGATACACAACTTTAAAAAAGAAAAACAGATGACTGTTCAAAATGCTATATACTACAGTAGCTTAGTACTGAAAGCAGTGATCCAATCATCAGTGTCTGGGTATTTCTTCCTTTTTAGAGAAGTTATTTAAAACAGAAGTCAGTTTCATCATCATATATCAACAAGTTGTAAGAAAAATTATCTACCCTGCAAGTAGCAAATTCACAAAACCCAACAAACAAATCTATCTTTTTCTGCCAGTAAGGTATACACTCAAGCTTTGCAATTCAGGCTATAAATGGAAATCCAGCTGATCCTGGGATTACCTATGGGCACGGTGCTGTATTTTCAAGCCCGGCCAGCCCCGGCACCGCTCCAATACCGGTGGGACTTGGCCGGTCAGGAGCGTCAGCGAGACGAAGGCAGGAGGATGAAGGAGGGACTCTCGAGAGGTTTGGTCACAACAAGTTTATTGGAACACCAGCGTGGAGCCCTCACCTCAGGACGTCTGCCTCTGAGAGAGACTAAGACTGACCCCGGGGAGGACCTTTTAAAGGGAGGTGTAACACAAGGGAGGGGTTCAAGCAGGGACCAATAAGGTACAACGGGGAAGTGGCTCACAACATAATAGACATATATAATAACCATACATTGAACAGTAGGAAGTGACAGCCTGGGTCCTGTCCAATCTCTCCTAGAATTTTCCAGAAGCAGGGAGAGACCCCTAAAATGATGGACAGGAACAGAGGGTTACATGACAGGTGATGGACAGATAACTGTCTCGGGGGGGGTAGGGAAACCTAGGGAAAACCCAGAACCAATAATAAAGCAGTCAATGAGGAGAAGATAGGGATAAACCAAAAGTGGATAACAGAAACAGTACATGGAACAAACCATTTTACAGAAGAACATAAACTTATGAATTAAAATTAAATTAAAAAATGCACTCCCACAACCTACGGGACAAAATTAATTACAGCTAAAAGAACAGGATCTGGATTGAGCTGTAGCTTTGACCTACCCTTCTCCTTCTGCTATAAAACACAAAATATATATTAAAGGATTTTTTTTTCCAGAAATCTGAATGATCATTACACTTACTTTTCTACTGCTCTTTATCACAGTGCATGCTTGGCATGCTCCCTAAACATCATAATAGGAAAACAAATGATAGGTCTAATTTCTGTCCTGAAAAGCATACAGGTAGATTGAGAAATATTATGTACCATGCTGATAGTCTACAGTGTGCGCAAGTGAAACCAGCACTGAAATTAATTCCAGTTCCTTTGTTTTCTCCCTTATGACCTCTCTTCTGATAGTCTCAAAGTCCCCTCAGCTTCACATATATAGAATATGAAGGACCACAACACATTTAGTACTCTGAGAAAAATCTGTTCTCCACATTAAGTCCACTTTGCTGCAAAAAACTCCTCTATTAGCATTTCTGTCTACAGTCATAATGTTGCTGGAGCCTCAAGTATAAAGTTACAAAAAAAGTAGCTGTTTCTCTCTTTCTATAGCTATCTGCTCTTTTCCCAGTAAACTTGGCACATTTCTCTGCAACACCATCTTTTTGTGGGCTGCAGCATATGGGGCTTAATAACATAGCATCAGACTGTAATTTTTAGCCTAGTCTTTCCTGTTCTACTTCACAAAATAAAGGTGACTGCTGCCTACCTTCAATAACCCTCACAGACAAAAAGAGCACCTTGTCAGAGATAATTTTCTAACAGATGAGCAAACCTTCAAAACAAATATGATGCCTTCAAACATAAACACATCTCACCCCCTTAGTTTTAAGCATGCAGTTTAACACAGCTTAACTTACCAAAGATATTAAAGTTGAAAGGTTCCCTGGCTCTATAATCAGGAAGATCAAGCAGGGCTACCACAGCTTTTTCTGTGCTACTGTTTAACACCTCTGAATCAAGTCACCAGCTGTTGGTGCTTAGCCTAAACAACAGTAAACCAGAGACGAGTAGCAAATTAGAACTTCCCCTCTTGAGCTGGCTGGCTGATACTTTAAGTGGAGGAAAGTGAAGGCCTCATTAAAGTTGCTTTTCTTCACGAAGAAAAGCAAGTCAGGGTAGGGTAATACCCTTAGAGTGTTTGCAGATAGGAAAAAGAAAAAAAACAAGCCACCAGACTTTGCAATAGGCCATTTACTATGTAAATGTAATGTAATGTAATGATCTCTCTCTGGACCACTGGGATGTTGGGGAATATGTGAGCATCTTTTTCAGATACTCACCAGCTGATTTAACTGATGAAAAATGAACCTGCCCCTAAGAGATTTCTTTCTAAGTTGCAAACTGCAATTCAGGGTTTCAGGTTTCTTTGCATCTATGGGAGTATATGTCCATTTCCCTTTCTGGGCCACATCCCTTTCTCATGCATCCTCTTTCTGGAATATGTGCAAATTCTACCCTTTTTTGATATTTTATTTGTTTTTGGTGTATTTTTTTCTTGGTTCTCGGTTTGTTTTTTTTTTTTTTTTTTTAATCTATCCATTTTTACCTGAGTATTGAAACTGAGGAAAAATTATTAATTTTCATAATGTGTAGAGTTGTATATGCTATTTTTACTGATTGCCCTTATAATTAGTCTAGGCAATGCTGATTGAATCTCCTTTGATTTTTGAAAAATATGTTAATTGAAATACTTTACTAGAATTAAGTTTAAGTTGAGTTTTTCCCCCCTCATCTGTTTGAACTGAGCACTGAAGGAACTTGAAGGCATTTGGCCCACAGCCTTCCAGCAGTACTGTGTTCTCCTCTGGCTGCAGAATTATCCTTTAGCAAAACACAACATATTCCTTCTGTTGGAAAGCTAAAATATTTGAGTAAAGTTGTTGCTACTGTCCTCTACTCATGCACATTAATGCCACAAAGTTTGGGAGTAGTATTTCATTGACAAACTAGCAGCAAACTTAGTCCTTAGAAAATTTGTTTTAAAAATTACTTCTAATCATAAATATGCTTTGTTTACTTCCTATTGTTGATAAACATGGTCACAGCCCAAAGTCAAACCGGTACCATGTTTATGTCTTTGAAGCATCAGTGCTTAGTGGAAAAGAGTTTTCTGAAGGCTTGGAAAAGTAGAAAAAATTGTCATCAACCTAACCTAGCAAAAGTGTTCAAGTTGAACCTGGCAGTCATTTATACAGTGGCAATCTAGTTGTTGACAGTCAAGTACCACACTTCTGGTTCAGAGGCTACCCCAGCTTTATGAGTCATTATGAGTCATATGTGGATTAAGGACCACACCACTACAATTTCTGTGGCAAAGCAGTCGTGGATAGAAGATATTCACTAGAATGTCAGTGTTTCTTCCTGTATGCTGTTTCTGTATAATCCTCCGTGTCTAGACAATGCAGAAAAACATCTAGTTTACTCTTCAGATTTAGAGTAAAGGAATCTGAACAATGATGGTGAAACTGTCCTTTTAGCCAGGTAATGGTCTGCAAAATATCTCCTTCTCATCGTAAGAGACAAATTTGTAAACAGTCTTATAAGAAAATTGAAATAAAAATAGCCTCATAGAGTTTCCAGTCTGACTAAAGCAGCATCCTTGTGTACCACAAGTTACGCAACTTTGAGTTTCTATTTGCATAAAGATGTAAAGCAGTAGTAAAATAATGAAACTATATCTCTGATTGCCTATGCTCTGTAGCAAGTGTGATAATGTTTTTTCTGTGTGTACAACACTGCTTCTGCTTACTGTATGTAACTAAGGAAAAGTGTTAACTATACTAAACTTTCTGTTGATAATTCTAACAGGCTGGATTGATTTCTACCTTAAAACATCTATGCACATATTTGTTATTACACTTCTCTTATTCAATCATTATCTAAGTCAACAGAGTGATCTTCATCAAGACAGCTTGTATTTATCACACTTCATGTACTTAAATTATATGTCACTCTGTTAAGTAAAGTCCAAGGAAATTCTTGATTGATTCTGAAGTTAACCATATGGTTATCTAGCAAGTCAGCAGAAACTAAATTCATTACCAAAATCACTTTTATGTAATTATTGTTAACTAGTATTGTTTTAATGCTTACTTTCTGTATTCTTTGGTTGGGTTAAAATGGCAATGGCAATTTAGTGGTCACTGTAATATAACCAAAGCCCACTAGTGTGTGAAAAAGGGCAAAAATTCTCAAAACAGTTCAGGGAGCTTGTTTTCTGACAGCTAGACTGAAAAAAAAAAAAAAAAGATTATGACATTATGTAATCATGCATTTTTTAATGAAACTCTCAGAAGTGAAACCAAGCTTTTCCTTACATGCTGCCTCTTTCCTCCAGCATAAGGATAAGGGTAGGGAAGAAAAAAAAAACACCTAACATTTTTCACAACAACACCTAACCACTTTCAGTCACTTTTTTCTTTTGTAGGAACAGCAAAAGCTCAAACCAAACTAATAATTGCAAGAAGTATTACTGCAGTTGTAAAAGCAAACGGTGCGAAATGAGGTTTTTCCTTCTTGGGATATCTGCATTTTGATATATTCCATATTTGCATGATCCTATACTGTTTTTCCCAAAACTCTTCTGCTTCACTGAGCAAGGATGTGCTCTGGGCATGAATAGGGATCACTTCATGAAGGGTGCTGTTAGTCATTAGACCCCTCTCAGATTTCTGGCACAAGTTGCAGAAGGTGAAATAAAGCAAGCAGGTGCTATCAGAAGGACTTGTCCATTTATTATACCTTTTCTGGATAGAAATGCGTTCTACATCCTATCATAGACTTCCTACAGGGTACTGCACATCCCCTAAAATGTATTCTCAAAGTTGATACCAAGTGGTGTATTCCCTCTTTCTGGGTCTGTGGACCTGGCTTGAAACACTTTTGTCCATTTAAAGCATGATGAAGATTCACAACTTCAAACATTTCCATGGCTGTAATATTAAGCTGTGTCATGAATATAGACCTATATGATTCTGATTTTCTGCACAAATAGGGCTCAGCATCTTAAATTGTGTACTCAGATCATTGGATTCTTTTAGTTTAATCCCTATGACTGCTTGACACAGTATTTTAGGCATAGCCTTAAAACAGTGTACCTTCCTGGACTTCTGACTCTGGCTGAAGTTTTTAACTTCAAGCTAGGCACTCAAAATTCTTAAATATTTCTCTCTGTGAGGCAGCTAAAATGGAAGCATTAACTATTCACCAGGTTGTGAATGGATAGACAAACTCAAGACTGACCTGTAGATCAAGATGGAGTGTATGTGCTGCCAGCAAAAGTGCACAAGAGCATGATGTGAGTACTGAAGTGTCAAACCCTTATGAGGCCAGTTTCCTGTCCAATGCCATCAGAATCACAGTAGAAGTGACAAGAGCACATTCATAAAACCATAGTGGACTTGGGAACTTCTAAGCACTGCACTTTCTGGAATGTGTGAATAATCTATGTTAGGATTCCTTGTAAGTCGTTCATTTTGCTTCTGAATCTTTGACCTAGCCCCATCCATCTGCTCTGGTTCCTATGACAATTACAGATAATAATCTCCTGCCCCACAGGTGGAGATTGAAATTAAATTGATAGTCATGAGTGGAACTCATGCAATACTGGTATCATGCAAAACCTCAGAGGGTAACAGCTATTTAGTCCAAAATGCCTTGGACCATTCTTTGGGCCAGGGTGATTGAAAGAGTTGTTTGGTCATCCCAACCCGCTTCTGTGGTCTGAATCAGAGATGATTTGGAAATAAAGAAGGAATCCTGTCGCTGAAGATTGTAGCATTTGATATATAAAAATCACCTAGTTGAAATTTGCATGGGCAAATTTAATTCTAGTATTTGTACCTCTTGATCACTTGATTTTGGAACTTTGAAGTTTTATTGTTTTAGCTGTTTTCACTCTGCTGACAACTCTGTACATTGTTTTACATGTTCCAGCTCCCATTGAACCTATGCAAAAAGAAAGAAGAAAGTAGAAATCCCCAACCCTTCCTATGTTCTGAGAAGCTGCACAAGATAAAAAAAAAATAAAAAAAGAGATTTTGATATATTTTTTATATCTTTGAGAATGGTGGTGGTGCTTTATCAGTCAAACACCTATAGGTTTTTAATCACTAGTCAATGTAGTTCAAACTCATTATATGTCAGGTCCCACCTGAGCTGATGTGCTTATTGAGTCATTCAGCATCTGGTTAGCATCACTGAATAAAACTCGATACCATGCAGATTTGAAAGTTATTTGATGGCCAAAATTCTGATATACTATTTTTAAAATGGACATAACACTTCAGGGCTTTGGAACCAACTTGTTAAATTGGCTAAAAATTATTAAGAAATCAGAATTCTGTCAGGTTTCTCTTCTTGCTCTGCATACTGTGAGGATATCAAGGCACAGTGAATATATGTAATATTGCCCTTGCAAAGAAGAGCTCAAAATACATTGGACAGTGCTGCTTATGTTCAAAGCTCACCCTGCAGAGGGGTTTTCGCATTGCATATTCTGGCTATTGGCTGTCATGAAAACAGGAGGTCACTTACTGACACCTCATTAAAGAATCTGACTCTAAAAATATTTAATCTGAAAAGAAATGTATTTAATTTTTCAAAGATTGGATTTATTTACCAAAACACCTTTTTGGAAGCCATTATAAATTCTTTTCTTCAAGCATGTTCAGTTGCTTTTGCAAGAATGACTAGTATTGTCCACCTAATTGCCAAGTGATATCCACTGCAGGACAATCTCTTGTACAATGGCAGCTAAGGTGATACTCTTCTTGCCTTTTGTAATTATTTGAGGTTTTTTAGGTTGTGCTGAGAAAGACCAAAAGGATATTCAGTGCAGAATGTTGCAAGATGGAAAGGTACAGAATCAAAGACTCGCCTGCAGGCACCAATGCCCCTTGTTACATCAGTTCTTTTTACTTGCACAATTAGGATACTTGTTTGAGCCTGATAAGACTTCACTGTACATCACGGTATTTCTATTTTATATTTATACCCTGTGACAGGGTATATCCATATGGAATGTGCAGAGATAATTGGTTCATGTCCTAATACGAAAAAGTTTTTTGATGTCTCTTGTGATAAAACTGTTGTGCTTTAAATTTTCCTCTTACAAAAGGGAAATACATGTATATAGTTAAAGTAATGAGAGAGGATGTTGCTAGGGTCTTATGGCATAGAAAGCATATTATTTTATTTAAGTGCTCTCTAAAAAAAAACCATTTTAAGGTGGAAAGGGATGAGAGTGATAACAGTGAACATTGAACAGATTCACATTAAGTTTAGACTTTCTTACCTTCACAAAGCACTAAATCTGAAAACTAAAATCTAAATCTATAAAATAAAACAAGACTTTGTTCTGCATATAGTAGTTTTCAGTTATCTCAAAATACATGTTCTAGTAGCATGTTCAAAAAAAGAATATAACTGACATTAAGTTTCTGTTAAAAGAATTCTGTCAAGGTAAAGAAGAAAGGAAACTAAAGAAGATGTACATCACTGGTATGTGGTGTAATTAGCTTTGGCAGAATTAATTGTCACAAAGATGACAGAAGCTACTTATATCAGTTTTGTGGACTATTTATATACCAAAGTCATTATGACCCCTGAACTGGTTTAAAAAAAAATTAAATTTCACTAATGAATTCTCAATTTTTAGGCAGAAAGCATATCCTAAAGCAATTTTGACCAAAGTCTGTGATGCCTAAGTGAACTAAAGCTACCTAAAAGAAAGCTAAAAAATCCCTTTAGGAGAGGAAACACCACAGTAACGTAGAATAAGCTACGATGGTACCTGGTTCTTTCCTTCTCTGTGTGCAGGAGCTGTGATGGAAAAAGGGGGATTTCTGCTGGAAAAAGAAAAAAAAAAAAGGTTCAAAAAGTAACTGGAAGTGGGAAAATGGTAAAACAACTTACTGTTACCACAGTCTGATAGTTGCCTAAAATTCCTGTTTCCAGGTAATGAATTTATGCAGATGGACTTGGAATCTTTGGAAATATGCAGTAAAAGCAATGTGTGAATATTAGAGGGTATGTCAGAAAGATTCCTGAAGTTGGCTGGAAAGATTTTTAAATCTGCTTAAGTAGCATACGTACAACATGCAATATGTATGTTTCTATTAAGAGACAGCCAAGATGCACAGAAGAGACAAGGATAACATGAAAAAGATGAGCATATTTCTTTGAACCCCAGAGTCTGGGATGCAAAAAAGAAAGCAGTGTTGGCAGGGAGAATGGGATGATGCCAGGGGAAGGGAGGATCCAAATGCCACTGTCCTTTTCAGCCTACACACAGCTTCAATGGGAAACAAACTTCTGAAAAACAGATTCTATTATGGAAGAAAACAGAGGTGTGAACAAAAGTGAACTAAAAGAACTGTGAAAAACTATGGAGGAACCAGAAACCAAGAAGTTGTAACTCCTGCCGATTTCAGAGATAGGATCTTTTATTGAGGTAAAATCTTCATTACCTAAGGGGAGAATCTGAAAGCAATGCCACACACAGGGTGAATGTTCCAGAGTCTTTTGATCTGTCTTTTAGACACTTCTACAAAGAAAACTTTGATAGGCTCTTGATGTCCTAGCCAAAGATGTTACCACAAACTCTGAAATAATGAAAACAATTTTATAATCTATAGTTTACAGAGATGAAAGCCATACAGTTTTTTACAGTTATATATTTGCACATATACTTACTTCTCAGATTATTCTTGTGCTTCTTAGATGTGATCCAGCAAGATAACCAACGAAATAATTATAAGAATGCTGGTGCCTGCATAAATTCCTATTTACTTAGAAGTCAGCAGGCAACCTCCAAATTCAAATTTACGCATCCCTGAACACATGATGTGTGTCGAGGGATCAGAATCAAATTAAAGCTCTAAGTCACAGTATCAGAAATGGCTATACAAGCCAAGGCTGTTTATCCACCAAAGTAAGGAAAGATGTATGTTAATAATCAAAAACTGAAAGAAACACTGAAAAAAACCAGATTTTGTTTTTTGGGGAAAAAAGGTTTTACATCATGTTATATTATTTGCTGATGGATACCTAATTATTCTATAAAGCTGATGTTTATACAGTGGTTTTTACTCCTGCAGTTTAAATGAATAAAATAGTCTTTGCCACTACAGTAAAGTAAAAGCTCCTAAATCATTATAGCCCTCAGAGAAATCTGACAGAAAAAGTGGTTATGCACTTTCTGTTTTATTTACAGTATAATTAAAGTAATTATTGTAGCTGTTACAGTAGTACACCTTTTATAATTGCATAGCTGAAGTGAGATCTTAGATAAATAATAGCTATCCAGTGCACTGACTGGAGACATTATTTTCTTTTACAAGCTATTGATTACCTTATAATTCACAAAAGAAGCAAAACCACAAACTCGTTTGCAAAGAACACCAATAAAGATTCTAAATAAATATTATGACCAGGTACAGGTTCAGTGGGTATTTCTTTCATATAATACTATTAATTCATATCTACAAATGCATATGCAAACCACTTAATTTTTGAAATACCATTTTTACACCAATCCATGTCTGTTTTTAATTTTTAAATGGACCAGGTAACTTCTCCCTCACTGCACTTCTTTGTATGTGCTTTTAACAAAAAAGTAATTTTGTATGTACTTGCATGAGAAAAATAATTTTTAACATCTTCACTTTGTTTTTTCTGAAATTACTTTATCTCTGCAGCTCGCACAAACCTGACTGTTTTTCAATTGAGTGAACATGTCCTAAGCATGACACAAACCCCTATATGACTGCAGTGAAATCACTCATATTTTTAGAGACAAACCAAGGCACAAAGGTTTTCACTGTCTGGCAACAACTTACAGAGCACTTGCCATTGACAGTTCATGATTCTAAGACTTATCAAACTAGAATAAAGAAAGCGCTGCAGTATTTCCCTAGTCCTGGGAATGTAATGCAACAAAATCATTGATATAGCACTGCTAGGCCATTATACTCTAAAAAGCTTAAAATCCCACCTGGTAAATAATAAAAAAAAGTGAGATGTTTCATCGAGGATCTTTTATACTATTCAACTGAATCTTCCTGAACATGAAAATGTCAGCTGTTCTTTGGGTTGCATAGAGGGAGAAAAAAAAGTAGATAAAAAAAGAATCATGCATCTTTTTTCACTTTCCCTGTAGAAATTATTTCATATACTAAAATGTAATGTTTCTCCAAATACTTATCAAAATCTTTGATTGCAGCATCTAGTGAGAATAGAAATAGAATGTTCCCCATATTGTTCCCCTTTAAAACAAATGTAGCTATTAAAATTTCATAGACAAAATGTTTATGTGTTTTTAGAAATTCCAGATGATGAACATAACTACTTTTATTTTGAACAGGTGATAATTGAACAATTAAAAAAGAGATTTCTGCCTCTGAATTTCTGAATCAAAAACATAAGAACATAAGAACATATGAACCTTGAAATACATTTTTCCATCTACCATTTCCATCAACACTGTGGTCATCATTTCCTTCTGTGGACCATGCCCATAAAATTTTCTACCTGGAGTAAGGCAACTGATTTTCTAGTCAAAATGTGTTCAAAACCAGAAGTCTTGAGAGAAATTGCAGTCACCTGCAGTCACTTTGAACTTAACCAGAAAAGGTTGTAGTCCAAGGATTTATTTTGCAGGTCCTTGACAATTCACAGCAATTTTTTATCTTTTTCATTTTAAAGAGTGTCAAGGAGTCTTACGTGTCTAAAAATGAGTTTTAGTTTGATCCAGATACCTATACATCTTAATTTTTATATAATTATAAATAATTGATTTTATGATTTTTCCCTGCATTTACTAATTAGTAGAAGTATAGTAAACAAGATTATGTTTGTGTATTTATAGCCTATCTTTCTTTTTCATGGCCATCAGTCTAGATAGGGTTGCAGCAGTACAATCAGTAAATTCAAAGCTAGGATTTCAGTTGTGCATTACAGAAGTTTCTAAATGGCATCTCTGACACTTGTATAGCATTAAGTACATCCAGTCACTTTGTTTCAGCTAAAGCAAATGTCAAACTCTCTGCTGAAATTTTTCTTCCTCTTTTGCTGTGGTTTTCTGAGAAAGATTTCCCTTGTCAGGACTGACAGACAACAAAAATATAGTAAAATACTGCACAAATATAGTTCCTACTGAAGTTCCTATAGTTCCTACTGAAACACATCATTCTCTAAATGTAAGAAATTTTGAGAACTATTTAATAAATTCTGAAGAAACAAAAAAGTTTTCAATTAGCCAAATCTTATTAAATACCCATCTGGATGTAGTATCATTGCCATTCTGAAAATGTAAATTCATTTAATGCATCTCAACCCTCTCATCCACTAAAACTATGCCATGCATTTTCCGGCTGAGCATATATTTGACACTTGGCACCCTCCAGGTCCCCTTATGTATAATCTATTCACATGTCCATTTTACACTTACCCAAAATCTTAGCACTATTTCTGTTTTAAAAATATTTCTATGTAACTCCTCTCAGATAAAATTTGCTTCTGTGGTCAAGGAACAATCCAGATAAAACTTTCCCTAAAGCATCAGTTGAGTTCAACAGGCTTGGCAATGTTCCCACATACTACCCTCTCCTGCATTCTGGCCTAAAATTTCATCTGTACCATTAGAAGCTTTCAAAGTTAGTCTCCAAAGTTAACCTATTATATATCTTCAAATTTCATCCTATAACAGGGATATCAATATGCAAGATTACTTACTAGCAAGTAGCATTCTCTGCTTGTTCAAGAAGGGGAAGCATGAAATGCAATTTTGATAGCAACAGCTGTACCTATGAAGGAGAAAAATCAGCACTGCAAAAATGAATGTAGCACAGCCACGTTCATTACTGTATTAAATCTCTAATAAAAGTCTTCTAAGAGAGGCTGATCACGGATCCTGCTTCCAAGAGTGGAAGAGCTGTGGGGTGAGAACACTGGAACACTAGCTATAAGATACTCCCAGCTTCTGCAAGTTACAGATTTTTTGAACCACTGAGAATTTGAGTATCTGAAGCAATCCATGGCAAGATATTCCATGTAACATAGATTCAGTCTGCTATATTATACTAGTTAAAGGTACTATACTTTTGTAATTTGAATTTTTATCTGGGAAAAAGTTCAGTTTTGCAGAACTGTATGCATGTATACAGATATTTATAAACTGCAAATAACACACTGGACTGGGCTGATGTAGGCAGTCACAAATGGTTCAGTTTAGATTAAGATGCCTTAAATTAGCCTTAGGAAATCTATGCCAGAAGACATTATGAAAGAAAACCCTTTCTAGTTCACCTCCAACCTTCATTCTTCCACATTCCATAAAGCCAAAACCAATAAATGAATGGCATAAATATTCAGTCACCTCTTGCCTTGGTGCCTGTTGAATTTCTTTTTTTTAACCTCAACAACTTAGCAGGTGAGAATTGCCAGATATTTTCATAATGAAATATATAAAAGGAAAAAAAAATTAAAATCCAGACTCTGAACTCTTCTTGCCTCTCTTTTACACTACGTAAGATTTTTGTTGATTTAATTCCTCTTAGAAACCTGACGTTCTATTGAATGTTGCTCATGATGCTTGACCATAGGTTAAATGCTGAAAACACCTCATGCTCAGCAGAGACAATGTTCTATGCTGCAAAATATAAAATTTTAACACGCCACTCCTCCAAACAAAAGTAAAGAGAAGATGCTTTTTTGGAGTAAAACTGAATTGAGCAGTTGCTGGAGAAGCCAAGAGACACATACTAGAAAGTACCTCATTTTTGGTTTTTAGACAATACTACCTTTCTTATTAAGTGGTGGAGAGAAATGTTGGCAGAGACTATTCTACTAGCAGACGGCACTTAAGTTGGAATTAAATACTGCAACAGTATCTCATTTGGAAACTATTCAAGAATGAATGTTTCCATGCAAGAAATTACTTAGTAAACCAAGACTTCTCAGGCTGGAAAAGAGATGGCTAAGTAGGAATGTGATAGAAGTTCATAAGCATGAATAGAAATTAATTGTCCAATGTCTTTGATACCAAAAAAAAAATTAGCTTGTAGGTGAGGGTTACTAAATGCAAAACAGGCACCTCTGCATCTGAAAAGGTTGGAATTCTGTCATGGCCCAACATTAGAAGGAGGATAGATTTTTCAGAAAATGAGGCACTTAGGAGAACACAAAAAAAAATCTCCTCAAGTGAATATATTGTAAACATTCTTAGAAATGCCATATTGAGCAAACTGTATTCTACAAAATTCAAGAAACTTATTTTATGTTTGAGTTACTAACAAGAAGTATTGTATTGTATTGTGTCATGGCTCTATTACTTTAGGTATGTTTAATTCTGCTGCCAATTCTGATTACTCAGATTAAATTAGGCTCAAATCAGAAGTGCTATGCACCTTATCTATGTACGATCTGAGACAATCATTCACCATTTTCAAGGCAAATGATCACTCTATACATACAGACTCCATTTTCATTTAAATGAAGACTTTTCATCATAATTTATCACACTGTTATTAATACATAATAATTTACCACATTATTATTTCATAATAATCTACCACATTCTTCACCACCGTTAATTCTTTTTTCCATTCTCACATTATATGCTCTTTGAATTTGGTTTGTACATTTTTGCATTGTCAATAGTTTTGCTTTAACTGAGTTATTCAGTACTGTTACCTTGAATAATCATGAATTGACTAAACTCTACAGCAACCTATATCTAAACATAAGGACCCTGCAACTAATAACGGTATTCTTCTGTGGTATTTCAAAAGAAATGCAAGCATTTCCAGTCACCTTTGAAAAACACATTTTGAAGAAAATGTACTGCTGTAAATTCTTATTTGCTACATATTTCAGATGTGATGTGGGTAGATTTGGATCCCGAATTTTGTTTGACTTTGCATTCATTTATTTTCTGTAAGCTGCAAGTTTAACCTATTTTAAAAACTGGTAAATAAAAGACTTCCAGTACCAGTTGCTCTGTGATGTAGGTGATGGATCTAAAACATTCACAGTAAACCTGTAGTTCATTTCAGTGTTATTCTTGCTCTCTGAACTTGCAGGTCAGTAAGATCAAGATTTTGCACAAGTACAGGAATGCAATCCTATTTCCTTAGTAGCAATGAGACCTTGAGTTTTGCTAAGGAACACCACAGCAGCTTCTAAAAACTCTATCAGCTTAACTTTTGTGACTGAATAGTATCTGTCCAGGTGTTGAACAAAATTGCATATCTGAGCCATGAAATAAACATGTAAGAATCTCCTTCTCTGGAATTCCATTGTTGTGTTTCTTAAACTTCTCAGTTTTCACTGAATTTTACAAGGTGCAGATGGAAAGGAAGAAAAATTTATCCTAGAAATTTCAGAGCACAGAGAAGACACATGAAATAATTACTGAGATATGGAAAAGGTATTAATTAAAAAAAATACTAAATAACAATTAACTAAAAGTATAAAACTGTTAACTTAATCAAATATTTATTCAATATAGTCAAAAGCAAACTTACATGGGAACACATTTCCTACCACATCTGCAAATGTTTAATTTAGTGTACTTTGTCGTGACCTATGGCAGTGCTGAAGCAGCTTAACATTATCAAAACTGATTTATTTCAGAATCAGACAAATTATATAGAATCTAACCTTGCTATACAGGTAAAAGTACTTGCCCTTGGATACTACTTAGCCTGACTACAGGGCTTTCCTGAAACAGCAAATGTTTTATAAGTGTCAACTCATGGCTAAATCAATGTTTATGCATTGATACCTTTGAATAGCAAACACTTGCTGCCTGCAAGCTAAACAATGTTTTTATCTGTTTGCCTATTTCTGGTCCTTCAACCACAGCACAGGGTGTTGCAAATCGCATTTAGTAACAATTATCTGCTGGAATTTCGTGAAGAGGAAAGTAGCATGATTAATGAAAAGTGACACACAGAGATTACTTGGCTGTGCCAGTCGCCTTGGTGAATGGGCAACTCTGCTGAACTGAAGCCTGACCTTTGTTACTTTTAACGAGGTCATCGTGAATGCTAAATGCTTGAAAGATTAGCCACTACAAATGTTCCAGTACTACTTAACGATGCCTCCCACTAATGAACTGCAGGTAGCCAGTTAAATATAATGATACAGTTTTCACCTTTGAAACAAAGGTTGAACACACCCCTCCCCTCCCTTCCCCAAAACGGTTTTCTGTCAAGGTGTTTAAAAAACAACCTCGGAACTCAAATCAGAGCATGTTTTCTTCACACATAGGTAACTAAGAATCTAAATTTGAATAAGCCAAAAGGTCCAGCTTTTCAGGAACTTTGTACCCAACTAACCACTGGATAATTGCTCAGTAACTGTAATGTTTACATCTCATTTTCATCCCTAAACAGCAGAGAGGCTCAGTATCCCGTACTTTGCTGTAAATACATATTGTTATAAGTTCCTGAGTTTTCAGTTGAACTAACTGAACAAGCATCAGACCACTTATAGTAAAGTCATGTAAATGTGAGATAAGCCTCATGGTAAATAGCTATAAAATAAAACCACCAGTGAGATTAAACATTTGGTATATTGTATTGATTCATATTAGCTACCTGTTGTGACAAAGTGAAATTGAGAATGGAAGCTTGAAATCAGATCTTGAAGTAACTTTTGACTGAAAACACATCAACCCTGACATGAGGAAAAACAAAATATAAAAAAAGTTTCAAGATTATTAATAATAACACTCACACCCCAAAATGCATCTATTTTTTTCTGTGGGAAATGTATTTGATCATTTAATCAGGCAGAGACACCATCACCTTTCCTATACTGACAAAGTAAGCCTCCTGCTATGAATTTTAATTAAATATAAAAATGAAGACATGACACCAGAAATGGAAGAATACAAAATATGTGAACAGACATTTCCAACAGAACACTGTATGCTGTAAAAGTGCATAAAAACGTATGGTTGGTTCAACCTGAATCCATACAAATATATGCAGCAGGCTGCAGGTTCAATGAAGTTCATCACATGGTGCATAAAAAAGCAAGACAAAATCGACTCCTCACAGTATGTCCAATAAAACTCTCTGCAATATACCACATATTTTATTTGTACTAGTCTATCATGTTTTCTCTCTACTTGGCAAACAGAAACAACCCTGCCATTATCTGCAGCGTCTCCATAAACTACCAGGATAGGAGTAAGGGTGGTACAGATTTCAAGCCAATAATATTTACAGTAGCATTAATTAATGAGCATATGCAAGTCATAGACCTGAGGCTGTATCACTGGTCCCATCCCAGACAGAGCTAAGGAATTTATTTCTGTTAACCTCTGCAACTACCTGAAAGAAGGATGTGGCTAGGCAGGGGTTGGTCTTTTCTCCAGGAAACTAGTGATAGGACAAGAGGAAACAGCCAAAAGATACTAGGAGCTGTTCAGGTTGAATATTAGGAAAATTTTTTTCACTGAAAGAGTGGTTAAGCATTGAAACTGGATGCTGAGGAAAGTAGTGGAGCCACCAAATGTTCAGAAAACCAGTGGATGTGGCACTTCACAATGTAGTTAAGAGGGCATAGTGATATAAGGGCAAAGGTTGGACTTGATGATCTTTTACAACTCTAGCGATTCTCTGATTTTTTTATTCAAGGATAAGTGATGGAACCATTCAGGAGAAAAATTTTTTGCAGTAAGGTTTGGCTTCTCTCTGCTTTCAGTAGCAGAGAAAAGAACTGAAAACAGATATTATGGTTTGTAAGTAGGAAGATCACGTTGTGATCTTTATCTTTCATACCAAAGAACAATGTAAGGCTTTGAAAATGCTACATCCAGAGATTGCTCTGCATCCATACAGTATTTAGTGTTTTGTGATAGATGTATCAAGACAGTACTACACCAAGCTAAAAAAAAAAAAAAAAAAAGCAAATTCAGAATTAGAAACATGGCAAAAGAATGTATTTTTTCCATAAGGTCTCAAAATTCAGATATTAAATTACAAGATTTTACTTTTACTTTTGTATGGAAATCTGTACATCTTTTCATAATCATAAAATTTACTGTAAAATCTTTTAAAGTTAACCTACGAAAAATGTTACATGGGACTTCTATTCAACAAAATAGAAGGCTTTTTACAAATGGTTGTAAAATGTCTCGAGAAATTCATTAGCAAAGGTTGCATATCAAGATTCTAAGGTTTTTACTATTTTTCTAGATTAGAAGTAGATCTACTCCATAAAATTTCATCTAGAGTTATTTTGCTTGCAGGAAAAAAAGGAGAATGCAAATTTGGAATAATTTGCCCAAACCTTGATGTTGGTCCAGGGTTTAGAGAAGTAAGAAAGCACAAAGCTCTTGTACTTTCCACTTTAGAGCAGAGAGGAACCCAGGTCTCAGAAGAATAGGCAGAGCCTGATTTTAAATTTTCCTGCACTAGCACAGGAGAACCACTACACAGGGTTCTCACAATTTGCCTTTCTAGAAGCCTACAGCAATTCATTCAAGTTTCAGGGAAAGTTTTGGTCTTTGCAATTCAAATGAAGACAAACTGTTCTTGGGGCTCTCATCTCTTGAAGTCCTTTATGTTCAGAATGTGCCTAAAATTAATATTACAAAGCTGTAGAGTTCAAGGTCTGTAGCTTTTGAACTTTAGATTCTGTGAATGTACATCCAGATTATTTCTTTCTTTGCTAATAACTCAGATCTGTATTTAACTGGAATGAAAACCACAATGCAATATACTTCATACTTGCATATCTTAGCATTTGTACCACACTGGCAAAATAATTGAATCTCTATTCTTTTCATTTAAAATGTACTAAAACACCCCCAAGCCCCACAATAATAGACATATGGATGACCAGAGACCAAGGCAGTACATTATTGTAGTTTGCTGATACCTTTCGCTAATAACCATTATAAAATTTAAGTTTTAAAATGACAAATGTTATATTTAATCCTAAATATGCCTCTTCTAATATACATTAATATTCTAAACTATATTATAATGGTAACAGCTTTGGAAGTTTAACATTACTAACTGGTGGTGGAAATCTATTTAGATACCTTTCTGCTTACTGAAATGTTGGAGTGGAAAAGCATGATCTACAATAAAAACCAACTGTGTATAACAAACACTTACTCAACAATTACTGTTTTTGGGTGGTTACTTGAATACTTTTGTTTGAGAAAATTTTACATTGTTGATTATAACTGTTATATCTTACCTCTTAATACATTTTACAATTTGTGTATAACAGTTCCAAAGGAACTTGTAAATGACAGTAAATCATAAAATTCATTTTGCTTTGCATCAGTTCATTCATCCATGTTCCAACTAATCACCTCATTTCAAAATTCAATAAGCCTAAATACCTGGATTTATGATGCTTTGTCAGAATTAACAAGGGAATATCAACAATGTAGAATTAGAAGTCTATTTCAACTTAAAGACAAGCACCTAGTTGAAAACAATTAAAAAGACTCTGCAGCAATAATTATATCCACAGTGTATGCAAATAAAATAAATTAAAACTGATTTTATTTCTGTTTTGGGAGATTGCAGGAAACACTAAAAAGCTTTAATTTAGTCACTTAAAACAATGAAGTTGTTTTGAGGTAAAACTTTCAAGAGAATGAATTGAGCGTGGAGCACTAAATATGTTAAATTGCACATAAAATAAGCATGTAGATGTATTTTTAAAAGTAGACTATTTCTATTTATTATTCCAGAACTACAATAGATCAGAAGGTTTTTATTTTGATAGACAATATTTTGCTTACAAGTTATCTCCTGTAACCATATATCTAAGGAAACCAATCATCCTATCATATCAAAATGAAAAAAAAAAGATCAACTAATATTTAATAAAGATATTAACCGCAGCATTTAGGAAACACATTCTTTTTTAAGACCCAATAGTCTAGAATCCATTGTTTACACATGAATTACCATTACATTACAAAATTTTTAGCTTTTTTTTTTTTTCATACCACTGTAGGCACTACAACTTACTAGAAGTTCTGCAAGTTCTGGAGACTTGCATTCATGTTCAGTATTAAAAAGGAGCTTTAGTTTTCATTCGTGGAAATAACTGTGACAAACCTAAGTATTTCCTTCAATAATTTGGCATCTGTTTTTCAGAGTCTGTGTTGCAATGATTACATTTAGGATGCTTATTCAGTAGGCAAAACTGCAAATTAAAGAAATCAAAGGAAAGAAATGTGCTTGTAGTAGTGTACAGCTTGTAGGGAATAAGCAGAATTAAAAAGAATGAGCTGGTGATATAATTCATTTTGAAAGGATTCAAAACCTGAAAATTTTGTTACAATTAAAAGGTCTGCAGTCCTCTATTGCTTGTTTGATTAAGTTCAGAGGCAAAACAGCCAATGGTAAAAAGACACTATGCCATGCTGCGTATTTTATCTCCTATTCCTATAACTCTCAATCCATAAAAGGCTGATTTTTATACAACACATGAATCATAAAATCTAGTAACTTTTTGGTGATTCTTGGTAAAACATTTCTCTTTATAGGTATTTTGTCTTTCTTTTTCTGATTAATTTCTCTGAACCTGCATGAGCAATATTCCTTAAATGAGCATGTATATAGCCAAATATAACCATACATGTTATGAAAATACAATTAGTAGTTCAAAACCTTGCATACATTTAAAATCACATCCCTCTGTTTCCCTCACAGAAAGTGGGTTTTTCTAACCAGCTATAAACAACACCATTTTCTCCTAATATCTTCTTCCATCTCCATCTAAGCAACTGTATCCTAACCTGGGTTTTTTACTTCTGGATATGAAGAATGGAGATATCAAAGTGCTCTAACGAGATCTATCAAACACTTCAATAATGCTTTGGAGAATATCTGTGTAAATGTCTCAGCGTATAACATATTAGTGTTAATCATCACATTTTAGATTCTGGTAAGAGATGACATTTATATCAGGTTTCCTATCAGGTTTTACCCTTGCTGTCCCAATAAAGACATTTGGGAAAAACACCAGATATTATACTTATGATGACCATTCGAATAATAAAGGTTTTCCCTGTGTGCATATTCAAATCTTCTTTCATTTATAAAAATGATAATGGAGAAAAAGTCAGTCAAAATAATATAAAATGGGTTTCTAGTGCAAGAAAAGGTATAAAAATATTCAGGTTATTATCTACACATAAGCAGACATGCAAAAAATGTACCTTTGGGTACTTTTAAAATCAAACCATATGTGCTATGTTTTGAAGGAAAAACCTATGTTTTGATCTTGATGATCATTATTCATGATAAAAAAATATATTCTATATTCCTTTGATGCAGCAGAGTGATAATTGGTATTTAAGCAATGGATATAGTTAAATGACTGTTAAATAATTCTATATTATTTTGAAAAGACAGTATCATTCTTCACATGCTTCAATTAAAATCAGAGACAAATGTAGTTACTCATGGACATTTTCAGAACCACTGTACTCTGCCCACGTCTTCAGGAATGTGTACAAATATGATTTTTAAGATTTAACATCAGAAAAAATCTGAAGTCCTAAATTTCAAGTAGGTATGCCAAAAGTTCTGTCTCCTACAATAACAGAATTATGCACCTGGTCTTTAACCTGAAGGACTGAGGCTGCAATCTGATCTCCCTTCTGGTTGTGAAAAAATGCCATAAACAACATAACTTGTCTTGTAAATATCCCCTGGAGCAAATTTTTGTTTTTTTTTAAAAAAATAGAAACCACTTTTTTCTTAAAAAAAAAGAAAACTCTTATACAATCATCAAGAGATTGTAAAGCTGGAAATACTTTTATCCTACATGAACATCTCAGTGCATTCTCAATTTCTGAGCATAACGTTAAGATGTTTGATACTAGAAAATGCATGCAATTAGGAAAAGGCCAGCAACATAAACAATGTGTGTGCAGGAATGGCAGCATTTTCTTACTTTATTGTCTGAAGGCAGTTGCTGTAGCACACAGCTGGACTTGCTCTAGCATGGGGCATGTCGTTGAGCCATTGATGGAGAGAAGCCAAGAAGGATTCGGGGCTGTGAAAAGGAGAAGTGGCTTGGAAACAGAAATGATAATCCTCGTGTTTTTCAAAAACTGTCCAGCAACTTCGTTCTCCTGTGATCTCCCGCTCAGTGGCTGATGACATGCTTTTAAATCCCGAGTGCTGCAGTTTCTCCTGACTGCACACATGCACACATTGTCACAGGTCCCTCCTTCAGAAAAAGAAGTGTTATCCCATTGTCCATTTTACAACAGGAAATGTTGAAGTCAAGATGCTCAGTGGACCAGGGTGACATTTATGGGTCAAGATGCACATTCAAATGCAAGCTGATTTTCACAGCAGGGATGTGAGACACAATGACACCTATAAGCAAACCCCTAAGCACTGTTCTGAACAAGCACTTTTTTCCTTTTTTTTTGTTTTAGTTTGCTACTAGATACAGAATATCACTTGGTTTCTGAGGACCAGAAATAAGTTTCAGGGATTTCAGTAACATGAAATGAGAAAAGAAGGTTTTGGATTTCTATCATTCACTTGGAAAAAAGTGCTGAAATTTTGCTTGCAATACTTGCACTGTTAGGACAAACTGCATGGAGGAGTTGGACACTTTGAGATGCAGCTTGTGAGTTCTCTGCCACTTCCTTGGTAAGTCTGTGTCTTTCTGCTTGGTCCTTTCCACAGGACTAATTTATCTGATCGCTTCAGGTTTGTGTAACACAGACTACCAGTAACACTCTAGGTAAAAGCCTTGATCCTTACCTAATATGTTTTTTTTTGAAACCAGGGGTTCACAAAAAAGGGACAAACAGCTGCTTGGAGGATTTTTTTTCAAATTTATTATTTTTTTTTTTAATTCAAAAGATTTCTATGGGAATTTTAGAAAAAGAAAATGAGGGACCAAAAGATAAAAATTTTGTTAGTGAAGGAGAAGAGGTCTCTACTTTCACTTTTGATATATTGTTTTGATTGGGTTCTTATTAAAAAGTGGTGAATTGAAGAAACATTTATAATCATATCAAATAAGTTATTTGCTGGTGGACCTAAATAACTTTATTATAACTAAAACCAACTTAGGAAATTCCTCTCTCTTTATCCTATCATGAATATAACTTGTGTTTAACTCACCTCACACTAGGACTAGTCTCCCTCAAACCAATTTTGGAATCAAAGCATTTTGTGAGCCTAACTGAGGAATCTACGTATCATTTCTCAGAAGTCCTGTAGGAAACGAGTAACTTAATTTTCACTGGCTTTCTATAGACCCTGGACACTTTCAGCAAGTATTAGATGGTTCAAGCTTTTCTAAAAATTATAATTTTTAACCTATAGGTCATACTAATAAATAAAAAAACCCCATGAATTTTATATTAAATTACAAGCTTCCTTTTTACTTACTATATGTTATTTTTTGAGTTCTCATACATTTGGCTTATTTTTTGCTGATACAGAAGCAGAATTATGAGTGGCTTAGTTTCTAATACTCTGTGGCTTTGACAATGTTTTCAATACCTTATTTGATTTTGTAAAGTCACAATTTTTCTTTGAAAATATCAAAATCTAAGCAAATAATCATTCTCTGAGCACTTCACATTTTCTCATCAGTACTAAAATAATTTCTGCCTTTAAGTCCACTAGCCAAGGAGTATTCAGGGAAATAAACCTCATTTTTATGAGTAACTGAACGGTGAACATAGAAACGTATTTCCAAAAGACATGAATGTAATCCTTATCATGTTCACAAAAATCCATGCAGTAAAGAAAAAAGGACAAACCCAATCCAATTTAAAACCTCAAAACTCAAAGGAAATGTAATTTATAACTTTGTTGCAAGGATATTACTCAATACTAGTTCCACTTGCCCTATTGGAGTATTTTTCCTCACAAAATAGAGATGTTAATTAATAAAAAGCTCAAAAGAGGGTTTAATTTTGAGTGTGTGATATAATTATTTTCCCTTCAGAGAGCCTACAGAATGTGTCAACTCTCTTTTTGAAATTATTGCACCAGGAAATAAAGGATAATTATGTTGACAGCATGCTTCTTTTTTCTTTTAGGTCAAGCAAGATGTCATGTGGGAGGAATTGCCAAACAAATTCCATGATGAATTAGATGACGTAGAATGTAGAAATGCTAAAGAATCTTCCATATTGTAAGAAGTCCATCTCTGCTTCAATTACATGTAAGTGGCAAAGAGGGGAAAATCAATTCCTTGTATACACACTTACTTCAGTAAAAATGCATCTAGTGTGGCACTGGCAAGTTCACCGGCCTCATGGGAACACTTTCAGCAGAACAATGCTGGTCATTTGGAGCTGGCCTGCCAACATTTCTGCATAAGCTTATTGGTATTTGAGTCATTTCACCACTTGGCATCAACTAAATTCAAAAGACTGTTCTAACAGTAGACTTTATTGTACTGAGACTGCACAGAACAGTAAAACTAGTTTGTCCTCACACAGCAAAGGGCAGAGTGACTCAGAATATGCAAAGTGATTCTACTTGGTTGATTTTCATTTGTCTCCAAAACAAGAATTCTTAATCACTAAAATGTCATGACAAGTCAGACAAATGGTAACAACTCCCTTGAAACTATATTTTAAGTTAAAGCTCATCTGAAAAAGGCCCACTAACAGATGGGGAAATGTTTACAGGATTTAGGATTGTGTTTTACCTACTAAAAAGTGGGAAAAAAGAAAAACTAAACATTCTATAGAGAAAAACTGAATTTATGAAAAAATAGTGGGTTTAAACTAATGCAGGTGGTACGCTCACAAAATGCTGAAAACCACATCCTCATAGACACATATGATCTCTCTTCCCATATACTGATATTGGATGGTCAACTTTTATAATTTTGTGAACACCAACATTTGTTTAATTCACTTTTTTGTTTGTTTGCTTGTATTTTTTTAATACTGGATGTGTTTAATTACAGAGTGTTAATCCTTTTCATAGAATTTAAAAGTGAGCAGGTGTTTTTGGTATACTTTTTGACACAGTAAATGATTTTCCAAACGGGGGGGATCTTTTTGGTTTTGTTTGTTTGTTGTTTGTTTTGTTTTGTTTTTCTTTTGCTTGTTGTATTGTTTGTATCTGATCTGGTGGGATTCTCTTTATTGGAATCACGTCTCTGAGGGATAAGAATTTGAACAGGTTTTGTTTCTAGCAAATACATTTATATGTAATTTTTTTCAGTAGTCTGGAAGCTCTGAGGAGTAGCTCTTGGTAGCATCTTTACCTGTAGAGAGTGACAGATTGGAGAGATTCAGGAAAAACCAAGCCTAAGATGTAACACCATTACAGGATAGACTGCACTGGACTAGCTCATTTATCTGTTTTTGCTTTCTTCAAGACAAAATTGTTCAAACAGGATCTGGAACAAATATCTAGATTCACAAGAGGATGCAGGTACACAGCTTCTATTGCCTAGCTTCCAAGTCAGATTCAAAAAGCTGAGTACTAAGGATGTACTAGAAAATTCAGCAGCCACCCTCCCGTGCAAAGCAAGGAGAAGGTAAGGATAAGCCTGAGAGCCACCTGGGTGTGTTGGAAATCAAGACAGGCTTCAATACCTGATCTGGGGCCTGAGGGGCACGTTTATCATACAGATCAAGATTCAATTTTTCAGCAGGAAATCTGCCAGAGAATGCAACAGGAGGGAAGAGTGTGGGGAGGCAGCAGGGGCAGGGCTGCATTCCCAAGGCATGTTACCCAATGCACCCAACAGCACAGTCACAGCCAGAGACAGGTGGCCAGGACACTCAGGTGTTGGCTGCAGGGCCAGGGAGCATCAGCCAGGGCAGAGCATCAAGCCACGTCCATAACTGGTGTGAAAAATGAAAGTGCCTGGTGACAGGATAAGGGGCAGGCAGGTCTATGGCAGCACTGGGGAGGGAACAGGGGCCCTGGCTGGGGCAGAATGCATCCTGTGCCTGTGAGTGGGTGGTGTTGGCAGGGTAGGAACAGTGAAGATGGTTAGTGACCACAGGGCTCTGACAGAAAGTTCATTTTAAAAGTTCAAAAAGAGGTTAGAGTGCCATTTGATACAACTTACTTATTATAGTAGCGACCCAAGAGACAGCATATCTTAATTCAGCACTTTCCTCTCCTAAGATTAGCAGAACAAGAACAAAAGCAATACCTTCTTCTCATGGCAAAGTAAGGACCATGGGTGTGCTTCTAAGGCAGCAGTGCCATCAGCAATTTTCAAGTCCTATATGTTCCTCCTGCAAGAGTTTATGGTGTGGTTTTTTTTGGTTTTTTTTTTTTGTTTGTTTTTTGGTTTTTTTTGTTTGTTTGTTTGTTTTTTGTTTTTTTGGGTTTTTTTTTGTTTTTGTTCATGTGGTTGTTGTTTTTGTTGTTTTGGGTTTGGTTGGTTGAGTTTTTTTGTTGGAATTTTTTTTGTTGGTTTTTTTAATACTCAGAGAGTTTTGAAACCAGACAGAGGTGCTTAAAAAGTTTTGGTGTTACCAGACATATGCAAAAGATGGAGGCAGAAACTTGCTAATTTTAGGATAAGCAATAGGGCTGAGACAGAAGCAAACACTGAATCAACCCCCAAACCTACAAGCAGAGATTAATGGAAGTGAGAGAAAATGATACTAACATTAGCATGAGAAGAATTTCAGAAGCAAGAAGTGTAGGAAAAAGCTGGAGTGACCAGCAGGCTCTTATTCCACATATTCCCCATGTTGGGTGCCCCCTTAAAATTCCATGAGAGCAGTAATGCTCTGGAAGAAAAATGGAAATGGACATGGAGATGGCTAACTTCATGCCATTTCACACTGTTTTTACAGTGCTGTGTGAACTGAAAATGCCTTTAAATATAATAAACCTATTAGCTTCTGATCTGGATAGCAAGCATAGTACCTGAGGAATGAAATACTTCACAAAACTGTACATGAGGCAAAGGCAGTGGGTTACTTCAGAAAAACTCAAGTGTACATCCTCATTAACTACAGTGAAAATATGAATAGCTACAGAAGTTACCACAATATTTTGTTTATGACCTATTCTGATTATCCTTTTAGTTTCTGAATTATACACTATTAGTATGAAAAAAAAAAGTTTTATTTTTCTACCAATTTTGTACAAACCTTTCCTTGTAACACTAGAAATTTGTAATACCAGTCAGGGCCCTGTACAAACTATTAACTTTTCTTGCTGCACACTTTGTACAAAAAGTGTGCCTATTTCCCAGCACAGTCTCTTGGCATCTTCCCTGTCAGATAAGGAAGACAAGACAACAGCTCTGGGATATATTTCTTTCTGAAAGATCTACCTTCCAAGAACTACTAAGAAAGGACACAGGAGAGCTCACAAAGTTTTATCCACACACAAAAAGTATTTGAACTCTCACAGAACTGTGGCACCTTAATCTAAGGCTTATAGGGAATTTACAAAGGGCACATTCCCTTTAGGACATGCCTGTAATTCCCATTATCATCAATGGGGGTTATAAGCAAGTCGGAACAAAGAATAAACCCTTGTGTGTTAGCACTGCCCCTGTTTAACAGTATCTAAATCAATACCAATGACTTGACAGTTATACTTTAAATATATTCTGTCTCATTTGAAATTCACTTTGCACTTAACTAATGAAAGAGTACATTTTAATCCTCCTAATGAAAGTATACAGAACAGCCATTGGAGCCTTAGCCAAAACTGACAAAGTCAATGGGAAACTTTAACTCAAGAAAGCTTTGGATTGGTCTCTTAATAAATAACACACAGTTCATGCTCACTAAAAAGATTGCAATGCTGTTCTGTTGCTTAACCTGACAAAACAGAGCTGCTGCTTTAAAAAGAAAGCTTCTGCATACCTTTATCCAGACTTGAGCCAACATAGATAAAAATATGCAGCACTCAGGAGTTTAAAAATACAGTGTAACTGTGGGACACAGAATATATACTGAAGGAACTTAAAAATGTTACTCTTCCTATCTTATGCCCTGTGCACAACACACTTCACCCAATGCAACCTGTAGTATGTTTCTAAAACCAGAAAACAATAAAATAAACATCAGTCTGAAACAGAAAAAACCCAGGCCTTGGAGTAGACAACCATCTATGAAAACACATGCATAGGGAATGGGGAATTTTATGACTGACATAAGTAATTTTCCAAACTGTTCTGGAAAAGATGAGACATGGAGGCATGTGTTCACACATGAAATTAGAAAGTTAGAACAGATTTACAATATAAAGGCTCTTCTGCTGTCTCAGGAGGAAATCACTGTCCTTCTGGATGTCAATAAATACAGCTATTACAAGCTGCACAGTGGCTAAGATATTCTTAATAGGATTCTTCCCCAAGGAAACATGAACACATAATTCCCAAACAATTTCCTATCGGAGTTTAGTCACAGATGCAGAGATGATCTTACAACTTCAGTGTAATTTGGGTCAGGTTTCCATTCAACTTGCATAAAAATGTACACAAATTCTACAAATGTATTTCTAACTTGAGACCTGAACATCATCTGAAATATAAGCAGGATCTCTGAAGTTTCAGCAGTAATCAGACTTCTGTTCAAGCACTCATATTTTCTGTTGTTATCGTATGTTTCACACCAATTAAAAAAAAAAAACACTAAAGTTCACAGGCTGGAAAAGGGAAATGAATACTGTTCTTTAAAAAAGCAGTTATCAATCTGTGCCTTAAAATTATTTTATTCTGAACTTTTTTTAAACAGAGAACATTATCTAAGCATGTTAGGAGACCACAGTCTATAAATTATGTACAACATAAATAGTAGTCTATAATAGCTGTACTTAAATAAACATGTATTATTTATAGTGTCACAGGTGAAATACTAAAAGAAATTATACAGTCTGGCATCAATCTTCTTGCAAAAATGACTTGTTCATGCTAAATGTGTAATATTGGTTCTTTTTTCTTTTTCCTGGGCTATTTGGATACTTTTGTTATAATTGTAATAAAATATACACGACATTAATAAAATAAATGTATCCAAATAATCACATTACTACTTTTTATTCACTCTAGGGCAGCTGTGGTTCTTTCATTTAAGTTATTTGCTATTCTCACATTATATAGAATGGAGCAAGTCCTGATCTCATTTTTGGTACCTTTTAAAACACTGGAACTTCATGAACGTTGTAGAAACTACTCCTGATCTACACCCCATGAGACACAGACAGAAAGAGGTGCAGCTTTCCTGTACTGGCCTCTTTGTTGTTTCTAATTCTAAATCTGTGCTGAAAGCTGAAGTAGCACATTCAGTATTTTATGCTGTAAAATGAATTCCAGTCAATATAATTGCCCTGTATTTCTGCTGAAAACCATACTCGCGCTTTAACAAAGCAAGGCAGTTTCTCTAACATTCCTGGTATTTCACAGAAAGAAAATGTATTCTGATTAGTTTATCTCTAATTTCACAAATTCTTTATACTTTCAACACTTGTCATTGTTTGTGATAAGAAAACCAGGATCAATCAATTCAAAACGGGACTAGAGTACATGCTCCTTAAATTACATTATAGATCTCTTCCCTGTTCAGAGGGATTAATGTATCAGTATCACTCTGTAGTCTGGGGCACTAATAAGCTTGAACTATCAGGAAAGCGAACACAGCAACAAATTGGTTGTTGTCTTCAGCTGCTGCCATCATGCAGAAACTGAAAGATAAAACTTAGGAACATGCCCCCCAAATATTTATGCATGCTCACTAAAGATGCTTCCTCATTACTTAGAAGAGTACAAAACTTCATTCACAAAGAGTATAAATCTATGAATTCAGTCAGTTTACTGGGAATTAGAACACAGACATCAGCTCTTATAAAAAAGTTTTTGGCTTTCTACATATTTTGTAGCTAAAAAACCCACACAGATTTCTGACTATTATTATTAACATGCTACATCTCTTGTTTCTAGTACCCTTAAAGAGCTGAAGGTTTGTTATAACAATCTGCAGGCACCTCTACAAGTTTTTGGCACATCTCTGCAAGTGAGCAAAACGATGGAAATCATGTCATGCAGAACTTGATGTGTACATCTGGAGCTTTCCAGATCTGCCACCTTCAGTGTTCACCCAATCACTTACCTGATATCTAAATTTAAAAATGTGCTATTGGTTCAAGGTGCCTTATTCTGGATGCCAACTGCACAATAAGATATTTGGTAGTTTTCCAGCTCAATTTTCAATAATTGAGAACAGCATTTTGGGAAGCACATTTATAATCATACTGTTAGAAGACATCATAACAACTAATCTCAAAGAATATGATGCATTATTTAGTTCTTCAAAGTTGGTAAAATCAAAGTTCTTTTGCAATGTCCTCTGAGAAGTGTAGAAAAGACAACATTTTGACTCATTCATATCAGTGAAATGATGTTTTTGCTATACTCTTACTTTCTGGCTATTGAACACAACTCAGAATTTTAATATCACTTCAACTGAACCCTTTTATGACAATCTAGGTAGCAAATGAATCCAGTAACATGAATATGACACCATATTCATGTGAATATTCATCATATTCATATGAATATGAACCCATATGACACCTGCTATAACAACAGTTTCAAAAATTAATAAAAAAAGAATCCATTTTTCTTATCCTGGAATAATATCTATTTTTGTAAAAGAGAATAAAGAGTAAAATGATTATGTATGTAATACTGAAATTACTGTTGCTGGAAAGTAATGCTTCTCATCTGAAATTTCATGTAGATAGTATGAAAAAACCATCACATTTTAAACTTTAAACAGAACTAGACATGTAGAAGAATTTTACCTCCTCTGACAGAAAATGTTTCATGGGATTAAAATAATTCAAAGATTCATCCAGATCCATATGGCATTCATCTGAATAACACCAGCCCAACAATCTTTATGATAGGAGAACATGGGTTTTAAATTTCTTTTTGGGGGAAAAAAACCCATAATCCCTCCATATTGGAGAACACTGTTATGCTTCAGGGTTTTTTCATTTCTAGTACAGCTTTTCACATAATCTGGTGAAACAACAAGACCAAATCACATTGCAGATAACACAATCAAATCAATTAGTTACACTCTCTTTCAGAGACTTACTTTTCTAAACCAAAGCCTTCTGCACTTGTGTTAGCATACAATTAAACAAGACAGCAGTGTGATGTAAGAGATCTTTGCTTGGATCTGTCTTCTATGTTGTCTCATAAGTGTATTTTCCTGGTTTAAGCTGGGATACAGTCAGTTTTCTTCCTGGTAGCTGGTACAGTGTTGTGTTTTGATTTAGGATGAGAGTAATGTTGGTAACACACCAACGTTTTAGTTATTGCTGATCAGTGTTCACACTAAGCCATGGAATTTTCAGCTTCTCACCACACCCCACCTGCAAGGAGGGGGACAAGAAGCTGGGAGGGGACACAGCTAGGACAGCTGACCCAAACTGGCCAAAGTGATATTCTGTACCATGTGGCATCATGCTTAGTATATAAACTAGGGGGAAAACTGCCTTGGCCCTCTGCTCAGGAACTGGCTGGGCATCAGTAAGCAAGTGATAAGCAACAACATTGTGCACCACCTGTTTTGTATATTCTAGCTATTTGAACATTATTATTTTTATCATCGTCATCATTATTTTCCCTATTAAACTGTCTTTATCTCAAGCCATGAATTTTACTTTGTTTTTTTTTTTCACTTCTTTCCCCCATCCTAGTGTCGGAGGAAGTGAACTGAGCAGCTGTTTAGCCTGTCAGGTTAAACCAGAGCACATGTTTAGCTAGCCCCAAAAGAGACACTAGTCTATCCCTCTCAAGAGAGCCCATACTATGCACCTCCTAGTGAGGTCCAAAGTTTTTATTCACTAACCCCTTTACAGCCAAGGCAAGACCCCTTGTCTGACATGTGCATGCATTCCTATGATGCCCTCTCTGTAGCACCAGGGGCTGTATTTGTCCCTCACTCTCTTGATGTCTGTAGTTCCGTGAACCCAATATCCATTCCACCTTAAGCAAGGGCTCCCCTTAGCCCAGAAACAGAGAGCTCTGTTGTTTTCCCTTCCACATTTTGCCACACTCCCATCCTCATCTGGCTTTTGATTTAAAACTGTCCCACTACCTACACACCTTTTTTCTTTCAGCCTGAAAAAATTCTGTTTGTCTGCTATGCTGAAAAGCCTTGAAAGAGTGCAACTGCAGGCTTTGATTAACTCACAACAACTAAAGTATCAAGATACAGCTCTGCTGTAAAAATAGCAGAGAACCACATCTGTGATCTATTTCCCCTCTTTTTCTAGTTTTATTTTTTTATTGAACCAGTAAGGTTGTGTTCACTGACACCTAGAACATTTCCTGCAACTTGGAGCAGATTTGATTCAGAAATACCTTTATATAGAGGTATATAATTAATCAGAGTATAAATTTAGCCAAATATTAGAGCTGCAGAAAGACATACCCAAGAGTCATCACACTGCTAGCCTCACACAAAGTCAAGTGGAACAAGGAAACAAACACTTCTTTGTTTCATACTTCCTACGGTTTAATCTATAGCTTACACAAGATAATATGCCTACATTTTCTCTCTTGCTCACATGTGATTTACAAGCCTGTAAACATATTAGAAAATTTTCTGGCAGGTGATGTGAGTATTAAAGATGGTATTTGGACATTTGCTACACCTTCTGAAAAAAAGGACTCAATAAAGTGCAGCACCATTAAGCAATATTAGCTACACCACGTTGTGCTTGCATCCTCTTCTGTGAGGAACCTGATTTCCCTGTCTTCATGACTCTCTATTACTGTCTTCCAACAGTTATTTTTAAAAGCAGCAGGAACCCTGTTAACACAGTAGTGTGAATGTGTTTCGGAAGAATCTTCTGCTAGACTGAGAAATTACCTTTTCTCTTTATTTGCTATTCTAATATTGCAGCAAAGTCTCAGACAGCACAAATTTCCCCCAAAAGTGCACTGAATAAATCCCATATGAATCTGCCAAACCAGGTTCAGTAATGGCTACACATTGCTCTGAACAATTCCAGAACTTTCTGTGGCATGGGTAAAGCATTTCAACAGGAGTAAATAGTTTAGAACTCAGGCTATTTTCAATGTCATTATTTGTTACAAATGTATAGTTAGTTTGGTGAATCTTACCAATTTCCTTAAATCCCTAAAGGTCAGAATTCATGTGACAGTTTCAGCCTTTAGATCCTATTCTCCTACACCCTTTCTCCTCAGAAAACTATAGATGAAAATTTCAAAAGATTTTTTTTTTTCCTGGCATGATATAACAATAAAGACTCAAAGGCTGGAAAACTCAACAAATGTCAGTAAGCACTGTGGTACAAAAATCTCAGGATGTTAATAAGCAATCTTGTTATTTCTTCTCCAGACCAGTGAAGCCTATCAACAATAATTACTCTCTTTACCTGTACAGTCCTCCCTGCTACAAAATGTGGACTGACAGGGAACAACACTATATTGGTTGTGTTAGTTGTCCTTCTTTTACTGTATGTGAGGAACACACACTAAATACTATGATTCATTCAGCTTGGTAAGAAGAGGGAAAAGAAGTCTATTTAAAAAAATAGAATTTGAAATGGCCTGTCATGACTGGAATTACTGTGTACAATGTTCTTTGCTGAAATAAAGCTGTTGATTGTTCTATAGGCTGTGTGGTCTTTCAGTTAACAGCAAAAAGTGGCCTTTATGAAAGATTATCTGAATTAATAAAATGTGGTTTGCAGCTGTGATATAATCACCCATTATCACTCAACACATGCATTAAAATACTGAATTCATGTTTGTTGAGCTAAAAAGATGCCTGGTCTATCAAAAAAAACCTCAAGAAATCAGAAAACAAAAGCACACAACAGGACTTTTGGTCTCTACATCCATGGCTATAAAAACCCCAGGGTTTTTGGAAAAAGACACAGAGGGGGAATAAAATATGGGGAAATTTTAAGAGCAAATCAACCAAACAAAGTTTTATCTAGTGAAAATGCTTTGCAGTGCTTAAATTCTGATGTACGGATCCCAGTAAAAAGCTGAGAAGTCAAACCTGAAACAAATTCCTAAATTCCTCAACACTGGAAAGCTAACTGTTGACAAAACTTATTTATGCTATGAATAAATATATACACACTTTATAATGTTCCAAATGAAATATTATTAAGAAATTTCTCAGCTATGAATAAAAGTCATAGAAGCAATAGGAGAGACCTAGATGAGTTTAGTCTGCATAACAGTTTTTAAAAATTTATTAGACAATTTGTGGTCCTTTATACTTACTGTAAAAGTTCCTCTAAAACTAATCAGAAGTGATAATGCGAATGAAAAGTTTAAGAATTGAGTTGTTCAATGCCCTCTGAACAATCTATTACCAGTTTGATAGGCATGCAGGACACTGAAGCAGTTAATACGTAGTTGAGCATGTTTAAAAACAAAAGATTTTTCTGCCTGATAAAGCACAGCTGCAGAACCTTATTGCTCTTCTGAATGTGGATCGACATGAAAAGAGATTTCCTCTCTAGTTTTTAATATTTTATTAATTAAAAAACCCCAATCTTTCTTTGCTTCCATTAAGTATGGAAAAGTTTCATTAATATAGAAACCACTGTAAGCTTCTGGCCCTTACAACAGTTCTCCCATGACAGCAATAGTGACATATCAACAATCAGTATTCTGCATCCTAATGGTGGTTTTCAAGCAAGCCTCATAGTTCAGATGGGGGCAGTAAAAGCTTATGCTATCCCTTTAAGGCTTTCTTGATGTCTTTTGGCATTCTCTTATAATTACAGCTTTTACTGTAAGCACTGTACTGAAGGCAATGTGCTGCAACTGAGTCCTTTGAAATTATTTGAGATCAGTGTAAATGCCACTTTTTAAACAACTAAACTGGAGAACATTTACTTTCCTTTAAGAATACAATCACAACTGGAGCAAATATGCAATTAACTATCAAAATAAAATGCTGATCTGGGAGATTTGGACAATTTTCACACAATTGCATTAACAATAACTCTGTCCCTCTCACTTTCCAAATTCCCCCCAAAGTCTCCAAGCTAAAAAATATTATACTCACACATTCATTACAGTTGCAAAAACTATGTATAATGGTAGAAAAGTACTAAAATTGTGAGCTTTAAGATCTGAAGATATTAGGTTTGTAGGAGAGAAATAGCTAAAATACTGGTGCTGTATGCATCAATGGAATGCCTCAACATGTATAAAACATACTGAACGAGGATTTGCCAGGAAGATGGAAAGGACTGAGCAGATGTGCTTTGTACTAAATGATTTTCATATTTCAATGTGACAAAATAGATGAGCCACATAAAGCTTAATTTCAGTTGCAAATTGCAAGCTGGAATAAGTTCCAGAATAGTAAACAATTAGCTGCTTTATTTTCTTTTTAATAAGACTAAATTACCAGATAATATCTACTGGCATCAACTTGGCTAATAAAAATCTGTTTAATAGGATTTGCCATTTTTCCAGTTGCTATCATGATCAGCTTTGCATTTTGATTATCTTTAAACTTTGCCTCAATTTTCTCATAGAAAAGCTCTCAGTAGTAATTGCTTTAACATTTATTCCAGGTCAAGTGGTTAAGTATGAATAATGATGTGTCAAAAATGTACAGTAGTGCTGTCAATAGAGCAATTACCATTTAGCTAGAGATTATTATGGCAAAAGAGCACATTAACTGGGCACAGTAAACAGAACAACAAAGAAAGAAGGGGCAAAGGGAACAAACTGATTTCAAAACCTGCCAGTGTTATACAGTGTGTTACTGCCAGATATTAGTTGTTACATAAGAGCAATTAAGTCTGCAATCAGCTTCACTCGGCAGCATTGGATTAGAATGCTTCCAATTAGAAAAAGAAGTTAGAAGCATGTTTCTAGAACATTAGCTTAATTTTTAAAAATAATCTCACAATAGCTTTGTTTCCCCTTGCACGTTTTGCATTGCTGTTTGGAAAGTGATCGCCAGCAGGCATTGTGCTTAAAGCTTATCCAAGTCGGTAGGCAGCGCACTAATGACAATACAGTGTATGTCTCTCTCTGGTCACTGGTACTGGTGTAAAAGCTAACATTTTTTCCCACATGATTTTGTAACTTGCAATGTAGTTCATTACTGACTTACTCGAAAAAGTTTAACGGAGAGACAAGTCTCAAGATGTGTTTTTCTATGGCCTCTATTAGCTAGCAATCATTTTGATATTATTCCTTTAAATACAGTAAAACTAAGAAGTTCTGCCTACAAAAGCTATTTGTTCAGATATATCTTTAAAAAGACCTCTAACTGTATTAAAAACATGAAAATTACAGTCTGGCAGAGCACAGAAGTGTGTCCTCTCAAGAGCTGTCTCCTTCAAGATCAAAAGCCATTTGTATTATCCAGCCTGCACATGCTGGCTCAAGAACTAAGCAATCTCTAGAAACTCCCACATTAAAAATCTAGATGCCATACAGCCTCTAACTTAAAGTACTCTAAATTCATCTTGTAAAAACATACATACATCTATATATACATACATACCTACATACATATATATATATATATATATACACACATACATATACTTGTTTTCTGCATGTCTTATTATTCTAACTCTTCCTCTACTTGGCATGGGACAATTACAAGCTGATTCAAATTAGTGAGCGTTGCTTCAATTGCCTCTGAGTGGTAATTAGAAAACTTCATGGCATTCCACTACAGTTGGGTCTTGAGAAAAGTAGAAGGCACTCTTTACCCTGAGAAATTTGCATTATTTCACAATTAGATGACAGTAAACTTAACATGGAACTGGTAGTACAATTCCATTAGCTTATCTCTATACATCCTTTATGTCCATAGCTGAAGAGAAATTATGAGTTATGATGTGTTCTTATAAAAAGAGCTGATCTTGGATGCCACTTCCAGATGAAGGCTTTATTGAATATTCAACACCTATGAAATGAGGTCAGTGTTTGAGCTCCATGTTTTGGAAGAATGAATGTTCTCCCTATATGCAATTGATAATTATTTTAGTCAACCTCCACTGCCAAAAAACCTGAACCCTGAACAACCCAAACTGGAAAATATAAACATGTACCTTTGTCAAGAAGGAGCATTTCATAGGAAGTACTTTCTTTCTGAGGTTAAAAAATATTTTATCTTTATTTCTACCTACGCTTGTGCCATTTTCCAAGATATCAGTATAAAGTATTTATAAATGAGAAAAGTCAGTACTACTGAAATAAAGTAACTTTTTGCCTTGAATTACAATTATCAATATTTTTATCTTTAGGCAAACTTTAAAATTTCATGATATGTAGGTGCCATTTAGTCACTTCTTCATGAAAATCTAGTATCACTTTGAACTCAACCTTTTATTGCAAACGCACTAAAACCTCAAGTTTCGCCTGCTTCCATGGCTTTACAATCTCCTGTGACACATTCTCTGAATGTATGTCTCATAGAATCTGCAACTTTTCTTTGGCCCTCATGAATTTCTGATGCAAATTCTGTCTTCTTCTTTAGACAGTGCCTGGAATAAGCACTGTGATCAATGACAAGGATCTTCAAAAATCATGCAGCCACACAGAGTTTTTGAATCCCGATTATCAGTGAAACCTACTGTTTTCACTGCTGAACTTGAACAGATCGCTAACACAACTTACACAATGAAAATTGGGAAGATCAAGATTTAGATATATAAAAAAATCTAAGAAAAGCTAAAATTAATTTTTATGGGCCTATATAGTGTAAATCAGACAGTGTCAATAAGCAATATAGGATTGTTTCCTATTGCATGACTTGTATTACAGTATACTTCAATACAGTGTCTACTATATTGTAGTAAACAGTAGAGTTCTCTTACTGTCTTCTCTGACTACAACTTTTCCTCTACTAAGAAAGACATCAAGCAGTCTAAACTGTCAGGATTTTTAAAGGATGGAATACATTTGTCTACTACCCTCATAAATAATTTGAAAGTAGCTTCTATTTGCTGGAATATTAGAGGATGTGATTCTCTGAATCAGACTCAGGACAGAAGTACTCATAAACCTCTGCAAAACAGGGAGGCACAAACTGCCATTTAAAGAGCTAACCCCCATAATTCTATCCCATACATCCCACAGCTCACTTCACTCATGCATATAGGTTATACGAGTGATGACAGAAATAAAATTTGGACCTCTTAGGATTTGGCATAAGATTTCATATTTTGGCCTTCCTCACTAAAGGAAGCTAGACAGACTTCATTCTATTGATTGAAAATGAATTAAAAATTATTTTGATTGAGTTTAATTATTATGATTTGAATGATTACAAAACAAGAACAAAATTTGTCTTCAGCTTTGCAGAATCTATTACAAAGAGACAAAATAAACCAGTACTAGCAGAGTTAGAGGCAGCCTTAAGGAGATTTTAAGAGTTCTGAAGGAATATACCACAGAATCCAGATTAAGTTGGAAGGGATCCTTAAATATCATCGAGTCCACCTCAGGCCCCAAATAGCACCATTCAGCAGTCACACCATGTCCCATTCTCAAAATCTGTTGCCATAGGAGACTGTAGTTATGCTAATCAAAATAAATGAGAGATATGTATAAATTAAAAAATGGATATAGAAATTACTATTGGAAAAATGTACTGAACTACATTAAAAATTCCAATAACCAGTTTTAATTAAGAATAATTTGCTAGATTCTAGCTCTTTTTTTTTCATATTTTTCTGAATAGACAAATGTTATGTAGTAAAATCTATGGTAGCATTTTAGTGTAACATTGCACCAGAAATTTTAAGTCTGAAGGCTAAACTTATCCTTAGCAAAATAGGACTTGAAATTATTCAATAAATGAAAAATTAAAGGCAGACATATGCAACTATGAAAACACTTCAGAGCAGAAGGAATATAAAATATCCAGACGCTGTTTTCTTATGTTGCCTACTTGCATTTTTCTGTGTGTGAGGTGCCTTGCAAATATTAAAAAAAAAACAAACCTGGCCTTTTTCCATACAGAAATAAAAATTAATAATATCAATGACATATGAAATTGGAAGCTGAAAGAACATACAGGTGTTTGGTGGATGTTCACACAGATATGGTGATGGGGAAAGCTTGGGAAGCTGTAGAAAATCTCATTATTTTCCTCTTCACGACACAACTGAAGGATATAATACAACCTACAGTAGGAAAAGGTCTTGAAAGTACTCAGAGCCATGTAAATGAAAGATGATGAACTCCAATTGCAACAATAATTTAGACTTTTATGGATCTCTAACTCCCATTGCAATCTTGGATAGCCAGTTACAGAATTAGGAAATTGAGGTAATTTGCGATCTTCTTGTAGCACACTAGAGACCAAGAAATGTGTGAAATACTGACTTACAGATACTTTTTTATTGGGACTTCTGCTTCTGATTTCCCTCTAGTATTTATTAAATAGATAAAAAAATCCGAAATCCAAAACCAAACCAAACCAAACCAAACCAAAACCCCACTAAACATGTAATTTCCCTAAATATCTATAAATAGGCCATCAATAAAAACCTTACCAGAAAAATCTGCCATTATCCTGCAACTTAATGATTAAATGTCACTGTAATGTAACCCATTCTATCCAATTAATGTAATTACAGGTGCCATTCTTCCACAAAGCCCTAATCCTTAAAAAGAGGAAAAAAAAAAAAAAGGTGGATTAAACCATTTCATTAAGTATTTTGCTTTTTACACTTCAATTTAAGTAAATTCCAGAGGTTTTAAATGTGGATTTTGATTGCTTATGTGCATCAAATCTAAAAATCTCTCATCATGTCTTAGGTGAGTCATCACATTGAATAAAACAACAAGGATGAATCATATTTAAATAAGTATCTAGATTATATCATGCAAAACTGAATAGGATAATATCTGTCTCATGCTCAAAAGTTAAAAATTCAGTACTAATACCTTTTTTTTTCTTTTCTCCTGGATTAAGCAGTAGAACTAGATTTGCTGTGGCTTTATTGAAAAGATACCTATGCTTACGAAACAGTAATACCTATCCATAAAAATATCACTAAATGTCCAGATCATTACACTTCTTCTTGCTTTTATCCTCTCCCCACACTTTTGTATATCACAGGATGCCAGAATCATTCAGGTGGGAAAGTACCTCAGTAGGTACCCAGTTCAGTCTCCTGCTCAAAGCAGAGACTACATCAATTTGAGCCCACACTGTTCAGAGCTTTGTCTAGTTAAACCAGAGCTTCCACAGGCCTACTAGGTCCAATACTTGATTCTTCTTTTAGAGCAAACTTTCCTTTATCTATTCTCAGCCGGCTCTGCTTCACCTTATAACTGTTGTCCCATCCACTGTGAGGGGCCTGCCTCAGTTTTCTCAGTAACATCCTGTAGGTATGGACAGGCTGCTAATGGCTACCCTCAAAGCCAGCTTTTCCTCCAGACTTAAAAATACCAACTTTCTTAGCCTATCCTCAGAGCATCTTTAAAAACAAATGTTTCTTGTTGTCTCACGTGGAAATTCATCGTGAGGGCAAGCGGAGAGGGGCAGGCACTGATGTCTCCTCTCTGGAGATCAGTGATGGGATCCAAGTGAACAACATGAAGCTCTGTCAGGGGAGGTTTAGGCTGAATATTAGGAAAAGGTTCTTCCCCAGAGGGTTGTTGGGCACTGGAACAGGGTCCCCAGGGAAGTGATCACAGCACCAGCCTGACAGAGTTCAAGAAGTGTTGGACAATGGTTTCATGCACATGGTGTGACTCTTGGAGATAGTCCTGTGCAGGGCTGTGAGTTGTCCTGTGCAAGGCTTTGTATAGTGTTTGTTTTTGTGTTTACATTCATTAAAGAACTGCTGCTGAGAGCAAAATACTTTTTTTTAAATCACCTAGAAAATTTCTTTAAATTGTCTGAAGAATTTGGAAAATAGCACATTAAAGTTTCTCTAGTGAAGATGAGTACTGATACTCAAAAAATTGTACATTCTGTTTGTAAAATCAGTGGTCATATGTACTTCTCAGCTTCTTCCTGGTTTTCTCTTTTTGGTTGCTGAACCACTGACAAAATAATTTCAATCAGTCATCCAGACCTAGATGCATTTGAATCTCCCTCTCTTTTAGGAATAGTGGAAGAATACTATCACACCATTCATGTACCACTTTCTCGAATTATTTTCCAACTCTTGTTAAAAAGCTATAGCATTAGATAGAAAGACAGAGAAAACATCACTTCTGGCAATATTATATGGATTCAATAGATGTAATAATCCTGAACAAAGTCCCCTCAACCACAGGAATTTTTAACTGAATACTTGCATTGTTTTGGCAATAAAACTTAAAAACCTACTATCACTACTCCTATGAAACACAAATTCTAAATAAACTTTTTCTGTACAAAATCTTTGAATAGATCAGAAACAAATCAATGTGTTGAGTAGTAGGCCAAGATGCATGCATGGAGTCAGAATTCGTGCTCAGACTTGGTGCATTTTTGTGACAGACTTACAAGATCCCAAAATGTGTTTGAACAACAAATGTATTCAGCTTTAAGTACCTTTAATCTGGAAAACTTCCCAGCTTATATATCTGTCCCTTTAGCTTGTGCTACACAGCATGTACCCTGTTACCTTATGACTAACATCTTTAACAAGAATAAAAGTGTATCAGCCTGCAACTTGTAACAAACCAAGAAGAGCGAACAACACAATATTAAAAGTCTGTTTAAAACTCAAGGCATTCAGCCTTGGCAGGTGAAGAATCAACTTCACTTCACCTTCTGTTTTTGACAGCTTTTTCTCACATTTCACTTTTACACAGCAATTTATAAACTGTTTGACCCTTTTTAGTCAGGCATGCCAGTCAGTAATATGAAGTGACGTGCATATTCTGATTGGAAAATGGTTTTGCTGTGATAAAAGCTAAATGAAATAAGTAATTAAACATTTTATTCCTTTCGAAGTGATAGTAGCAGAAAATGAACAAGAAACGTTCTTTAAACTATCCTGAAATCTAACCCATTTTTTGTAGTCGAGGGATCATTCTCAAAACTATTAAATATTGCAGAATATTACAGAAATACTGGAACAGATGCAAAAGAGACCTGCTATTGTTTCTCACCTTCATAACAGATTACTTCAAAAATTATACTTTTAAATTTAACATCAACAAAGTGATTTTTTTTAATATTGGAAAATCAAAACCTCCAAGAGTGACTTTTTCCTAAGAACGAAATTATTTCTCTTCACATGAAAAAATACCGTGCATTAGTTTATTTTCTATTTTTAATTCAGATTCAGACATCAATCACACTACTGTTTCAGGTCCCTAGGTTTGGGGCAGCTGGAGCTTTGTTTTAGGCTTGCAAGAGTCAATAATCATTTTAAATTATCATAGGCAGGCATCAAAATGTTCCTTCAGAAACATGAGAATCATTTCTGTATTCAGCCTTGCAGACTTTGAATACTATTGTCTCTTGTTATTTATATATTTGGCATATAAACCCTTTCAGACTCCTTGGAAATTGCATATGAGTAACACTTTTCCTATCCACTTATTATTGACATCTATTTTGAGAGACGGTAGCTCTGGATAAGAAGAGTACCTAGCCGCTACAAAGAGAAGCTGTCTGGAGAGAAACACACAGCTTTAAGTGAAGGGCAATGGCAGAAAAGGGAGATTTGGTCCATGTTTTGCAGAGTGTTGAAAACACAGCATTTATTACAAATGAAGCAGCCACTAATGCTTCTTAAGTCATGATTCAACAGCTCCTGGATGTGATCCTGTAAATTACTCTGTGAAAGTAGATGCCTGTACTCATATAAAGTTTCTTGCAGTACTGGAAGTCTGTCTGAACAGACAATTGCAACTCAACACTTTTAAACAATGGCAAAAAATTTTTTAGACTTAAAAAACTCAGTAAGGGCTTATCCTGTAAATTTTAATTTAATTATCACCTCTCCTGTGAATATAGACAAGAGGAATATGTGGAACTTTGGAGTTTGATCATCTGAACTCTTAGAAACCAGAGGACACAAAGCATATGTTTTTTTACCAAAAAGAAATATCTGTTGCAGAAATCAAGGAGGTGTTGGAAATGCATAATTTCCATTACACCACTTGTCTGATTAAAAGTTGGAATTATGGCTTCAAGGTCACAGTAAAAGCCTTTAGTTCCTGTGAATTTCCAGTGTGCAAACAACTTTCATTCCAAATTAGCTTATTCAAAGCCATTTAGTTCACTTTACATTAACATGGGACAGCATGATGATTTCTTCCTCCATTAGAATTCCCTAATATTTGACCTATTTGTCATTTCTAACCCTAAACCTAAAATTGCAGCTATCTTCCAGCTAGGCATTTAACACCAGCCTAGTCTTCAGATCTTTTTTTCCTGCCTAACGCTCCATGAGACTTTTCCCATAAGGAACAGGCTCCTGTACTTTTCCATTGCTCCTACATCCTCTGAGCCTATTGTCAATAAGGGAGTGAAGATGGAAATTGGAGATTTTTTCCATATCTTCTACATTTTTTGCAGTAGTTAAGCAAAACTGAAACATTTAGAACAAATGCTGGAGAGGCAGAATAGCACCACAAAGCAACGCTTCATGATTATACTGAAGTATTATATTTCCATCAGAGGCATCTTGCATCAATGAAAATTAATAAAGGCAATTGCTAAGTAATATGTAATTTTACAGTTGGCACTATTATAAAGGTAGGTAATTTCTCTGTTTTCTTACAAATCCATTACTTCTTAGCAAAAGCTCTTAAGACACTGATAAGAAATTGTAACCTTGTACATTTTATGAAACAAGAATTATGTCCCTATTGTGTTTCTAAAGAATGAATAGACTAAAAGATAAATCTAAACCAATGAAATTAGAATTAAAGGAGGGATAAATGTTAGAGAATCCACTTAAAAGGTTGTCTTTTCATGACAATTACACTAAAATACAGTTCATTTTTGAAGTGTATTTCACAGTATTTTTTTTTGAGAATCTCTGCTAGATCTGAACACTGAGAAGTAACACAAGATTAATTAAAGTACTGTATTGCTTTCATCAGCACCTACAAAAATTGAGTTACCACCTCTCTAAAGTAAATACAAAGCAGCAGATATGTGAGTCATTTACTGTAGCTATGTTGCTCCTGCTAATTTATGATGTAAATGATTTAGAAATTACTATGAACACTAGAGCCTTAGTGAGCAGTTGTCCAACATGTTTCCATCAGACAAGAGTCATCTATCTTGCTCTTGATGCGTCGGGAGCTTTAAGCAGACGCATCATGACCCAGCACTGTTCCTGTGGCTGACCTGTGGAAAATCCTATGTGTATCAACGGCAAATAAACCCCTCAAATTGCAGAAATAACTCTCACATAGTTATGAAGCCTCAATTTAACAGTAGAAGCCTGCAAGGCAAAAAAAAAATAGCTTCCAGCATCTGTGGATCTCTGTCTTTCCTCTGCTCTTGAACATTTTTAACTCCTTAAAATGTTCTGATATACCACTAACAGACAAGATGACATAGAGACTGTTTGTTTTATATGCCTATAACATTGAACACATTTCTGTGACGCTTTGAAAAATAAGACTGTTCTACATTCCCCTTACCTTCTGTTTTGCTCATAATGCTCTAGTTTTTCCCCCACAGACACAAGGCCAAGTATGATTAATAATTAATAATAAATGCTGCATTTTAAATGGCTTCATCAGTTAAGCAAAACTGATGGATACATGAAAAATAAAAAACCTAGTTATACTAAGTAAAATACTGGAATAACCATAACTGCATTCTTCTAGGATAACTAAGTGATAGTATACTAATAAAATCCAGTAGGTAAACATCCAAATTAAAACATGACTGTAATATTATTGGAAGTTGTATATCTTCTACTACAGATGAACAGCTAAGACCAAAAAAAGACTATTTCATGGGTTCCTATGAAAGGAAATTATAATCTGTATTTCTTCAGATTTAAGACTACAAAAAGTGTAATATAAAGTTTCAAACTGATTACAAATTATTTCCTTCCATGGGGTATATTGTTCAACTCCTATACACTGCATTTTCAAGTTTTACAGAAAACCTGTGTAAAAATTATGATGTTCATATAGAAAAAAAGTTATGATCTGTTGAGTTACTTCCAAGAAGAATAATTTCTGGAGGCCTCATCAAAAGCTGTATTTCACTAAGTTGAGCAGTTAATTGGTCTCAGTTTGTTTGGCTTTAAATTGAATTCAGACACCTAGGGCATAAGTACATCACCAGGAGGCTGTCAAAATTTTAGATTAGTAAGGAAGACATTTTTTACCTTGGAAATACATATTGTAGATATTTGGGAAGAGTGGATACTGTATATGACAGTCTCTAAATCTCCTGAAGTATAAGAACTTCAGTTTGTAATACATGCTAGAAACACAATGCCAGTAGAGATCACTCAGCTTGGCAAATCTGGTTCTCCAAGTTGCAGGCACAAAATATATTTTTTCTAATTCTGAATAGAGACATTTTTCCAACAACCTTTTAGAGTCCACAGACCTTTCTCTACATCCTGTACTAAATGCAAGACCTGTAGGAAAGACCAAAAGCTACAAACATGCTATGACACAAAAAAAGATCAGGAGAAAATTCAGGACATTGTCAATGTACAAAGTTACTGTAACGCTTATAAATCTGTGAAATATAACTCCTTAATGTCTTTGAGAAATATTGCATATTGTACTTTTTAGAAAAGATAAACAAAACCCCAAACCAACCTGTTTTTACAAAAGTTATTTTCTATCTTCAATCTAATCTATTGATCTTACCTTTTACAAAAGCTATTTCAAAAGCTATGTATTTCAGGAAACCTAAATTTCAAGAAATTGTGATGTGACAGTATCTTGGCAGCCTGGAAATCAACCTGCCATTTTTCTTGTCAATAGACATTTTAGTTTTTCTGTTTACACTAATTTTAAACACATTAGTGTCTTTCAACAGTGAATCAACTTAGCTTGACCCTGAAGGTATCAAGGTCTACTTTTTGTCATTCTTTAAAAAAGAAGTTTGTTTGTATCCAAACTGAAGTCCCCAAGTCTTAGAACCTTGCATCACAACCATCAGAGGTCATGACTTTGGACAGGGCGTAGGTGATTGTAAGAAAGATAGGTCTCTACATGGTAAATTATTTTACATTAAATATGACCAACAGCAGGAAAAAAAGAACATTAATCCAATAAATATAAATACTTTATCATATGTGTGAAGACCAACTAGTTGAGACAGCTGCTTCAAGGCACTAGGTATAAAAATAATGAGTGCCATCTCAAAACTTCCAAATGACAAAAAAGAGATAAAGATCCTCTGCTCTACTGTTAAGTTTTCAATATCTGGTTTGTGAAGTTCAGAAGTCTAAATGAGGTTTGTAAGATCTCTTTAAAAAATTGGAATAGAAACACCTCAGAAGGCCAATAGATGACTACAAAACCTCACCGTGAGCTTTAAGTGTTTGAGCATACAGCAGAACAAGATTTGCAATTCAGGATGCACCCCTGACTCCAGAGGGTGGAGCTTAGCACCATGTGGGCATGATTAGGCTGCTATTCTATACCGTGCACATCATCACTGGGGGATATGGTTTCAGGGAGAAGAAAAAGTGAGTAGAACCCCCCTGGGGGTGAGTAGCACCCCCAGAAGTGCTGCTTTGCCTCCCTCTCTCCAGCAGGAATGTTGCCAGGATCAACCCTGCAGACCCTGTCCTCTGCCATGGCTGCCCATCCCCTCCCCATTCTGCCGAGGTGCAGTTCCAAGCCATGGTGATGGAAAGCAGCAGTGCAGTAAGAAGCAATATGTGTGGAACCGAGTGAGGAGGTGAGGCCAGCTCCAGCTGAGTCCAGCATGAACTGAAAGGAGCCGAACTGAAGGAAGCTGAGTGGAGATGCCGGTGCCAGAAGCAGCCAGGCAGAATGGAGTCCAGCAGCCGAGGCAGCAGCACGGCAGGACACGGACAGTCGAGCTGTCAGGGGTTCGTCTGTCATTGGTTTTTGTTGTCTGGTGCTTGGGAACAGGAGAGCTGGCTGTGGGAACAGCTGCCATCTTTGTCCTGGGAGCCACTTGGACACAACCTATGGGGAGCGTCTGCCCTCTTGTCTTTGTCCCCGCAGCCATGGAGAGCTAATTTGAGAGGAATGCCTTTTGTATGTAAAGAACTTGTTTTGTGTGCATACTTTTGTTATTAACATGGCTGCTGTTACCATGTGCAGAAGCACAGTGCTTTTTGATTGCAGTAAAATTGTTATCTCAACCTGTAGTCTCTGCCTTTGTCCCTCTCTTACCAGAAGAGGTGGAAGGAAAGGGGAGTGGCTTATTTGGAATTTAATTTCTGACTGGTGTTAAAACCACTAAATCTCCTCAAATTAGAAGCATAAATGATCTTCTCTCAGGAAAAGAAGGATCACTTCTTTCCTTTAAAATATTCCCATAAGAGAAGCAAATTATAGTATTAATATTCCCTTTTTCCTTCTCCTATTCTCCTTCACCCTAGCTCAACTGACCAACAACCAAAGCAACTGCCAAAATATTGTGAGAATATATTTTAGCCCAAACTAAAAATCATATTTTGTCTCTGAAGGAGAGTAACAAAATTATTACTGGGGCATCTTTTTTCTCTCTATATAGAAAATGGCAATATGAAAGAGGAAGAAAAAGAAGAGTATGATAGTGGAACTCATTGACTTGAGCAATTCCTCAGTGCTCCCAGGACTATTTATTCATTTTACATTAAACAATCACTGGAGGATATACAAAGACTGGAAACCCATGACTACTCCTCTTTCATCTCCTGATTACTGTTTGACAGAACTAACTCATGTTTCCTCTCTCTGACACACAATAATTTATTATTTTCTGCAGTGTGACACAGCAGAAAGAGTTATATCAGTAAATCTATCAAACTGCCAGTGTAAGAACTCAGAACCTGGTGGTCCTCCCATGTGAAGAAAGGACTACTTAATTACTGTTCTGCCAGGCTGAAGAGGGAGAGGAAGCAGCCATTTTAACTTCTACATTTTAGTGTTCATTTCATTTGATATGTTTGTGGCTTTCTGTGAAACCAACCACGTCAGCATGAGTTAGGCCTGCAGTGGCCATTATAACTTACCACTATTTACTAAGCTCTGAAAACTCTATATTCCCTACTTCCTCCTTACTCCCTCCACTCTATCCTGACCTATTTGTAACCCCAAAATTTTAGCTGCTGGTAAGTGGAAGTAGAGGGCCAGAAGAAACTAGAAGAATTTTTTCTTGACCTGAGTCTGAAGCAACTCTTGGATGCCCAGTGAGCACATATAGGACATACCACACAAAAAAAGAGTGCCAAAGGAAAAAACCCCATCAAAATACATAAAAATAAGCTTTCTGTTAGAAGATAAAATATTACACTTATTCTGAAAAAATATAGTAGCATAGAAGTGACCTAGGACACTCATAACAAAGGGAAACTACACAGAAGAGGCATTTTGGGAACATGAAGGAACAACAAAGATTAGTAATAGTGCAATCTAATACCTAGTTATGAACTATACAGGAAGGACAGATTAGGCTGAAGAATAATAATATCCATGAGTGTCATTAATCCTAAAAAAATACATTTATAATCTCACTTCAAACTCGTACTTCTGCTTTACAGCACAAATGATAGCTTTCTCCAGCCAACTCTTCACCGTTTTATTGGTTTTTTACCGATCCCATCTTTACTGATCATTTCCGGTGAGGCAATATATCAAATGTTGTCTTGAAGTCCTTACAGATCACATCTATCACATTTACCTTATTAAAAAACCAAACCCATGAAGTGTCTCTTTAAAGACACAATATATTTTACGCCATCCTCAGGTTGATGCTGAATTATTCTTTATTATTTTTTACACGTTCCCAGATTAAAAAATTTCTCCTTTTCCTTGGTGTTTTTAAATTTAGGCATAAACAACCCTCCCACTTGTCTCTTTAAGGTTTCAGGCCAGCCAGCTTATGGAGCCAGTGACAAGTAAGCATATCTATGAAAATACAGCAATACTTAGTGTAGTGAGCTGTGGTGTAGGTAAAAGTACTAGGTACTAGGTCATGGTACTAGAAATGAACTGATGAACTCTGCTAGGTGTTGCCAATTACGTGCAGAGTCCATTCACATACATCTGCATTTTATTCCCAAGATTGCTGGGGCCAGTCCCTTCTTATTTTTCCAAACCTAATTGATTGAGGAAACCAGAACACCACATTACTGCATTTGACCCTGCATTAATTTTACACTACACTTTTATAAAAAGACTTACTGCCACTCCTAAAAAAATAAACTTTCATGAGAAGGGTACTATGTATGGGATGTACTGCCCAGAAACTTCCAAGCAGGTGGCCAGAAATATGCTCTTTCATTATCTGGGGCATTCCAGCCCAGCACTAATTCAGATGATGAAAACCTTGACAAAAATATTTACTGTTCTCACATCATATTGTATGTCATACAGTACAACAGAATAATTAAAAATCCTTGCAGTGGAGCTGCTATGTTTTTCCATATTGTTCTTATTCATACAGCATTTTGTATGAGGGGTTTTCTCAATTTCCCAAATGATACATAAGAAACATTTGTTTGCTGTCACCTCTAACTCGGCATCATTAATACTGTATGAAAGTATTGGGAGCTATTATTTTGAAAGTGATTTATCTAAATATTTAAACAATCTTTCTATAGTGTCTTTTTATAGACAACTTTAAGATAGTTGGGCCTATCAAATGTATTGTATATTTGCAGAAGTCCCAATAAAGATGAATGAGAAGATTCTCCAAATACACTGGTGAATGTGAAATACAATGAAAACAACCAGTAAATGTTGTTTATAATTGCTAAATTGTTGCGTGTTTTTCATTCTGTAAGACATCTGAGGCTTTTCATTGATGGAGAGAGAATACTGGATTACATGTCTTACAAGATGAGACTTCATGAATTCTTACTGAAAAATGCCTTAAAATCAGAGTGATTTAGGGAATCAGTTTTTGCACACCCCATAAAAACATGTAAGCCTGAAGTTCTCTTTTGATGTTGATGAAGCGTTTGCTGACAGGTTGTAACACATATTCTTCAGTCTGCATGCATAGGGGAGCCGCTAACCTCAGCAACTGGTCTCCAACAACCAAAGAATAACCATCTTAAAAATCATCCTGGGAAGAAAGCCAGTTGTGTCAAGATTGATTGGAAAGAAGCGAGTGTCTGGAGATGCAGAACATTTGCTGTAACAGAAAGTGTGCTATATAAAAAAGGATAGGGCTTTTAGAGAGAAGAGTAAGTTAAAAGTCCCTCATTTTAAAAAAGGCATCTTCTTTAGTCAAAGGTCAGGTCATGGAAGTGCAAGACAAATAGTGACTGAGGTGTTTACAAAAGAAAGGGTAGAAATTTTACTTACTCCAGAAATTTTTGTAAGTCAACAGAAGTAACATGAAAAGGAGGCATGAAAATTGAGCTAAAATTTGCATAAATGTAGGATAAGACCTCAAAAAATGATTTTTTTTCCCAAGTCTTTTATGTTTCCTATCCCGGTACTGTTAACAGTTAATAAAGGAATTCTAGGCCTACCGATTGACAAAACTTGCAATATAAACTATTCTGTAGCTCCCTAACATGCAGGACTGGCCAGCTGGAACATCAAAAGTTCAGCCTTGTCCACAGAGGATTCATTCTGCTTCATGGGCTCCAGCTAGACTTAGATGCGTACACATGCATTTAGAAATTCTGTTGTGCTAAAAAGAGTCAACTTTGTCCAAACAACAACTGTGTATTTTCAGTTTTACTGTCAGCTTTGTTCAGATGGACTGATCAAAGTATTAGGTTTGCATGTCAGTGAGTGACATTTATAGTCAGCAGTTTTCCTCACAGACATTCTCAGGCTAAAGAGGTTGTGTGTTTTGGGAAGAAGGCAAATACCTCTTGCAAATCACAGGTAGAAGGACTTTCTTATAAAGTCCAACTTAGTCCCTTTAACTCTGCTAGACATCTTTGATAACTATATTGTCACAAAATTATTTATGCTCCAGGAGAAGAAAGCTATTTCATATGAAAACATCGAGATGTAACAGCAGAGATGATTCTTAGATTTACAAACTTCCTAGACTTTAGCATTCTAAACCTGGGGATAAATAACAGCTTGTATAAAATTGCTAATATTAACACTGTGTCTATTACTAATTTGTATCCTTTAAGTTTTTCATAGCACAACATCTTTCTTTTCATATAGACTTTACATGATAAGAGCTGTAATTTAGGTAGATACTTGGGGTATATAGATTTAGAAAATCATAATATTTGAATAATATTTAAGTCAAGGTGAAAAGACCTATTGTCTACATTAGTATCTCAGTATTTTCTTGCACTTTGACTACTCCTCAAAATACAGGTTTGTGTTGTAAAAAAAGCAACAATAGAAAATAAGTCAGAAATTGCCACACACTTCCACATTGTCTGGAAAGAATGAGGAAGTGAAGATGTTAAATATTTTTTGATCCCTCTCTCACATCTTACCTAAAGGATCATTGAAATCCATAAGCTCTTTCTAATTAGTTCCTAATGACCTGAGAGTTCTGCAAGTTTAGCATATTCTGTATCTCATTTGATTTCCCTTTTGGACTAAAACGATATCAAGAGGGCTAAAATGAAGATAAACCACACCTCCATGGTCCCTCTGCTTATTGGACCAGAGACATAAATACAGGAAGGGCTAAGGGTAAAGACCATCATGAACAGTAGTTTTATAACCTGTATTAACAAAAAAAATACAGGAATGAGTGTATAACCATAGAGTCTATTGATTTACTTTTTATAAAATTCAGAGTTGAGTCTAGATGGTTCTTTAACCTCTTGAAAAGGATTACAAAAAATTTGAATCTTTCATGTAAGATTCAGTAATTAATCTGCTATACTATAAAAAAGAAAAGTATCTCAGCAGCAATCTGTTTCAGGTGTGTTGAGGGGAAAAAATGAATTATAAAGGACTAGATTCACATTTTTTGTTCATTAATTACTATTTGCTATCCTGATAAACTTAGCAGTTTAGGAAGTGATCGAAGTAATTATGAAATTGGCACTGACTTTGGAAAACACATAAAATCCTCTAAGGTTTCGAAGTTAATTAGCTAAATATTAAAGTAATCAAAGTGCTGAATTTTTAAATTTATAATAGTAATTTTAATTTATAATAGTAATATTTGTGAATACTATGGTTATATACCTGTTTCCTATTTGTAAATAAATGAAGAGTGGGTAATGTTAGTCCTTAGTAATCCTTAGTGCAACATTTTTTATTTGCTTTTTCAAATTTGGACTCATTATAGCTATATAATTGGTTATATATCACACTAAGAACTCATTCAGATGTAAAACATCTCCACATATTTTAACTCAGAAGTGCCTCAAGGTGATGAAATAGACACAATACAAAATTTCAGGGTTGTAAAGCAAGGCAGAAAGGCTTTGAAGGGCTGTTGAATCTATAAATCTCACAACGCTAAAATATGCCTTAAAAAAGTGACCAAACTTGTCATTTAAAAGGAAAAAAATACTGACAATATTACATGCCATGACTGAGATGGTAAAGTCACCATGATTAAAACGGAGTAATTCACTTTGAACTAACTCTAGTTGACTCCTCTAACGTGCCTGAGGATTGTCTGTGGCAAGCCCAGAGGAAATCTTTTGTGCTTCAGTAAGCAATAAGCCTAGCAAATCATTATTCTTTCAAAGACTAGCATAGGGGATACCAGTAATATCTGGGCTTTTTCTTGAGCCCCTGGATGTCCAAGGTACTAATTCAATACATAAACTCTTAAGGTTAGATTTCTATTCTATGATTTACACTGTTTGCCCTTCTTAAAACATAACTAGGAGCGTCTCAATGGAAAAAAATCCTGAAACAGAAGTAGCATTGTTCAATAATCCACCAAATATAAGAAATAAGAATAAAATTTCTCTAAGCTATTCACACAGTGTGCAATCCACTAAAAACAGTGTTATCAATAAAATCTCCAGCTAAACTGTATTTTATGTTGTTTCAAAGGCATTGCCCACACATTATTACATATTTTTGTTTTGTTTTTCTTTCTGGAAATACCAAGAAATCTGTTACAACCAGCTGCTTTGTAATCCTTCAGTGGCAGAACTGTGGTGGGATTAAGAAGCTCTTGTGGTTCTTGTACTTCTTGCTCTGCAGTGATAAACATGCAACTTCCATCACAAGCATACAGACACCTGCATATCTTGCTATGCACACTGTAAAGAGCAACCCAATATTCCATTCCTCCTTCTAGGGAAATAACTGCTTTTTGAATTCACCTTGCATCGTAATTTTACGGGTTAATTTGTAAAAATGGATTTTTCAGATTCGTGTGAAATGAATTCCAGCATTCATGTTAAAAAGAGCGAATAGGTAAAACTTTAAAAAATTAGCATAGCCTAAACTTTGACTATACCAGATCACCAAACCCCAAAATTAGCTAAGTGACTTATGTGGAAGTATTATAAATAAATGAAAATACATATTATGCCCAGTGAAGTTGTGGATGCCTCATCCTGGAAAGTGTTCAAGACCAGGCTTGATGGGGCTTTGAGCAACCCAATCTAGAGTGGGGGTGTCCCTGCCAACAGGGGATGGGAACTAGCTGATCCTTCAGATCCCCTTGAACCCAAGCTATTCTATGATTCTATGAATGTAGTTGCAACAGTGCCTTGATTATATGGAATCCAAATAGCAACATTGTCTCATAAACAACTCACGGATGAAATAGCTTTAGATTTCCAGGAGGCTATCCACTCACAATAGGGACAGAGTGAGACCTATATTTACAGATTTATCCTGTTCAAACATACTGGGCTTCTAGAAGCAACTTATCAGTCAAAGATAGTACTCCTTTTAAAGATGCTGCAACATTAATGTTGCAGCTTGTCTCCATTTTTCAGCTAAATAGAGGTTTTCTTTTTCACATCACATAAAGTCCTCAACCAGCTCAGGCCTTCTAATAAATTGCTAACTGTGTTACAGTATATCTTCTATTATGCCTCTTGTTACTTTAGTAAGACAGGAAATTAAAGCAATAAAACACTTCCAAAATGATAGGGTACACTCAGGCAGTCATTTTTCTTATGTTCCAGTATTATTCTTCAAAAGACCTTTTATGATACTAATATTATATTCTTTGAAGTTTGAAGAATCTGTTGAAAGTGTTGAATTTCTAAGATAAAATGCTCAAATATTGCATCTACTCATGCATTTATTAAAACTAGGAATGTGGGATGGAGTTAAAAAAAAGCACAAAACGCAATGCAGCTAAATAATATATGACCTGATACATTTTAGATCCACATTAGAGAGTACAATGTGTGGAAATTTGATTTAATGCTAAGGAAAATCTATTTTGCTTTTGTCTCACCTTACGTGGCCAAATGCACACCAGATGTGGTCATTCATATAAAAGGTTGGTAACTGCACACTGAAGCACAGAAAACCAGACAAATACTATAATGGTCACTTATTCAGCGTGCTCACATTAAGGAAATTGAATCAAGCTTATGAAACTATGCATTCTTTATTAACCCCATAGAAGAAGGTCACATTGACTGCTCTTCTAATGGAATGCACGCTAAAAAGATTGAAAGACATCATGTGAAAGAAAAGCACAGAAATGCTAAGTCTCCTGATGAACCATTTCCAAAATGAAATTAATAAAAATATTGAAGAATTTATCTCACTGTTAAGAACTAAATACAGATAATTACATCTATTTGGAGGAAAAAAAAAAGGAAAAAGAGGAAAGGGAAGAGGAAAAAGAAAAGAAAAATGAAAGAAAGGAAATGAAGAAGACAGAAAGAACAAAAAAGGAGAAAAAATAAAACTAAGCTAAGCTACCAAAGCTTATACTCAATGCCTGTTACATATTAAAGACTGGACTCAATGATAGAATTATTTGGCTTGGAAAAGAACTCTAAGATTCTGTATTTATTATAATGTCAAATTCATAGTAGAAGTAGATTCCTTGCTTACCAAGTGGGCACAATGCAGGTGTTCAATTAGGAAGCCTAAGAGAAGAGTGAATATTCACTATGTAGATCCTGATTTCTCAGTGATTTAAATTCTATATTCATTTTCCATTTCACTGTAGCTATGAATTACTTTCCCAGTTTCATTTGATCTGTTTTATAGAGAATTTAAACAATCTTTGGTGGCAGTTCTAATTTAGAACATGGACACTTTCATTTAGCTGTATGTAACAATATACTGTTAGAAGGTCCAATGTTGCCATTCTGATTGAAATTTACTGGTTCAAATTAAACATAAATCTTCTACTTCTATACACTAAAAGAATGGAAATGAGGTGTAAATACAAAAGGTAAAAACGAAATGCTATTCTTTCAATTCCATCTATTCTGCAATGCCCACTTTTTCCTTATTTAGCAAATTATTTCTTTTTTTTTTTTTCATGTATGTTTGGCTAGAAATTTAGTGGGCTAAATCTAAGATAAAACCACTCAATAACTTATGTTTCCTCTCTCATTTTTGACACATTTCTTCTCTGTTGGAATTCCAAAGCAATCAACTACCTGGGGATATATACTTCTTCAGAGATCTCTTCTCCACTATATCAATTAACTCAAAAGCAATTTTGGATACCTTCCAATGTACTACCACCATCTGGTCTCCCTTAAGCCTCACAAGCTGGAGTAGACTTGAATTGGTCTGAATGATGGCAATTTTCTGAATTATTAACAAATTAGGCATGTTCCTATGTTGTTTCCTTTCTTTGATTTGTTAAGAAATTTCCTAGTGACCTAAAGAATCCTTGGGAATATTTTTAAACACTTAAAAGAAGTCTCTGACACTGCATGGGGATCACCTGACTCACTGCAAGAGCACATCCCTTACGATTGTGATGGAGGAAACTGTGAAAAATGCATTTCAGCTTCCACCTAGTCTGTGGATCTACCTGTAATTTTTATGTAAAACAAGCTCATGAAGCAAAAGGTCAAATCACTGGTCTCCTTCAATATAGAAATGAGAAATGGCTGGGCAACATGAGAGGCCCAAAGAAATGGAAGGTACTTCTAGACTTAGTAATGTGGGGACACCCATGAAAGACATTTTGCAGGGCTACGGAGTGGTCCATCTCCAAAGTTAGTAAACTTATAAGGTTTTTCTTTATTTTTTTCAATCAAGACTACATAGTTTTTTTCCTATGTTTAGGTTTTATACCATGTTTACCACATGATAGGTACAGAAATGTGACTAAAATATGGCACGTGATACATGTTTTTCTTTCTCTGCCCAGGAGAACAAGTCTTCTCAACACAAAAGCCCCTCCGTCTTTATGTGGGGAGAGGAAAGAAGAAAAGTAGAAGTCTTTTTACTTTATTCTATACTCCATTAAGATATTTCTGTTTAGATGGCGAGGAAATGTTGCATGCCACAGACTGATCTTGTCTATACTTCCCTGTATATTCCTAGATGACTCTAGGTTGTTGTCCTTTACCTTTTACTCTTTAGTTTTGCCTCTTCCTACTGTCATGTATAATAGATTAGGAATTTCTTCATAATTACCAATCCCTCAAGGCCAGTGTATCTTCTACCACCAGATCTGAAAAACTGCACTTTAATTATGTATTCAGAATTGGAGAAACAACTGTGACAATAACATCACCAGTAAAATTATGGCATAAAAGAGCTATGAGAAAAATTTGCTCTGCCACAGTTTGGGCTCTAAATTCTAACAGCTTCAGCATATACACTTTTACAAGTACACTTCCAGCACAGGAGTGTTTGTTAGTAAGACAGAAGACAGCTATAGGAAATTATTGGGAACCCTATAGCTTGGAAACCCAATAGACCCATTGCTAGAAGGCATAGAACTTCTTGGTATTCTGTCATTGGCCACAGACTTATGGCTTGGTACTGGGGAAACTAAAAAGTTATCTTGGAGCCTTTCTTCCTAAAATATGGTATAAACATTGACCATTACATAAAACTTTGGTTTTAAAAGACAGTATTGTGCACGAGTACAGGTGTGCGAATATGCATGTATAAATACATGCATTTGGGGCTGGGTGTGTGTGTCTATCCATGCATACGCTCATACTTATTACTAAGTGCCACAGGTTATGAAAAAACATATTTTGGGGATGTTCTTTTATGATAGGTTTTTTTGACAATTCCTTATAAGAACTGAGAACTGAAGAAGTTATCCATTGCTAAATAGGAAGATATACTAAAAAGAAGACTGATTTTTAAATGCTACTAGGTACCACATACCCTGAAAAGATAAATCTTAAATGAAATATGAACTCAAAGAAGGATTTGTGTTCTATGTCCAAAAATAAGACAGACTGGGAAAAAGAATCAATGAAAATCTGAACAAAGAAAAAGGGAATGTAAACCAGTAGAAATAAACTAAATGTGAGTTATGCCCCTCATTTTGCTGGGATAATATGAAGGCAGTGAAGTTTCCAGCTTAGAGCAAACGGCTCTGAGCAAGAGGATTCTTGGTTCTAATCCCCAGTGAGCCAACCTCAGGCAAGTCATTCAGCTTTCCTTTGCTTCAGTCAATCCAGTTTAAAACCACAAAAAGCAGGTCCTCAGTGAAGGCAGATTCCGCAACTACGCCAAGATATCTCTCGGGCAAATAGACAGGGGAAAAAAGTGCAAGAAGCAAACTACATAAAGAAGGGGGGAAAAGCATTCTTAATGGTTTGCAAGAGGTTGAACAGAGGCCAAATACACCACCATGCTGACATGAAACATTTCCTAACAGATTTTGAGATGTTATACTGAAGTTGGTACATTTGCTATTGAGATTTCTCAATTTATGATACTGTACCATGCATAAAATATTTACTGTACTTTGACAATAATTTACCATCAAGAATTAGGACCCTTCCAGAGTTACAATTATTGGAAAAATACACTGGTAACTTAAGACATTAGAATTTTTAAAATACAAGGATTTCTTTGCACATAAAGTGAATCAATAATTCAGTTGTTCAGCTCATTCCCCTCTGGCTCCAAACATTTTACTAGAAAGATGAATATGAGAAAAGAATCGACAGCTTTAGGGTGTGATACACAAATAAAAGATAATGAAAACTAGAATTAAATTCATGGGCTACATTTGTTTTCTCTGCATGCTTAATAGAGTCTCCCATTGTTAAGGACTCTGTAAGTAATCACAGATTTCTTATTTAGTCTACTGGAAGAAAAAAATGAGGAACTATGAGGATTAAAATGACACAAATTATAAAATAGATAAAATATACATGCATGGGCTACTCAGTTGGTATTTTTTCTGTCAGCATGTAAAAAAAATTATAGATGCAGTAAATATTTGAGAAATCATTCTCTTTACAGCATTATGGATGGAGTTGTCAGTTTTCACCACTGAGCTTTGTTGATTTATATCAAATACCTAATTTAAATATAAAAGGGATGGTTACATTTATAGCACACTTGAGTATTTAGAATACCTACTGAAACTGCAGCACTTCTTTTTTTATTCATATAAAAGTAATCCGTACAAATGAGTAGGAGCAATGCTAATCAGCAAAAAAAGCAATGGCCATTTTTTTGCTTTTCTAACACATTTCATTACAACTTTTAAATAAACAAAGTAGCCAGTGTACTACACAGTATTCATTTTAAACATATATTGCAATTGTCCTGATGAAGAAACCATTAGGTGAGACTGATCTGTGATGTGCATTACTTTGGCATAAGTAATCATCCCTGTGTTTCCTCTAACTTGAGAAAACATTCTTGCACTCAGCACACCTGTGCTGCAGTTTACTTAATGAAAATATATTAAAAGGTAGTTTCTGCCACATATTGCAAATAAAATTTTGAACTGCTGTATTATCAGTGAAGAACGAGATTAATTTACTTCCCTACCATACTGATAGGACACCTTCTGCAGTAGGGGTCCAAGCATTCCTCATGCTTTAGATTCTTTTTCCTCTTATCTGTTGGATGAGCACTGTAGGTCAGTCATGCAAACGATATATTTTGTCCTCCCAAGGACAGCAGTGAGGAAAATAAAAAAATAGCTGTCGTATGACATTATAGTGAAGGCAACAGGTTTGGAGAGAAAGGATGCGAAAAACTGAAGTGTGGACAAAACAGTTACTCTCCCACCAGCATGGCTCTATGGGAATATACTATGTTGACAGCTGGCATAGACTTTTATCACTGACTGTGAAATGAATGAAATCTAACCAGAGAACCAGCTGTTGTCTAAAAGAAAAATAAATACACTAAAAGATATGCATCATTTTGTATACTTAGAAGTCTTCTAGCAAAAGTAAGAACTTGAATAACTTAATTCAGGACCCAATAACAGGTCATACAAAATCTCTGCCTCTACTCTTCAGTCTGTAAACAGATAGAAGAAGGAACTTCATCCATTTCTTCATGTCAAGTCATTAGGGGATTTTGAGAAAGGTGTGGAGCCAAATATCCTGAGAACCAAAATTGCTTGCTCACAAGAGACAGGAAGAAAACCAGTTCTGCAGCTGGAAATCAGGAAATGTCATGCCTGCTAGATATTCTCAGGGCCTTCAGCAAGTCCCAAATCAGTGTACCTCAAAGAAACCTAAATTCCTTGAAAAAAGTTTGCAAGAGTTTAATCCTAGGGTTTAATCCTTCATGGCAAGAATACTTCGTGCTAGAAATCTGAAAATGCTTAGTTAATTCTATATAAAAAATTCTACCTCCTCTTCTCTAAGATTCAATATTGTACATAATTTAGAATTCAATTTTTGTTATTTTCTTCCCTTTTTTTCTATTTTAATTTTATTTTAAAATTGGTATTTTAATTTTTTTCTATACTAAATCAGATTCATATGAAACACGAAGTGCTTTTGAAAACTGTCGCAACAGGTTTGGTTCCAGCTGATCCACAGTCCTACTCCAGGTTTAAAGACTAATCATTTTCTCACACAGTGCTGTGTCAAGTCAGAGTTTTGGGAGTAATACATACCTCAAGTTTTGCTTTCAGGAGGCATTAAAAATACCTTGATTTGGTGTAGTCTTAGTGCTTCCCCAAAAATATAACATAAAGGTAACTTTATTTCCCTCTCCTAATTTCAAACTTAGGGCAAACCAGAATAGAATTACTGGTGAGGATGAAGGAATATGATCATGTCTGCCAAAGATGCCACATGCAGGCATCTGGAATTGCTTAATTATCTTCCATTCTGGACAGGACTACAAGGATATTTTCTGTTTCTAAATCAAATCTGTTCCGACATGACACATGCACTTGTTCTCGTCAAGGATTAAGTGCATGACAAGCTTGAACTTTTAACACCAAATACATCTGAGATACAGGAAAGCAAAAAAAGGTCACAATACTTTCATAAAAGTGATATATGTAAATTTTTCACAACATTGTCACTCAGAATTGATTCCCCTTATTTTCTTCGACTTTTTCAAAGTAACCCACCATTGATCTAAGATTAAGAATGAGAAATAACAACTTGAACACATATTTCCTCCCCTTGGAAGTTAAAATGGGTGAAAACAACCCTCATGAGAACAACTTCCCTTGTCGCTCAAACTACATTGCAATAGCATCTAATCTGAATTGGGAGGCAACAGCCAGACATTATCCAAGAATAAAAGGGCATGTTTCAGAAAAATAAAAAAACTAGCTACCTGCTTTCCTAGCTCCTTGCAGAAGCTGGATGCACCACTGCTAGCAGGTAGGAGTTCTTTTTGTCTAGTGACTGACAATGGTGACCAAGAGGCTAGGGGTAAATGAACACAAATGAATTTATTGACACATCAGTATCCTGAACCACAAATAGGAGGTTGTTATAAAAAGATGTCTCTATTGAAAATTAATCAAATTTCCCATTCATTCCATTTTCTATGATGCTATTTTTCAAATATGATACTGTTAATAGCTGTTAAATAGTAACAAAATATATAGCTGGATAAACATTTGAAACAAAATGAATTAATATGTAAAAAAATTCAATAATAATAAAAGCCCACATTCAAAAAAAAAGCAAGCAAACAAAACAAAACAACAAAAAAACCCCCAAACTTTCAGGAATTCTTGGCTTGATCCATTTCCCCTATGCCCCTTTATTACCTAGCTATGGATTACCCCAAAATGGCTCATCATTATGATTCTCACTTTCAAAACAACTTTTTGTCCACTTTCCTTTTTTAAATTTTTCATCTCCACAGAAAAAAGGAGAAATATTGGTGTGAGAATTTAATTAGTTTTAATTTTAATTATGCTTTCCTGTTGAATAATATGGTAGCTACCAACTTAGACTGTGTTGATAAATGAAATAAAATGGTCACTTGAAGCCAAGATGGATGGAGTAGTTCTAACTTTCTTTTCCAAAGAGTTCTAACTCTACCAAAATGGGCTCTAACTACTAACCCTGTAATTGTACAGCATTTTCAGTGCTAGCCTAGCAGGGTGATTAATTTGCATGCTGCATTTGAACAAAACAAAAGGAAAAATAACTCTGCAAGATCACAAATGACTGGCGAATTGGTAGAATAATAGAACTAAGTCTGTGCATTATGTGTAGGTGCCAGAGATATAAAGCTCAGTGGAAGCTGGTCTGAAACATGCTATGATTTTGGTAAAATTTTTACTGAATTCATTTAACTACAGCCATCAAACTTTCTACCAGAAATCAGCTAGCATTATTCTATGGACTTTTTCTCAGACACATGTGTGCATTCCTTTCTTCTTCAGAGGTGAAAGACTTTCTTTCCCCAACTTGCAGCACTCTTCAACGTGAATCCCCTACTGCATGCACTCATAATAAACTTCTACTTTTCTCTGTTCTCACAGAACACTTTTTGCACTGCAACTAAGATCTTCCACGCCCAGGGCAGCAGGAGTAGGACCTGCTCCTCCAGAGCTGCCCCACAGCCTGAAGCAAGGATTGCCAGGCCAGGCCTGAGAAAATACAGCCGTCATCAGGTCCCTGTCTGGACATCCATCCATGTGTGTTTGCCATGGCTGCAGCCCAGGAGTTGAAAGGGAGGAGCCTCTCCTGACCTCCCTGCAGTTTCCTGTGTGTTCTGAGGGATGTGGGGTGGGAAGGCAGGGCCCCTGCACAGCCCCCTCCCAGTGCTGCCCAGAGCAGCACTGCCTGTCTACCCTCTGGGCCAGCTCTGCAGAGATCCTGCTTCTGTGCTCATCTGGAATTTGGATGTTTCAATAAAACACAACCTGAGAGAACAGAACCTTCTGGAATCCCTTTTTGTGCCCACTGTAAAAAAAACAGTGGGTGGGCATTGGGACTGCTCCATTTCAGAACTGTAATGACTCATAGTTTCAACCTGGCATATACATGTTTTGCAATACTTTTTAAATTTTAACATCTCTTGTTTATGGAGGCACTGCTGAATGTCTATCTCTGAGCATTGTTTCTAAGTCTGCTGAGAGGCAGAGTATCACTCATTGTCTCTCTCCTCCTTTACATTTGGATTCAAGTAGTGCAAGGTATGTGTGTTTACATCATGAATGACAGATAAAAATCATCAGTTTCCATCTTCCCACTGTTTTTATCTTCATGTTGCTATAGCAAGCATGTGAGAGGTAATTAACAGTGAGCATTCAAAGTGAGCATAACAAGAAAATATTACAGAACAAATTCACCAGTGTATAACACTTTACATGTAACCAAACTTCCTCCAGCTTTTCTCAAACTTGTTTATACAGCTAGAACACTTCAAGAAAATCTGCTCCCCAGAAGCTTTCACTTAGAGCTTCAGCAATCATCAGCTCCTTTTTCTAGCTGACATTCTCCTTACACAGAATTAGATACCTGGCTTTCTCAGGGCTGAATGTATTAATGGTTTATATGAAAGGTACAGGAGAGTGAATTAACTTTTTAAAATAATGGAGTGACAACTCACATTTGAAGGACAGCCCACTTGGCAACACTCCCTAAACTAAATCTTAAAATTATATGGATGGGTCAAGGAAAGCATTATCTTTAACTATATTCATAAAGTCAGTGCACAGACTTTGTGCTTCCTTCCCAGTTCTAATGCCCCTTAATTCTAAAACAAAAGCATAGCAAGCAGCATTGCAATAGCTCTATCTTTCATGCACTGGGAGTTTTATATAAAAGGCCAGGTCTCTGACTGTTTCAAAGGAAATATTTTTGACAAGATTTCTGATTTTGTAGTGCAGTGCTGATCACTTTTATAAGTTTTTATGGCTGTCAGCATACTGATTGTTCCCACTGACACAGTTTACACAAATAGCAAATAAGAACCACCAGCATATGAAGAAAATATAGTTGTTAGATTACAATCAAAATATTATTAAATTAGTCAATTTTTATCTAGGTATTATAATAACTTCTAACTATCCAAGTTTTTAAAGGGAAAGTTCTGAGGGAGCTCCGCCAGTTCAGCCTCAAGAAAAATGACAGAGAGGGGACCTCATTAATGTATATAAATATCCAAAGGGGGTGTCAAGAGAATGGAGCCAGGTTTATCTTGGGGGTGCCAACCAACAGAACAACAGGGAATGGGCAGAAAATGATGCCCTGAAAGTTCCACTTGAACATGAGGAAGACCTTCTTAACTGTGCGAGTGACCAAGCACTGGAAGAGAATGTCCAGAGAAGTTGTGGAGTGTCTGCACTGGGGACATTCAAGAACTGCCTAATTCTGCATTTTGTGCAATTGTGCTCAAGGATTTTTTTGCTTTAGGTAGGTTGGACCATGTGCCCACAACGTTTCCTTCCAACCTGACCCATTCTGTCGTTCTGTGATGTGCTCTAAAATTATCACTATGCAGAAGTTTTAAAAAATCCTGGTCAAGAGACAAGACTACAGAGTAAATTTACAATACATGCTGAGAGTAAAGTGCATAATTGTCTGTAAATAAGTAATAACTGGAATGCCAATTTATAAAAATAATGAGTTAAATGTATAGCTCTTTCAAATTATTGCTTAAATGTGACCACAAGATTGCTAGAAAACTGTATAATAACACCTTCTTTATTAGAACTGTGAATGACTAATAACTGTCTGTAATAAAAAAAGCTAATTGTTAATTACTACTAACAGTTAATGGATATTAATTTTCTGTTAGTTTGGATTCAAAGAAAAATGTGTACTTTCTAAGGAAAAAACATGTCATGCTGATTTTTCTTGTCCATCATTGTAAAGATGTAAGTATCTTATGTCATTTACAGTATTTGTAAGTAGAACTGGCACCTTTACCTGTGTATGCAGCTTCTCTTTTCAATAAATAGCTCAACTGCCTTATGGTACTGTAAATTTAGCATCCCATCTGGCTGCTACCTCAGTGATACATACAGTATCCTATAAATTTTGTACTTTTGGTTACAGAGGTGATCAACTTCAAGTTGTGAAATTTCTCAAAGACACATGAGAGTGTAGGCTAAGAAGTCCTTGAGTGTCCTGGTGTGTTTTCCGTCAGAGAGTTCTAGGCACATAGGCTGTCTGCTTGTGCAATACAAGGGTCTCCCAATTTCCATTCACTAAATGCAGCTGAGATACTGCATTTAGTTGGTGCCAAGTTTAATTGTTGTATTCTCCTAGTTCATCACCTAAAGTGATCTGTTAGGATATTGGTCAAAAGCTTGGGCTCATTTTTTTTGGAGACAGACTGGATGATTCACCTGTTTGCTAAGCCTCCTTAAAATCCTGCAGAAAATTCTGTGCATATTCTTATTGAAAACCTATGGCAGCAGGTACAGATATAGGAGAACGTAATGATTACTTCCAAGGTGTTGGAGGGCTATGGTGGATTTCCTACAGGCTCACAGAATGAACAGTTTGAAAGCTATTGGAAAGTACCCAGACTACAATTCTCCAATCCCTTTAACATGTATAGGCTTAAAAAATTTGGATGAGGCCTTTACATGATGATAGCATGTCTACCTGGTATATAAATAACTCATTTACCTAACTCAGCAACAGAAGATGATACTGAGTGCAGAAGAGAACCTTGCTGCTTCTTAACAGAACCTTAAAATTAAAATAAATCTGGCTTTTAAAATGTCTTTTTTTTTTTTTAATTTTCTGTGTTTAAAGAAATGATGCTCATGAGAGCAGTCTCAGCTACAGCTTGAGGAAAAACTGATTTGTGTAAAAATGTGGTAAATGTCTCGGTACAACTTGTTTCAAAATTTGTTGTATGGTGATCAGTTTGTTGACAGAACATCTGCTCATTTCATCCTTTGCAAGCTCAAATCTGTATTCCACTTCTGCTCTGTTTTCAACATAGAGAATCTTGACATATTTTTGGCTCTACAGTCATACTTGGTATCAAGAGAAAGATTTCCATATTTTTCTGTTGCTTCTATGAAGAAGCAGTCATGGAACTGATCTTTCATATATATTTTCCCCAGATGTTAATTCAAAAGCTGAGTGATCCCAAATATGTACAGAACATTCAAATTAACTTGAAAAGTCATTGAAGACTTAGATTTTTCAATAGCAGGATATGGTTAGAAGCCATTGCCACTTTGGGGTAAGCTCTAAGGCCGTACACAACCAAATCTTTGAAATATCAAAGACTGCCAATACCATTTAATTAAAAGAACCAGTGAGAAGTCTTAGGCTCTGGAGCTTACTAACATTGGTAACCTCCATCCAAAGAGTCTGTGCTCCTGAATCACTTTGCAGACCCCCATTGCGTTCATGTGGTCCTTTAATATAACTATGTTTCCTTTTCCAGCACAGAGGGTCTGTGAAGGCTGTACTGCTGTACTGCCCCTTGGAATGCTGCTCTGCAGTCAGGAGCCTGGGGCTGGTGCTGCTGGCACACAGCAGGGTTCCAGGGTGCCAGGCACACTGGGGTGGTGCTGTGGGGCTGTTGAAAGCCGTGGGAGCTGAACCCGGTGCAGCCTGTGCTCCCAGCTCACCAGGTCTGATTCCTGGTTACAGTGCAGCTGTGCACAGGCATTCTCCCAGACTGTGCTGGCCCCGGGTTGAGGTCTCATATCTCCCAATAAAGAGATGAAAAATGGAAGTGTATAAATAATTAGAAAATGCAGTGTTTGAAGTGTTTTGTTTTTTTTTTAACTTGTCAAGAAATATCATTTTATTGATATATTAACCTCTATGGGACTTATTAAAACCAAATAATAGCTTTTATAATTGCTTTCCTCTTCTTTAAGAATAGTTTAGATTTCTGAAAAGTTTAGAAAACTTAATCATTAACCAAAATGAGAATCTGAGATCTAATTTTTCAATACCAGTTCTAAGAAACTATTTGTGATAAAATTTTCCAAGATTGCAAAATTATCTGTATTCATTTGAAATAGAAGTTGCAATTTATAAAGTAATCCCAATTTCCATTCTTGAAATTTAAAAAAAAAATATTAAAAGGAAATATCAATACTATCAGAATCTTTTTTGTAGATATTAAAGGTTTTCTTTGGCATCTCACCTTACTTTTTTATTTACATTCAAAACTCATATTCTCGAACTGTCATCAGTTTCATGATTAAATAGTTAGCATCTGAAAGGGAAAAAAAATTGTGCTAAGCACAGATCCCGACTATGCCTGAAAGATCAAGCACTTCACTGAATATATTGAGTTTATAGACTTCTTCTAAATCTAAATGATCTCCTCACATTGCTTTTTATTTAATAGCTCACACTGCAGGAAGATACAGGACAAAGATTCTATTTTGTCTTCCGCCAAGGAGCTATCAAACCCACATCTCCTAAGCTATCACCATCAATCTACTATGCTTTTTTTATACAAGGACTCTTAATCCTTCCTGTTGTAGCAATTCTACTGTATATGGATAAATCAAAAATCACAGCGATAGAGAGAAGTTAGAATGAGAATACATTTCTAGCTTAAAGACTTAGCTCTTCAAAACCTTTCCACCATGGGGGTTCATTAAAAAAGTTCCACATGGTACCTATTAGTTATTGATAAAATGCATAAACAAATTTTGTGCTAAACATTGCAACTAGCAGCTTCCCTCCCTGTACAGAGACTTCAGCCATCAGGATGGATTTTTATCCTCACACTCCTGCATTCTCTCTGGACTAACTGATATGCAATTGTTTCATGCAAAGCAGACTATCTGAAACAGGACAATGGGAGCATTTCTGTATTATGATATTTCAGAGGCTGGTAGACCAGGGGCTGGAAGCACTTAGACCAGTGCTCAGAGAGTGGAAGGCTCACACATCTGACTATCATCTCCTCAGAAGTTTTCTAATTATTGCATTTGCATATAGAAGGTTATGTGAGGCATTAACAGAAATGTAATTTTCAATTCCAGCTCTCCCACTTCCTTATTGGAAGCTCAGAATACAGTTCAGAAAATTAATTCTAGATATTTTCACCATTTTTAAATCTATCCATGATGAGGCCCCTCATACTTCAAGGGAGACTGGAAACCTTTAAATAGTGACCCAAAGGAATAGAGTGTTTGACATGAACCAAATTACTCAGATTCAATTTCACCAGCATAAAAGATTTAAGAATATGAGAATATGCTTACCTTCAAATAATTATTGACTTAAAATAACTATTGACTTAAAATAACAGCATGCATCATAAACAGTAACCTCAGGAATAAGGATATACCTTGGCTGCTCATACATCTCAGCTGGATATTAGATTCTTTGAACACATAATTAGTCTCTTAAAAGTCCTCCAAATCTATAAACCTTGAAGTGTTCTTTAATATTTTTGTGCTCCTCCTGTTAAAGATGGCAACCAGAGCCCCCAAAACAGCCACTCTGAGCCACCTCCACTTTTTCTAGCCACAAAGAATGATGGGATCTTGTTTACTTCTTCCTCTGCTTCTGTGTTCATTGCTTGTAACAGAACACTGAAATACCACATGTTACTGTGGGAGATTAAGACAATATTCTTCTCTTCTTTCTTGAAGCTTCTTTATTAACATTTCTACCAAACTGTTTAATTTATCCTACCTAAGGCTTGCTTCCTCTATTACAGCCTTCTAAACATGGTGATAAAGCTTTATACATCATCTAATGAGAAATATTACATTCTCAGTCTCTTAACTAATTCAAAACTATCGCCTACTTAATCAATTTTTAAGATAAGTTAGGGTTGTCTATTTTTGGAAAGAATGGTCGCAGACACTAACCTGTGAAGACAAACTTCTGAGCTGCAAATTCTGAAGAGTCACTTATTCCCAAATACATCTAGAGTCCTGCTCAATGTCATATTTAGCATAAGTATTATGACACATATTTTTATATGACATCCACAAACACTAGAATTTGTCAAAAGTGGATTTTTGCATGATGACTTCTGTTGGCTCTCCAGTCAGTACCTGTGAAGTCTCTTTGGGAACATTTACCTCTGCACAGATCTGCACAGGGAATATACAATCTAGTCAAGAACAACAGAGGGGAAACCAAGCTTCAACAAGTGCTGAAAAGAGGATCACAATAATAGAGTGCCTATCATACAAAGAATGAGTAAAAGTGCTTATCCTCCTTAAATTAGCAAAAAAATGGCTAAGACAACATATTGTAGTTAAGAAGACATGCAATCACTCCCTATAAATAATTATGTTTGGAAAATAATTATGTGCCATGAAAGGAGAAGGCCTACTTAAACTAAAGGGCACTGTTGGCAGAAGAAAAACATTGTAAATTGTCCATGAATAAAATTAGGCTGGACATCAAAAGTATTCTTAATGATCAGACAGCAGTGACGATCTGGAACAACCTCCCAATAGCAATAGTAGGGTGAAGAAAAATAAAGTACTCAGAAGCACGTTCCTCTTAAGATGGAGTCTGATCTGTTTATGAAAGTTATACACTTACACTGAGTAACAGAAATAGGTTCCAGTGAACAAAGAGATGTATTTTCTATTTTTCTGTTGCATCAAATTGCTCTGATCAGGACCAAAAGTTCAGTATAGCAAGGCTCATTATATTAGTGCTTCAATCCTCTTCTTGACATGTCTCTCAGTGCCTAAAAAAGAATCTGTTTTCTTAACAGTATTAGTTACACATACTTTTTCCTCTAGATGTAAAGATGTTGCAAAAGGGAAGACTTTTCAACCTGACTTATTTACCCAGTTTTGGAAAATCCCAAGGATTTTATACATATTACTTAGGAATAAATCTACCATGCCTTATTATGCCAGCTATTAACTTTATTGTTCTCGTAAAAAAAAAAAAAAAAAAAAAAAAAAAAAAAAAAAAAAAAGCAGACGGTTAAAAGTCACAACTATAAAAGATAAAATAAAAGTAGGCAGCTTTAAGCATGAAATGCTATTAAATTAATTTTTTATGAGAACAGAAATGTTGAAAAAGTGAGACCTAAATTTGTGGCTTCTATGGCAGAAAATTAGCTTTTGGGAGCTAGGGAAGAGAATGGGGAGAGGAGGTAGAGTGGGATTTTTTTTTTATCTGCATTTTCTACAAAGATCCCTGACAAGAATATCTATTAACTGCCTAATTTGCATAAACCTTCCACAACTTAAGCTCAAGTAAGCCTTAAGCATTTAATTCTGCATCATCTTATTCAGTATTTTTCAGCACCACATTTATTCTTCAATTCTCTCCCATTTTTTCCTGGCATACTGATGGTAGTTATTTCCCTGTAATGCTGGTTAAGACTATCCCTTATGAAGTTTTCTGGAGTGACTGAGGTAAAAATAAAAATGTTCTGATATTTTCCCCTGGGAGTGTGTGAGCAGTTCCTTTGGCTTAAATAGGCTTTAACTGCATCCCACGGAGTGATGCTTCACAGCGTATTATTAGTGTGATCAAAAAGAATGTTATGAGGAGAAGCTGAGCACTAGCCAATGTTAAGCACCACATTCATATTTCTCATCTATATTTTACAAATTCAGAAATTTCAAAGTGGAGTCTATTTTTCACAACACTGTCCTCAGTATTTTTGCAGGTTTTGCCTTGTTGATTTATTTTTTTTAATTACACATTTTCTACAGTAATATGTAATATGTAAGGCTCACAGTAAATTTGCATGCTAACAGAACCAGATGCATGAATTGACAGATTTTGTGTTAAAAAAAAGCAAGATATCTTCTGCAACCTAAACTGTGGGTTAGCTGCAAAGGATTTTGTTGTGAATTCTAGGACTGCTCAGTTTAACTCACTTTGAAGGAATATTTAAAATCTAAAAAGAAGAATAACTGTACATTATTTCTTGAAAATGAAAAAACTGTAACGTCCTAAAAAATCCAACAATTACAGTAAATATTTGGAAATTATTCTACAAATATTTTGAAAGCATTCTAATTGTTTTATATGGAAAACAATGAGAAGAAAACAGGTTTTTTTCTTTTTCTCTTTTTTTTTAATTAAAAAAAAAAAAGAAATATGCCATGAGATTTGTATTTTGGGACCATGGAGATGACAAATGGGCATATTTCATTGCAACTCCTGGGCAATTCATTGTCCCCTAGTTTTCCACTGAGGCTCATTGCCACAGAGTAATCCTTCTTCTAGCAGTCATACAGAGTCTGATAATCCATTTTTCCTCATTATTAAGCTTGATTTCTTGTGGGATTAATTTTCCTACACATTGTTTAGAGAACTGAATTCTAGTTGCAGCAATTACGTGTGAAATTCTCTGGAACCTCTGGAATCAAAATGCAGTGGGCTAAATTCATCCCTTGACCAGTTTTACCAGCATCACTGCTTTTAGGCCAAAAATTAATTTGACTCTCCAACTTTAGGAATAATATAAACAATGTTTTTAACCCCCACGTTATTGTTTGAAATAGCAATATAACCTGCTAGTCATCCTTTAGTTATGCATTTTATGCTTGTAGTAAAATCTTTAAAGTAATTTCCACTCACTGGAAGCCACACAGGGTAACTGTTAGACCTGCCTTAAATACTTTAAATAAGTCCATGTCTCATAAAGGAATGTTATTTTACTTGGCTAATCAAAAAGACGCTGCTCCATGGTGAGTACAGCTGAGTTTTTCAGGAAATGAATACAAGAGCTACATGTTAGTGTTGGATGTAGATCTACATGTTAGATACATGTTCCATAAAGAAACATCTGCTTAAAAAGAATTAAAACTTTACAGCATGATAGTAAATTATTCAACTGCCTTTTCTGAATCAAACTTGAATTTCCACTGAATTGTCTAGAAATATAATGACATACAAATGTTTTGCAAAAATTTCAGTAGCAAAATCTTACAAACAGAAATTTCATGCATTAAGTATATTTTTTTGCATTCTAGAGTTGTTGAATATGTTCACCCATATTGATAAAATAATTTGAAATTAATATATCCCATTGCAATCTAACCACAATTTACAGTAGCAAGTAATTAATTTTATTTTCTTACTTCCATTACTATTCTTCTGGTTATGTTTCAGAATACTGCAGTTAAGTGATCCAATATTATATATACACTGGATGTTGGAAGAGAAAGACCTGCACCTTTTTATTAGCTAACACTTCTCTGGAGTGTCCCAATCAGTGCTGAGCTGGACTTCTGAAGTCCTGAAGCTGCTCTTGCACTCCAAGGAAGGGTTCCATACTATCACAATGAACAACTATTTGATAAAAATTCTACTTGTTTCATCAAGCACATACAAAGGAAAAGCTAATTTTACTTGGAATTTGATATTGTATTAACCATTACCTAGTTAATGCATCCATAATAGTGCCAAGAGTACAAAAATAAGTAACATATTTTCAGGAAATACACCGACCCCCCCCTCAGTTAATATCATTTATAATGCTTAATTTCTGTGCTCAGTAACAGGTATTAGTAACCTATGCATCAAATTTCTTCTTTTCTCTTTCTTTCTTTCTTTTTCTTTCTTTCTTTCCTTTCTTTCTTTCTTTCTTTCTTTTTCTTTCTTTCTTTCTTTCTTTCTTTCTTTCTTTTCTTTCTTTCTTTCTTTCTTTCTTTTTCTTTCTTTCTTTCTTTTTCTTTCTTTCTTTTCTTTCTTTCTTTTCTTTCTCTCTTCCTCTCTTCCTCTCTCTCTTCTTATTTCTCTCTCTTCCTCTCTTTTTTTCCCTTTTTTCCCCTCCTCCCATTTCTCCCCATGAATACAGAGTACCAAAGTGCTTCCTGTTCTGAGCTACAGGACACATGCTGGGTGCAGCTCTTGATGTTTGCTCAGCAAGAGCTAGAAGTAGGCAGCACAGTGAGTTAATGGAAGAATAATTTAAAGTGAACTTGGGTGGTTGAAAAAAGGACCCACACATAGTGGTAATAAAGGCTTGCCTTTTTTGTTTCTGTTAGTAGCTGTTCATAATTTCAGATCTTTCCTTTCAAAATCTATTTCAAATCAAATCTAGAACAGCTAAGTCTATTTAACTCTTATCTGTCACTTTTTTGATAATTTTTATTAACATTACTCTATGTGTATTGATGATAACTATACAAAGAATAATTAAGTACAGTTAAGAACAGTAATTTGGAATATGTACATTGACTATTGTAGAGATTTCCTAGAATTATTTTAATTTTTCTTTTGCAATAGAGACTAGTGTATTTATTACAGTTTGCGAATAAATCCAAGGACAAATGATATTTTTTTCTCTTTCTATATAAGAGATTTTGACATTAACCTTTTGTACTCCAAACATATTTTAAGCATAAATGTTCTGATACAATAGTGAAGATGGCATAGTCAATATTTCTGTGGTTGGGAATCCACAGATTCTGCTGATTTAGCATCTCTTTTGCTTCACATAAACAGATAGAGATTTCCATTTCAGAAAATTGTTTTTATATAGTCACTTAATAGCTCTAGTACAGAGAAACCCCTTTTCCCTAGCTGTTTATCCTTTTCCACTACTCTTCTGCCACCTTTTTATTCTTCCTCAAGTCTCATTACCGAAAAAAAAAAACCCAAAAAAAAAAACCCACCAAAAAAAAAAAAAAAAAAAAAAAAAAACCAAAACAAGAAAACCAACAAAAAACAAACCAAACCAAAGTCAATTTGTAGTGCAAATAGGATAGAAGAGAAATTCAATTCTTGCAGGTGAGGACAGAGATATGCACCTTACAACTTAAAAAGAAGACACCAAATGCAGAGATCTGGACAGGAAAAAGTACCAATTAATCTGTAGATACTATTCAGTGCAGTCTTTCCTGGATGCATACATGCTTAAAATTCTCAAAACAATCCACAGTGTACAAAAGGCCTTCTCCTTTATCATGCTAGGCTGGGGGAAGTCAGCAATTACCAGGAAGAACCTCATGATAATGGTCTCAGAATTTTGCTAGTCTTAGGCAAAACAAACATGAGAGTGCAGTCAAAAACTTTAGTTGTGAGGAAAAATTAAGGGGAAACTTCAGCCCTCCTGGTAAAGTCTCTAACTTGCAACAAACTGTAAAAGGAAAAAAGCTATAAAGATATCTTTGGAAATCACTAGTCCAGAAGGTTAAAAGTAGCTTCAACACGTTCCACAGAACAGTACGCAATGTGCCTTCTTAGTAAGAAATGGAGAATGAATTTATCAAACTACTAATAAGCAGGTACAAGAGAGGTTGAATTTTTTCACATACTCTTGCAATAAAGTAGCTCATTTCTTACATGAGAGAAGGACCATGCTTGAGACTGAGGGGATACTGAAGCTATTGACTATTTGTTTCTCTACTGTAGTTCCAACAATGCTTTCCCTTAGCACCAACTTCTGTCCAAATGGAATGGCTGCTCCTCTCCTAGGGATCTTGCTTGTGACTACTTTCAGTAGTCAGTAATAAACATGCTCCCATTACAGGATCCTTATGGCTCTCTCAGAAGGATTTATGTGACTCTTAACCAAAAATATTAAAACCATTTGCAAATACAGCCCAAGAGAGGAAATAGATTGCTTTTTAACTCATGATATAAAGTGGTGGAAGTGGGAATTCAGAACAATTTTCTCAAAACCAGAAAATTTTGTGAATGAAAATGAAAAGACTAATTTTAAAAATTAACACCCAGAAAAGGCTAGACAAGGTTGAACCTTTAGATTTAGAGTGAGGGTGTTTTTTTCTTGTAGAGTTGTGTACCCTAAAAATGTGAGAATCAAATAAAACAACATATTGGTCTGAATCTCTCTTGAAATAAAGGCACAAAAAAGAAACCAGCTTCCTTATTTGATTACATCAGCATTCAGTTTCCTCAAGTTAACAGCTCTATTGTGTATATCATCATCTCAGACTTTGAAAGGGATCTACTTCTGCTCTAATTAGCTGTGTTTTAGCTAAACATGTTATGTCTTTTACCTTGAAATTTCTGACATGCAGAGTAGCAGCAATTATTTCTCTAGGGCTTTTTAAATCTAACAATTAGTATTTGCAATCACAGTCTTTACGCTCTGAGCTATATTATGCAAAGCATCAAATACTCCAATTGTAGTTTTAGGGTTTTATGCTATTTAATGCATGCTTTTTTATTTTTGGCTTCGCATTAAAAAAAATTGGATTTTAAATATCTTGATAGGAAGGTGCTAATCCAGACTGGAGTAGGCTAAATCTTATCCCTAGATACATCTACACATCTGGAAGAGATTATGGCTTTCAAGCCACAGGTTTTTGATAGGCAAAAACATCTATAGAAATGATGACGTAGGAACAATCAGAACACTAGATCCAGATTAAGGAACCAGGGCACAAACAGGTTATGAGTTATATCTATACTTAAGACTAAAATATTGTCCAGTGATTTACTGGCTTTTGAATTTAGAGTTCAAATTCTCCAGGAAGGCTTTATAACTGAATTCTTACAAAGAATATTGCATTTCAAGATAAACTTTTCCTGTTTGTGTTAATAGACACCAGAGATCAATTTCCCTTTTATGTTACCAAAAATGCTTATACTGAAATGCTTTTAAAAAAGCATAAATAAAACTAAAGTCTTTGGTGCCATCTCAAAATGCATTAGCTATTTTTTGAATTATCAGACTGCCAGTGTTTTAAATGGGCTTTAAAGAGCTGGTAAGTATTTCTTGCTTGGCTTTCTATGCAACTGAAGAAGAGAATTATACAGAACACATAAGCACAGCATAGTTAGCACAACTTTAAGCAACAGTCTACAATCTTCCCCTTTGCTGTGACAGCTTATTAATGAGAGATTACTTCCAAAGGTCATTACTAGAAATAAATTCACTAGTAAAAATTAATGTGTTGATGCCCACATAGTAAGAGATTTCAATTATTCAACCATCTTATTTATTACCTTACCTGTCATTCAGTCTTCTTGCTGTCTTTCCTTAAAAACATATATATATTTTAACACAGGTTACCTTCATATTTAGGATGAAGCATTAAAAACCCCTCATCATTATTTATTTCCTATCCACTGGACAATTTAAAGAAACACCTGTGTATAATGTTCCATATAACTTGCTGAGGTTTGTGAACTATTAAAGAGAGCAATGGTTCTTGTCCTAGGAAGACTAGATGAATGCAGTTCTTTCAGTACTGTAAACTCTTGAAAGTTTGCTTGTCAACCTTGTATGCTATTTGCCAAATTTTTACAGCTATTGGGTCTCCCATTGGATTAGCTTGTCACCAGGAAATGAGGAATGTCAAGGTACATAAAAAAGTACTGCAGGACAAAATTTACTAACTTCGTTGCTTTAACTTCAAGATAAGAGGAATGCCATTTTGCCCCTGGCAAAATCTTCTTCCCAGAGAGAAAATTACTGTTGTACAAACCCACTTTTTCATTCTTATTCTTTTAATACTAAACTAATATTAGATTAAAAGGAAATAGTAGTAGAATACCCTTTTAAATGAAATTTGACTGGGACTCTACCATGTCTAGTAACACAGGTTCTTAGTTCACACCTCTAACCTTGTTAAAAGGACTTTTAAGCAGTCAAATATTAGTTTGGACTATAAGATTTGAAGCTGTAGCAAGAATGATAAAGATACAATATTTTTCCCACCAGTCTGCAATGAGGTTAAAAACTTTGAGTAAAAAGTCCTATACTATTTGTATATCTGTTGGTCTTAAATCATTATACAATTTGATACCATCAGCGATGTGAATTATAATTTACATTTGATCCAAAAAGAAAGCTGGAAACTTTTTCAGTATATTTTTTGGTCATCACTCCACCCTTCCAAAAAATGCCTACTGCATTTTGGTTTTGGGGTGGTTGTTTTTCTTCTTCCTTTTTTTTTTTTTGTTTGTTTGTTTGATTTTTCAGTTCTATATCAAGCCATTTCCATCTCTGTTAAAGGGTATTCAAGCTTTACTTTTTACCAAGACTCTTTTTTCCCTTCTTGTTTGAGATTAAAAAGCATGGTTTGATCAGAGGACAGCAGTTATGCACAAGACTGCTCTATGCTAAATTAGAAGGTTTCTCATGCCTTGTATTGCTGCCTCTTGATTGGTAGGATGTGTATTTTGATTTATTATTTAGAATCACCTTTCCACTATATGTGAAATCTATGGTTTTCAAAAATAAAAATTCAATTTAATGTATTTTTGTTAGAAAAATGGTACATGTGTAAAAGTTGGCCATGTTCATCTGAAAAGATAAATTACACTTACTCTGCTCAAGGTACAAGTTTTCCATGTGGCAAAACAACTACTATATCATCTATGTTAAGGTCAGAGTTCTTGATATCTAGGATTCAGTCATTATTGTTTCGATAAGAAGGCAAAAAAAAAGTGACCTGAAATTATTTTAAAAGCAACTGGAGAATTTGAAGCTCTTTTTTCACATACCTACAATTTAAACATCAGATAAAATTCTAAAATAAGTGACAATGTTAGGCTTGCCAAAAAAAAAAAAAAAAAAAAAAAAAAAAAAAAAAAAAAAAAAGAAGGTGAAAAGTTGAGATTGTAGGTCCACAATAAAAATCCTTCAGATAAATATTTTAGCTGATTTCACCTCACTCAGCAAAGGCTGGTGAACATAACAAGCATGATAGTAACAGTAACGTGCTCAAACTTCCACATAGCTAGTTTCAGGCAAACACATCCAACTTCTCCAGTCCCTTAGTATTTTTTATTAATGCTAACAAAGCATTGGATTCTGTGTATTTTCCTTTCAGGTCTCCTCAAAGGCATCACATCTGTCTGATTTTCTAAATGGTTTCAATATAAACAGCAGCAATCTGTGCAGTAATGTTTATTATGATCTTGCAATATTTTTAATGTTCAACTCTAATGGATCTAATTTTCACTTTTAAAATCTTCTTTTACTTAGGACAAGTTAAGTTTGTTTGTACATAAGTAGTACACGAAGTTCCTTTACACAAAAGAATGGGAGAGCTATAAGACTCACAGACTTCTGTATGGATTACTCCTAATGATGCTTATTGCAGATATAAATGTAACACCAGGCCAGTATGAGGTGACTCAGTACCAGACACTTCACATCAGTTACAGAAGTTTGCATCAGAAAGAGAATTATAGAACCATTTTCATAAAAAAAACCCAAAACCAACAAACCAACTTACCAAACTCCGCAGGATTAATGACACAGAAAGAAGATACACTTTTTTTTTTAACAAACAAGCAATGAATTTTAACAGAGCAGTCAGCTTTTCTGGACATGAATGTTGGAGATTCATGTCTGAACAGTTTAAGAGGCAGCCTTGCAGCTCTGATAACAATAGGGGTCTGCCAAAGTAAGTCATGGCAATTATCCACACACAATCATTTACTTTTCAGCTCTGCTATACAAGTGAAGGGGCTTCATGTTTCAACACTTTGCTTCCTGCCCTGTTTTCTCCTTTAAACCAATTTTTAATTAACAGTTCCAATCATTTGTATTTTATGTGCTACACAGAAATAGGCTTTATAAAATACCCTGCACTATATAAGTAGGATTACAAGGACCATATAAATTAAAAAATTAAATATCTGCTTTGGGAATATGCTTCCTAACACATAAACTAGAGCTTTTAGAGCCACAGGGACTAAACATACCTTTCAAAGCCAAAAAGAACACTGACAAACCTTCAAGGTTTGCCAGGTCTGCAGGGCTCTCTATCTGAACAGATGGATTGGTTGGTACAATTTAGGAGTTCTGCCTTTTTTTTTTTTTTCTTTTAACATTCCTTTTTAACATTATGCCCCCTACCCTGTAAACAAGCCTCTAAGCACAGAAAACAAAAAAATGTATTTAATGGCCCCCTGTTTGGTTTCATTATTTACACCCTTCACACGTACTTTCCCAGCTGAGTAATGCTCTTTGATGATTATATCTCCAAAGAACATTGCTGTGATCACGTAATGTGCTGTGGAACCATAGATAATCAATCAAAAGGACAGAAACAGAGAAAGCAACTTTCTGACTTTTTAAAAACTGATTTAGTTCTTATGAAAATGCAAAATTGACAGCTTTGGGATTGGAATAATCTTTCAAAAGATGAATAGGAATGGTACAAATTTTACAGTTTTAAAGCAATGTGTTCTGCCCCTGAAGGGATCACTTTTATAAGCTGTCTCCATAGTCCAGTGAGTCAAAGTCCTGACACATTTCTTGATTACTACATGGGAGCACCCTGGTAGTGGTTTTGTGGTACTAGCATTAGAAAACTGGGTGTTCTGGGAGTACAGACATCACCAATACATTTCATCTACTGTAAATCAGGGCGGGGTTTGACACCATGAAGCTGGTGAGATCAAAACTCATGACCTACTGTCCTCAAGAGGTGAAAATACTTTTACCACTAAACATGATCTCATATGGCAATATTTGGAGTTTGGTCCAGTTTAGCTTTGAGTTACAACTGATTCACATGAAGAATTTGTATTTCTACTACCAAAACTGATATGAGGCTGGGAAAATGCATACCTTACAGGCTTATTGAATGAAATCCAGTATGAATCATAAGAATTGATGATTCATCCTTGTAACAATTTAAGAGTAAGAATAAAAATAAACATTAAAATAAATTCACAGTGATGCTTCATACTAGAGTAATTTAGTCATTACTATTGCCACTAGGACAATTTACTGAGTTTCATTTAATAAGCATACTCCTGAATTTTTCTAGTAATCAATACTTAAATTGTACTTTTAAATTTTCTTTCTTTTTTCCACTCCACCCCTTTAATTATATTTTGTTCTTCATCTTGTCAGGAACACTTAGGGCTGAACAGCCATAGCTGCAGCTATTCACAATTCAAAATCCAAGTGGTATATTAATTGAAATGAACTTCTTCAAAGTTTCATTTGATTTTAGTTTTTCTCTAACTATTAACAGATGTGTTAGTAAAATTTATTAAAATTAATTAATTTAAATAAAAAGTAATTTCAATAAAAGCCATGGATTTACAATTATGATAATGACACAAAATATTTTGGGACCAATGACCAATGCCTTTCCCCCCCCCCCCAAATTAAAGAATATAAGAAGTTCTAAGCATAGGACTTGAATTCAATCTTTTGGAACCACACAAACAAGATGGAATTTTGGGGCAGACAAAAGTTTTCTCAAACTTGCTGGTCTTTGAAGCCAAAGGTTCCTAAGAGCCTAGATCTGTCAAGGTATGTTATGGAATTAATTCTCATATGGTTTGAAATAATTAGTGATTAACAGAATCATCCCACAGGTCTCATCTATTTTTTAAGAGGGGTACCTTTCATGGTATTCTTCAGTTTAGTGCCCCAACCATGACTCCAAAACTGGATGCTGCTCACTCTGCCCTTCCCACCACCTTTTTTCTCTTCCCCTCCCTGCTGCATGCGATTGGAGACCAGTGGAGGCACAAAAGGTACAGATCACAGGTTGCAATAAGAACAATTTACAGCAATAGCAATGAGAGAAGAGGATGGACAGTAAAGGCAAATATATTTACAACAAGTGCACAAAACAGAGTGCAGAGCTTGACCTGGCCACAGCCACGGCACCCCAAGGGCTCGGGACTAGAGATACCCTTGTGCTCTGTCCGCCATGCTTGCTTCACTGGAAGGACCCCCTCTCCTACGAAGCAAGGGAGTTGCTTTGCCCCTCCCCTGGGAATGACATCTGTGTCCTAGCTACCACCCCCCTCCCAACCATGCCCCCTCCCAGCTATTGCAAAAAATTAACTCTGTCCTGCACAGTAACACAGATGGTTGTGGTCCTGTGACCATGCAATGATAACTGAATCTGAGAGGATGAAAGCATATGGTGTCACAACAAACTTGTGTTTTCAGGCTAGCAATGTGCTCATCTTTATTACTGCAGATTTCACAGGACGCACACTGATATAAAATCACAATCAATGATTAAGTCAAAAAGCGATCACCCCACCTCCCTGCACTTCTTTGATAAATTAGGGAGTGAAAAGCATCCTGTTGGGAAGAGAACTGGCATAGAACTATGCTACATGGAGAATCTGAGCTTAATTTATACTTTTATCAAGTAACATTTGTGACTGATTTTGCCTATGTAAAGTTGAAAAATTGTCATCTATGGTATAAGTTTTCTTTTTGGAGACTTTTTAAAAATGGATATTAGCCTGTCTGGTAACATAATGTTTTGATATTTTGGTACCAATGATAAAATAGATACCATACAGATTGTGGGAAAGCAATAAAACTTTGGCTGACCTATCAATGAATTTTAAATGTGAGTGCGATAAGCAAAACAATTGATTATCTAATTATCTGATAAGAGAATCACTAGACAAAAGAAATTGGAACTTAGAAGTCTGGGTAGGGCATGTGCTTGGAGAAGCCAAGTGCAAGAAAGGAAACATAAGGAGTTTCTTATATGAATACGACTTTAAATGTAGAATTCTCAAGATGGAGTATGCTTAGTATTAGAAGTTTATTATAATTGTAATGTATCTTGGTTATAGGAACTAAAGTGAAACATACTTTGGTAAGTTTTCTGGAACTTATCCAAAGCTCAAATATCTCCCTCCTTCTACTACTATCTCTGAAGAAGTGAGATAAAAAACCAGAATGGTCACAAAGCTTGCTAGCTCTGGAAAGTCTCTATTAAGTTATTTCTATTAAGTTACCTGGAAACTGCTAGACAAGGATGAACTGCACCCAGATGTCAAGAATAAACCCAGATTTCAGGATTTAGTATCTCAGCAGACAGAATAGATGTATGCCAGCCAGTGTGCCAGAGAAGCAGAACCAGAAATGGTGACAGGAGTCTACACAGTTCCAGTGTACCATACAACACACAGGTATGACACAATGAAATCTGAACAATGAACTTGTGTGAATGCCAACCACATTACCCTTTTATATTGGCTATTCAGCCTGTGTGAAATTCTGAGTGGGCATACTAACAGATCTTTCCAAATCAGTTATCCACAAGAAGAAATATAATTATGGTTGAGTAGAGTAGTGTGTCTACTTCAGTTTTCACCATTTGCATTTATAGCACAGTACAGTTTATGAATATCAAAAATGTTGTAGCCATTATTTATGTGCTTTTTTTTCCCTGAAGAACAAAAACATTCTACGCAGTCTCCTATTTTCATTCATTGTGTGTCAGGTTCCTTTCCTTTTGAATCAGAATTTCAAAGTATTATATGAAAACAATTTCAAACTACTTTTATAAGAAAACAATTTTGAACTATTTTTATGTACAATCAAGCAATACATATGTGGTTTGCATAATGGGTCACAAGTAAATAAAACTATGATCTTTGTAAGAGATACTGTTGTTGAAAGCATTAAGTGATATGATTGTCATATAAAAGAGTAAGAAAAACACAAAACAAATGCCACTCAGCATAAGAAAAGCTGGTGAGTTACAACGGACACACACAAATGTAATTCATGGTAAATCCTACAGGACATGGCTTGACTGCTGTAGAGTTACTCAAGCAGTATATTACAGGGTCAGAGACTCAAACAGATGAATCCTGCCTTGGTCCATGGCTGCTCAAATCATGCCTTTTGATTGATTCTGAAGCATTCAGATAGAAGGCCCTAGTGGCATATGCTTCCCATTGAAGAAACCTATTTTTTGAGCTGTTAAAAACTCTAGAGACATGAGTAAACATGGTAACATATGCAGCAGATTTTAAAGTGTGATTTTAATTCACGTTTTAAGAAGAAAGCTTTATAAACTTCCTGAGATGCCCAGGGCTTTCATGTTCAAACTGCACTGACATAAATTCAGTATAAATGGACTCTTTGGTGTGTGCAAATTCTCAGTGTGACAAAACAAAGGAAGCATATTACCATTACATCATTTCCACAATATCCAGCTTTTGAGACATAAGCTTTAGCCTATGCAATTTTGCTTTACTCTTATCTTTGCTTTCTTGAGCTAACTGATACCATCACTTCTTTCCAGGGGTAAGTTCCAGCGTAGCCAGATTCTCTTCTACTTTTAACTCAGTATGTACAAATTTAGTTGTGGCTGCTGTTTAATCCGTACCTTTTTAGTTATCTGCTCTGTCATTCTACTGAATATTTGACCTTCTTCTAGGAACTGCTGTGGAGCAGTAGTCTCTCTACTGGTAGAAACATTCCAAAAAAGCCAGATCATAAAGTCATAGAAGAAAGTGAACAAACATTTTCCCCATTTTGCTTCTACCACATAATATCAGTCTTTGTAGGCTGCGGTTACACACATCTTGTCTCAGCAGAGACAGCATTAAGCAAATCACAGAATTGTAGAATTAAAGAATATGCTGAGTTGGAACGGACCCAACCAGGATGATCAAAATCTAAGTCTTTGCCCTGCACAGGACACCCCCCAAGAATCACACTATGTGCTTGAGACCATTGTCCAAACATTTCTTGAGCTCTGTCAGGCTGGTCCTGTGACCACTTCCCTGGGAACCCTGTTCCAGTGCCCAACCACCCTCCAGGTGAAAAACTTTTTTGTGATATCCAGACTAGACCTGCCTTGACTCAGCTTCATGCTGTTCCCTTGCATTCTGTCATGAGAGTGAAGAGATAAGTACCTGTGCCTCCTCTTCCCCTCACAAGGATGCTGAAGACTGCAATGAGGTCTCCCCTCAGTCTCTTCCGTACTGAACAAACCAAATGTTCTAGTTGTTTATTATTGTAAACTGTTAGATACTGGGTTTTCAGGTGCTTCACTGAAGCATTCCCCCTAAGGATGTCAACTGAATCAAGTAACAAAATAATGATATCTTTTATTATTCTTGTCAGGAAGTTGTTTGTCTGCCAAGGGGTAGCCAGTCATAAGAACAAAGTTAACTAACTCCTTCCTTTAGCAAACTCCTGTTCTAGGTGTTATATTCAGCCCATATCTGAGTTTACATTTACATATATATATATATCTCCTCTATTTCTTATTTGAACTGGTAATGCTTCATTGAAAGTCTGCACGAAGTTGTTCAGCTGTCCCCCTCCCCCCCTATTTTCAGTCATAATCACAAGAATTGTGCTCTCCTTGCCTCATTATCTGTTTTTGTTGTTTCATTACCATTTCATCCTCTGGGAGTCGAAAAGGTTAATGCAAGACCACCTCTCCTGATTATATGTGTCAGGCTATCCTACAGATGATGTGCTGAAGTCATGGAATAGCAACTCTGCACCCGCTGGTGTCAGACCTTTCTAGTATGGTCTGACATAACCACTTAGATAGGGATCAAGAACAGTTATGGGAAAGAAAAAGCAATGAAATATGTTTGGGAATAGGTTAAAAATTGCAATAGAAAGTTACATTCCTCATAACTTTGTTTGACCCGTTTATGTATGGTTCAAGCATTCCAGCTTGCTATGGAAGTCTACAGCTTGTAACAAATTAAATCAAGGGCATCCTTTTGTGTTACATTTTAATGGAAATTGGAATAAATTCCATTGGCCTTTAATTTCTACTGGACAGTTCAGTATTTTTTTAGAAGTACATCCTGAATTTGCTGTTTTATGCTTTATTTTGAAGAAATTAATACTTGCTTGTGACTATTATTTAACTCCTTACAAAAATAATTAAAAGAGTGCCAAACATGCAAAAATGTCTTATTCCAATATGCAAATCACAATGTTTATTCTGTTTTTCATTTGCTTTTCCTTTAAGTTCTGTAAGTAGCATTGCCACTATATCCAGATGACTGATGTAGTGGTCAACAATTCTAAAATAAAGGTGGAAAAGTATTTTTTTCAGAATACTTCGTAGTCAAGATTTCAATCAAAAATGAAAAATCATACTAGAAGCATTTCCTTGCTGTATTCATGGGTGAGACATACTGGACCATGAAATGTTTTAATGGAACAGTGCAGAAGCATTTACCTTCCACTTTAGTGGAAAGACAAACAAACTTTTACCATGTTTTCTCTTGCCAACCTTGTCAAAGTTTTGTGATCAGCTGACTTATCCTTGGCAGGCACGTGTCTTGGCCTTGACTAAAGAAGGAAAACCATGTCTCACTTTTGTCTGCCTTAACTTAAGTTAAATGAGTCTTACCCTTGAATATATATATAGAAAGCAAGATCAGGAGATCTGCATATAATCCCAAATAAGCCATTGATGCTACGTAATCTTGATTTTATATTGTTTTGTCTCCGTAAGAAAAATCAGCAAGTTGGAGAAATGGAGTCATACGTGTCTAAAAGTCTGGCTTACAGTGGGAATAAATTATTATTGTGTGAAAATAGTAACATTCTATCAAAAACACTGTAGGAGGTTGAAATAAAACTAATGGTTATTTAAAAATGAATGCTATGAGATGCACTTAATGGAGGTAAACTAAAGATTTCTATTTGAAGCACAGCGTTAGAGTGATAATAAACAGTAACTAGAACCACTTTGCAAAAAACCTCAGTTATAACATCTTGCCTTGTGCAAAAAGCTTTCTTCTAATGAACAAGGATTTTTTCAAGACATCACTTAAACATGATTCACATTACATAAAAAGCATTTGAGGGGGATTTTACTTTTATTTGTGTTACACAATAAGAAATTGTTGCCATTAAGGGAGAATAGAAGATTAAAAGATTAAATCAGCCCAAACCACAAAATTATCACAACAAAATGATTTATGAGAGACAAATGGGACTCCACCCCCTTTCTTTCCCTAAACTTCATGATTATATATATTATATTTACATTTATATTATATAAATATAATATATATAAATATATTTATATTTAACTTTTTAAATTCTTTGCTCCTTCAGGCTAATGACTTAAGAATGCTATGCTTGTAACCACAGATATAGTGGCTACACTATATAATTGATTTAAATAAATCAATTATTTAAAATGCCTTTCTCTTCTTCCCAACCTTCTGATTTTTGGTAGAATTCACTGTACCACTCACTCAAACCCTGCTGGTACAAATCAGTTTTCACGGACAGAAGGTGATTTACCAATGGATGTGCTTGTCCATCTGCAGTTTTCCAGTCTAAATATTTTCTCCAATTCTCCTTTGGCACTTGTAGCAAATACTTTATTTCCTTCTATGCTAAACACATTTGTAGTGTTGACAGTTAGTTCTTATTCCACAAAGTCTTAGACTGACCTGATGTTATTCCTTATGAGGAAATTTTTCTCTCTACCTGTTGAAATGATGACACTTCCAGCAGCAGGTGATTTTCTGGATTAAGAAGAAGTCATTGTTGAGTACCGACTTCCTAGAGATTTGGAATAAACCCCACAGTTTGTAATTTCCTAGGGTTGTAAAGTGAAAAAGGGAACTTGCTCCGACAACCCTTACTTCCAGGAGCTTGCTGCTGCTGGGAACAGTTAGCAGCAAGAATTTCAGGGCAATGGATATGCCAGGGTCCATAGCCTGCAAGTAGGTATGTGGGCAAAGGTGTGGAAATGTGGTTGGACTAGAAACTTGTCAGTTTCATGGAAGAAAGAGAGCAGTATTTCTATTACCATATCTAAGGATAATTGAAAAAAAGAAGACTTTAGTATTGTGCAAAAAGTGAAATGAGAGGATGTCGGAATTGAATTTGCTGAAATCTCTGTTTCAAATTCAATCAGCAATTACCCCTTTATGTAGCCATAGAACCAAGAGAAAGTACAGATGAAAAGACCATCCATCATCCAAATGAGGAAATGTAAGTTGTTTTTTGTGGTTCTGGGTTGGGTTTCTTTTTTTTTTTTAGGTTTTTTTTTTAGTTTTTTTTTAGTTTTTATACAGCTACATACAGGTCTAAGGGTTAAATAGCTCTACAGTTGTTATTCTAAAGGTAGCTGGCTAGCATGTTTTATATCAAACAGAAAACACAGTATCCTTGATATTTACAGCATACTATTGACTAAGCAGCTCTGTACCTTTTTTCTTTCTATTCTAATTGTCTGGCAAGCAATGCATAGGAGCAGAAGAACGGATTCCCTAACGTTTAATAAAAAAATGCCCAGAGTATGGAAAACATTGCTTGTTAATAGGATACGTGGAAAAGTACTTGAATACAAATAGCATTTGTATTCAAGTTCCATGTCTAATTATATTTCAGAAGACTTAAAAACATTGACATTTACATTCCTTAGTGAGGAATACTCAGTTTGAAATTTTGCCACAAAAGCTAATGACCCTATTAACTCTAATTTGTTTACTCACCAGTCTGGAACAGTTTCTTCCACAGGTACCCCTTTGATGTTCAAAATTAAGCTTCCTAGAGGCTTGAGAAATTAAATGCTAAAGGAGGTCAATTATCCAACTGTTGCCTTAAAGATAAGGACTGCCCCTCCCACATTGTTTTAAAATGATTTTTTCTGATGAACACAAAAATCCCCATGATTGCTAAACACATGTCAGGGTCTCCCACAGGTTTGCTAGGACATAATAGGCAGTTCTAAGTTTGGTCATTTAGGAGAGTGCCTAATTATATCAGGCAATACAAAGACACAATTTTTAATTTTTTTTATTGTACTAAGATTTAATCTTTATTCAAAGTGCAAATGTAATTAATTATTATTTCATAGTCTGTATTTTTGAGTTTTGAATTTGCATAATATCTCAAATATGACCTCCAGCAGCTCCTGATTAGCATGAGCCACCTGCTATGGCAAGTTTAATTTTTGTATTTATACAGAATATACTTAGTCATAAGCTTACATTTTTTACTAAGTAGTTTGGTCTACTCAGTATTGTCTGTATGGTCCAACTACTGTAGGACCAGTCTTAGAAAAGGTAATAATGTTTTTTATTTGCAAGGAAACATGAAATAAAAAAGGGTCTGTTCTTCAGCTACAGTGTGATTTAAAAAAAAAATATTGTGATAGTCAGTTCAGCTTTTTTTGCAATTATCACTGTTATCTCTGCAACCATGAACCAAAAGGGATGGGGGCATGGTTTCAAAACCTGAAGACATCAGAGGATTTCAGCTTCTTAAGACATTTCCCTGAATGAAGCACTGGGTCCTACTGAATTCTTAACTAACAACAGAACATGAACCCAGAGATTACCACGGATCATTTCTTGCTAGATACAAAAGGCAAAAGCTGGCACCTCATATAAAGAGACAAACAAGCATTTCCAGAACAGGGCTGATGCTGAGGGATCCCAGCATGCTCCTACTCTGGACAGCTACAGTTAGGGAGGCTATAATGAGTGCAACCCAGATCCTGCTGAATGCCTCTCTTCAATATGGAGCAGGTTCCTTAACACGTCATCAAGGATCCACTACAGCAGAAAACTCCAGCAACTTTCTACTGGCATTGAGTCAGAATAAGGCTGCTCATCTCAAGTGCAGAGATATGGTATAAATCCAGTAAAACATCCCCAAACTAAAACATGCATTCCTAGTCCCCCCCCTCCAACAACACAACCCCTTAGAAGAATTCAGAAGACAGCAATGCTTTCTTCAGCAAAAATTCTCTGTGTTTAAAGAGCCTCAAGAGGTGCCAGATGGCTAGTTCCTTTTCCTATCTTTGTAAAAGAGCATCCAGTATGTTCAGCCTTAATTTGGTTCAGAGTTCGGGTGGATGGGACAAGTCAGTTCTTCCATCATATTTTGATGAGAAGAATATTTATCTTCTGACAAAATCATGTGTTGGTGGTATGGAGAATCACATCACTATCTCTTTTCAAAAGCGTTATGAATCCAAATCCAGCAACAACTAGTGGGTGAATGACGTCCTTCTGAAAATGTTAAGTAAATTCTGGGAAATCAGGCATGAAAATGAACTGCCGATAAGGAAACATAAGGCTAAGGGATTCTGAGAAACTCTTCAGCTCTCATACAGCAGCTGGTTGTTCTGAGAAAGAAAAATGTTCCCTGTAATATCACAGTGCCATAAGGAATCATGTGGGCTGTATCAGTTCCATCCTAAAGACTGCAGAAACTGACAGGAGCATGTTGCTTGGTATTCCTTCTAATTAAAAAAAAAAAATACATATATATATATATATATATATATATATACAATTGTGGTAACATGCATAGTTGAATGAAAAGGGCTATCTATATACAATATTAATAACAAATGAAAGATTCCAAGGCAGATTTTTTTAATTTGAAAGCCAATGATGTTTCCCAAGTGAATGGAATTTTGTAATTAATTCAAAATTTGGTTTTGAATTGTTCATATCTTGGGATTTCAGGGAATTTTGGAATACCAAGTTTCAAGGTCTATGAAACCTGTTAGTCTTGTGAGAACAATATCTGGCTAAAGGTTTTCTATAATTGTATGAATTGTATAAGTGAAAAAAATTTAATTGTATGAGTGAAAAAGAACTACTTCTTTCCTTGTCTTCTTAATAAAGATAATAGTTTAGTTAGTTAATTTTATGGCTCTCTAATACAGAGCTGTCTCAGTCTTATTGAGCTGCAAACTTACTTGTGTAATGACAATGTGAGCAAAAAAAAATTGTTTTCCTAATTTCACACCAAGTAGGAGATCAAGTACAACAGCATGTTATACTGTTGACAATAGAATCAAAATACCAGGGTAATGTGAGGTGAAGATCTACAGAATATATTTGAAATTCAGTAAATGTCATTTTCATTCCAGATTGGGCACCTTCTGCTTCTTTAGAAAACCCTGAACTAGGAGTAATTTGAAGTGTGACTATCAGAAATATAAAATCTCTAGGAACTTCAATATGTTGTGTTTCCTGCTGCTTAGATTTAGCTCAACAACATCTTTAAATCTTAGTGGTTCTGGAAGCACATTTTATATGCCTACCTTTATGGTAATCTCAAGAATGCCAGCGCATAACCTGATAGAATAATATATAGAAATTTTGGCTTTTTTTTTCAGTTTTGGTTTAATTCTTTCTTTCTGTATGAAAGGAATAGCTTTGCAGCATTCCATCTTTTACTGAAAGTCTTATAACTGAACAGGTTTTAAATTATTTATGGAATATCTTAGTATACATATAAACTCTGGACTAATATTGACTTGTCTGTAATATAGTAGTATAGTATTCACAGAATGGGAAAGTAAACGAATAATTTGCTGCAGAAGTAAAGAAAAACTGCTGTATTCCTTTGCAGGTCTTTTAAATTTATAGTTATCAGACCAGGGACATTTCCAAATGCCACAGTTTCTAAAATATCCACTTGTTTTCATGGAAGTTGTGACCATCATAAACACTTCAGGTTGATGTTAAGTCCCTAGGATCATAGCTGTCTTCCCCTCCTCTTTTAAAAGCACCAACATATGTTTTACAAGCTTGTTTATGTTTCATTTTTTCCTCTTCAGTAAATAAAATTACTCCATATAAGTTATTCTATAGGATTTCCTAGGATATATGGGTTCAGTATCATATAGGAATTTTAAATAGCTTTGAATCTAGCCAGGGATGTCAGAGACAGGAGGAAGAGCTTCTACAAGCACAGAGATGAAAAATGGAAGTCTAAGGAAAATGAAGGCCTGCTGCTTAAGGTTCAACAACACATGGAAGAGGCTGAGGTATGGAATGTCTCCTCTGCCTCCATCTTTACAAGGAATATTTTCCTTCAGGAAACCCAGGGGATAAATATGGAGAATGGTAGGTATACCCTTGGTGGAAGTAAGTACTTCAGGCAGTACTTAAGGAAAATGGATGGGGACCCTGATGGTATGCACACATGACTGAGGGAACTGGCAGATACCATTATGAGACCATTCTCAATAATCTTTGATTAATCATAGAGATTAGGAGAAGTAAATGTCACTTCTGTCTTTGAAAAGTGCAAGGAGGAGAACCCAAGGAGCTACAAGTTAAGTTTGCCTCAACTCAATCCCTGAGGAAGTGATGGAGCAGGTAATGACGGCAACCACTTGCAGCACATGAACAACAAGAAAATCTTCAGGGTTACTCAGCATGGTTTCCCCAAAGAGGAAGTCATGCTTGACCAGCTTGATAACCTTCTATGACAAAATGACTTGGCTGGTAGATGAGGGAACAGCAGTGGATATTGTCTTCCTAGACTTCAGTAAGGCTTTCAACACTTCCTCCTGTAAGATCTTCTTGGAAAGGTTGTTGAACTGTGGGCATGAGTCCACAGTGAGGTGGCATTGTTGAGGCCACATATGGAGTACTGTATCCAGTTCTGGGCTCCTCAGGATGAGAGACATAGAGTGTGGAGAGTGGACAGAGTGGAATGAAAGGCCACAAAAATCATTAAGGGATTGGAACATCTCTCATATGAGGAAGAGCTGAGAGAGTTGCACTAAGGAAAGGCTCGGGAGGGGATCTCATCAAAGCATATAAACGTCTGAACTGAGGATACAAAGTCAGGCTCTTTCCAATGGTGTACAGCGACAGAACGAGGGGCAGTGGGCACAGACAAACATAGGATGCTCTGTCTAAATATAAGGACACACTTTTTTTTCTGTGAGAGCTGCTGACTACTGGAACAGGATACCCAGAAATGTGGTGGACTCTCCATCCTTGGAGATATTCAAAAGTCAGTTGGAGATGGTCCTGGGCAACTTGCTCAAGGTGCTTGAACAGAGCTTCAGACAAGATGTTTTCCAGAAGTCCTTTCAACCTCAATCATTCTGTGATTCTGTAAAATACATGCCCATTTAGATATTCCAGAACTAAAAATTAGCAGACGTTCACAATGAAGTGAACATGTCTGCGTTTATCTCACTCTGGAAACTTCAAAACCATAAACACGGAATCAATTGAGAGCACCATGTGTGTGTCTCAGCATGCACCAGCCAGCCAGTAGCGTGCTGAGAAACCAACAACCACCACAAGCCCAGACCTCATGTTCTGGAGGCCTTATCACAGGAATTTACCACTCTTTCAAGACTTTATTGACAACAGATCCATAGAAGAATACCTCTATAATGTAATTTTCTTTCTACAGCCCCTGGAAGTATATGGGATAATTCCAAACAGACAATAGTTCTCTTCCTGATGACAAGATAGGCAGTGATTTAGCTCCTCAAGGTGCCTCACAAGGCTGGAATAACTCTCACCTTGTAGAAGCACTAAACTACTGCAAGTTCTGGCAGGCAATATGCAGAAATGATAATAACATTACTAATATGGAAATGTAGCAGAATTCTCACCCATTCATATGGGTGCACAACAGTGCTCCATGGGGACTCTGCTGCCCACCCCTAATCAAAGATCTTCATGTAGCAATTTGGACTTCGCCCTAATAGAGGGGGTGTAGGAGAATGTTGCAAGGTTCTTTACAATGCAATGACCACTTTTTCTGTTTTCTAGCACATAACAGCTAAATACTACTGCTCCTACTTTGTGCAGTATTTTCTTTCATAAACTTCCATTGGTCTAAACATGTTTTGTGCACACATGCACACAACAAAATCCCACATAAAATCTGCTGAGATTCTCAACAGCTAAGAAGCAATAGAGACAACATTGTCACAAACTGAGGAAGAACAGTTTTCATTTTAAATTGTCCCAAGTCACAAATTTTGTTCACAGTCATATTCTAATAGTGTGCATGAGTATTTCCAGCTCTTGTTCATCACTTGCTGTGCTTGGAAACAGGAGCTGACAATGAAAGCACCTCCTCAATAAAACTTATTGCACCACTGGTCTTCACTTGAACAAAAAGAAAAAGATGCTGAGATCAAAAGAATAAAATAAAAGGTTAAAAGGAAATCAAACTTGAAAGAAGGAAAGAGAACAGTTAATTGGAGGGTCTGATTCAGATGTGTTCTTGCAGTGCTCGTTCTTAATTTACTATCTGCTCCTTATCTTGGCACAGCAGTCTAACAAGACTTCCACTGCCTCCTCACTTCCCCCCTGGCTGCGCCCCTGTTTCAGACCTATGCTTAGTGTTACAGTATTTCCCCCAGCTTTTTTCTCCTATATTGAGCTTTGGGACCTTTATACATTCACCATCAGCCCTGTAATTCTAGGGCACCAGACTTGGATGTCGGCACTGATGGCCTAAGGATTAGAATATTGTATAAGGCAGGTTTCTGACTTCAGCTCTATGAACTCAGTGCTAACACTAGGGAGATACTTACAAAGGCATAAACAAAAGAGACAAATCTACACAAAAAAACTGTGGAAAGGATCTGGCAGGAGGAGGGCAGAAAGAACAAACCAAGGTATTTTAGACTAAGAAAAGTACCAGCTGACTTAAAGGTCTCTAAGCAAATGAGAAAATTTACATAGAAAGATTTCAGCTTGTAAGTAACTTTACTTAATGTATAAAATTTTAGAATACCAGCAGATAAAGCCAGAGATTTGTTTAACACAGTATAAATTAAAATCCATATTACTGCTTTCCTGAATTACTCTGAATCAGCATCTTTTGCTTTCAACAATTTCATGCTATATTGATGCTGTATATCTACCTACAAAAAGACTTCCCAAAATGTTTGTTTTGAAAGACAGCACTGCTGTTTTTTTCAGATTTTTTAAATAAACAAATCAACAGGGGATGCATTGTCATTTATCCCATAACCTTCTATTTCTGCATGCTTCCAGTTGACTGCTAAGCTCCTCGGCTCCAGAGGCTACACAATTAAAGCAATACATTCTAAACAACACTGAATATACTAACAGAAATTGTAAAATACTAGATTGTTGATGCTGATTTGACTTTGATTTTAATTGCATCTTCCTGCTTTTATTACTATACTGCCCACAAAGGTGTGCACATAAACTCCTTGACTGCCCTTGAGGTCAAAGGCGCTTTGTGACTCAGAATATGCAGGCTGCAAGTGAAGTGAGTAAGTAATGGTTTGACCTTCCTGACATCAGGTGGACTACACGAAGACATAGTAAACTGCATGCAACATGGTAAAAATAGATCAGAAACATTATAAAATGTGGAATAGTGCATTATTTGTCATAATTCAGATTTCTCTCTGGGGACCATTATAGTCTAATACTATCCCCAAATAGTATCACCTTTTCTGACTGAGTAGACACTACAGCATTGTAAAAAAGAAGGGCATAGCAAATCAAGTGTTATGCATAAAGGTTGTTAAGAGCATAAATAGTGAATTAAATGGCGAAATAAATAAATTCAATCTCCAATTCTTTAGCAGCCTTTACCCCACAGTCAGCCCTAAAACACCACAAAAGACAAAATGCCCACTTCAGTCATGTCCGCTGCTGATCAAATTGATTCAGAAAAAGACAATATTTTATCCGTCCTCTTTGGAGTTCAAGTATGAATGGTAAAGCAAAAGAGAGTGAAACTGAGGGAAACATGAAAAGCTTGATTTGTTAGGACCCCTGCTGTCTAAAAAGAGATCAAAGCTCAGGAGGAGGCTGTAAAACAGCCGAATGCGCTGCACAGAAACATGGCCTGTGGCAGCTGCTCTGGGCACGCTCTCACAACACAGGTGTACCTCCAAGTCTTCTCTGCCAGCTGAATCATGGGACCAGGCTACCTCTTCCCCTTCTACATTATTTCAACTCCAGTCACTGAGGAGATGTGAGCTCCATCCATCACAATGCACAAATTCACAGTGCGCAGATTCAGCGCAGGCCTAATTAAAGCTTTTCCTTTCATTTGTGGAGATAATTAGACTTTCATCTCACCAGGAAGCTTCAGAAAGATCTATTTCTTTCTTCAATAAGAGCTACATCAAACAAAAGCAGATTTTAATCGCCTTTTCTTTGGGGCATGAGTCAATAATGAAAGATGTCATGGGTAACAAAAATTGTGTGCTGGGGGAAAAAAGGAGGGAAAAAAAGACCAAGCTATGTTCTTTAATTAACACCATGTTTGCAAACATCATTAATTTCACTCATTAAAATGATTTTTATCTACAACTGATTGTTGATAAAACAATCGATTTGAACATCTCATCTGTTTCATGCTATGCAGGAACCCATCTGCTCTGCTATAAAGCACGAAGAGTGCACACTGTTGAGCAACATGTGAGAACAATAAAAAATGCATATGTGTGTGTCAGGGATTTGTGAGGCTCACTGCAGGGCAAGGGCCACCTTTTCTCAGAACATCTATAAAAAATGACTTGGTAGCAGGCCAAAGGACAAAATGTCACAAAGATCAGAATTGCATAAATAACAAATGAATTAATATGTGCAGGAAGAAAGGTTCCATCTGTGTTGGGATGCATCAGTAAACAGGCCTGGAAAAATAAGGAGATTTCAGACATATTTAACACTACATTTTGAGCTGCTCTGATGTAGTTTTAGAGAAGAGACGCCGAGCTTACTGCCTTTGCTTTTTCATCAGTAGTAGAACAGAAGCATCGTTTCCCACTACCTTTCACACTGGTGCAAGGGGAGAGCATTTTTGGCTCCAGGCCCAAAGGCACATTATTTATTTATTTAACCATTTGACACAGTGCCTCTGTACGGGCTGCCTGATGCGCAGGCTCACAAAGAGGGTGTAGCTGATTGTCTGCGGGAATTGAAGTCTGGCAGTCTAAGGCAGAAAAAAGCACCAGAGCTTACAGAAATCTCAAAGAACTGTTAGGCTGATAGCATTAAGACATTTAGTGCAGAGAGAGCTTGTTTAAGTATTGTTTTAATGACAATACTTGCTTTGCAGCAGGCACGGAACTGTTTTTCATACTGGAAGAAACACAAGCAGTAAGGATGTACTGTAGCAGTGCAGAGCTCGCTGTCAGTCTGGTTAATGTGGCCCTGGATAGGATAAAGTGTTGTGATTCATCAGAATCAGATCTGAAGCTCCTCTAATAGCAAAATATCACCAAACCAAAAGAATAAAGGATTAAATATGCATTACTGAGCATTTTGCTGCTGTTGTGACCTGCCTGGGAAATAGATGAAATGAAAAGGTTTAATGGAATCTTTTTTAAAGAAAATCTACAAAAATCCTTAAACTCACAATGTTGATGCTTGATTCATAGTGTCTTTATGCAGTTAGTTCTGGCATATGGCAGTTGTTTGGGAAACCAAAGTTTGTAGGAGCTTGACAGACATTTCTTCTTGATGCATTGAGCCAGTAAGATCCCTGGTGAGTATCCAGATTCTAACTGAGCTGCACATGTCTGTTCTCATGACTGTAAAAGATGGAAGTTTTTCCTGTTTGGGTTTTTTTTTTCCTCAAGTTCACTCAGTCACTTAAAAGTAGGATACACAGAAGAAAACTGCAGCTTTGTTTTTATGTTAATATGCTCCCTCCCCCCAGTAAATGAGGACTGTTTTTATTTTAAATTATGATAAAAACATATGCATATTGCACTGAGTTTATCCATTCTGCTAGCATCTAGTAGTTCAATGTATGAACAATCTCTTACAGCTCAAGATAGTTTTAACAGAGGATTTTCCCAATTCTCCTTTAAACTCTCAAAAAATTTTGAACTTTGTTATGTTTCAGATAATTATATTTTCCATGTACCTTGGGCAAAGGTTTGCTTCCATTTATGTCTTTTTAACTATTTATCTCAATGGAAGTCCTATCTATTCCAAGTTATAGAGCAGTGAGGAGAAAACTTCAAATAGTAAATATTTATTGAAGAATTTACTTTGAAAAAGAAAATGAAAAATGGTGAAGTAGGGAAAAAATAAATTGGCAGTCTTCTGGGGGTAATAATCATGGCTTCAAGGGAAGATAAACTTTTCCTTTTTTTTTCCTTTTTTCCTTTTTCTTTTCTTTCCCTTTAGTGAGCATGTTGCATGCAGAAGGAATAGTGACTCATGGCCAGAACCCTGAAAGACCCAAGAGCACTATCTTCTGTCAAAGTATACAAATCAAAACTTTGTCTAAAATGGAATTCTACTTTACTTCTGAGCTCCCTCACTGGAATATACACATGGTTTTGATCCAGTGTTTTTAAATAGGAAACCATCTCCCCACTCATCCCTAGAACAGTTACTTTATGCATCATAAATATATTGTTTATACAGAGGATGCAGCTGATTTTCAAAAGTGAAAACCCTCATGAACAGATGAACCCAAACTGATATCTTTGCTAATTACCTGGATGATACCGCTGAGCTACAAACTGCTAGGGGAAATTAGAGGAAACCTTCAACCAGATACCAGATTTGCTCATTATTTGTAATTCAGATACATTACTAGGTAGGCCCTCATTTCATGAAAGAGGACAAGGATACAACATAGGTGACGTGCCAGAGGAGAAGGAACACAAGACAAACAGAAAAGACTGTTCTTTGTTTTAGGGGCAAAACTGGGAATTTACTCCTGCATTTCTTGACTTAAACTTCAGTAGGCTGAACTGCCCTATTGCTATCAGCTGCAAAGGAAGAGACAGTTGCCACTGCTTCTAATATTCTCCACAAATATAGAGCAATATTTAGTTTCCAAAGAGCCTGTCACACTGTCAGTGGTACTGGGACTGAGTGGGCACAAAGCTGTTGCTAATGAATAGGGAGGCTGAAGGCAGATGGTATCCAAATGTAAGAAAAGTGTCACGAAATGATAGAATGGGTGAAAAACTCATCTACACAACCCCTTCCAATCAAAAGATTATCCTCCATCTCTGTGTCAAGGGAAATCCATTCGAATTTAACAAATTCATGAAATATTATCCAGATAGTCCAAGGACTGGACTGACAGACTCCTCTAGCAAGAGTAATATGTATATATATATGTGTGTGTATTTATTTATACACTCAGAATAAAACATGGAAATTGCAATGTATTTTTTGCTATTGTTTTTTTCTTGAATGAGCCTGGACAAGCAAAAATTTCCACTTGTTAACGCAAACACAAATGTAAATATGTAGGAGCATAAAAACTCAGCAGGTAAAGAAAAGGGAATTTGTGAATGCATATTTTGATTTCAGGAAAATCCAAAATAAGATTATATTTTTTCCTGCAATTCACCAGTGTTATGCAATAAATATTTGACTAATATAATGGAATTCACAACAATGTATAGATCATGAAGATCTTAAAGGTATAAAGCTTGATTGATGATCTGGCTTCTCTTTCCTGCACTTTCTGCATATGCACTCTCAGAACATGAAGTCCAAACTATTCATTGTGTATCTGTTTGTGTGTATTCTGTGTGACATCACCACAAACTGGCAGTATCTGCTCACCACTATGTTTAACACACAAAGAATGTTTCTGAGTCCAACTTCCACCTGTTTAACAGGTGGAACATTCCTAGATATAGAAAGAGCTTCAGGATTACAATATTTTTTCTCATTTTAAACTTTAAAGTAGTCTGAAGTGCATTCCTATGTCTTCTTTAAGAATGTGTCACGTGAAGCTTAATGTGAAGAATGTTTAATGGATGAAATTGAAAATATGTAATTGATGGCCCATTTATCAGCTCCAATTGAGACATAAATAGAATACCTCATTGTTTATGTGTATATCTCATTCCAAAAAATTGAGGCAGAGAGAAAAGCAATACCTAGATGATCTAGTAAATTAGATTAATGACTTACATGATAATCATATTTCATGAATGGCTTATTAGCAGTGTAATGAGTCATGACAAATTTTCATGAAGACTACTATCATGTAGCACACATTGGCTTGTTCACAAATGTACAAATGAAGTGGAAATGTGCCATTATAGATGAATTATTGACTGATTAAGTTGCCTTTGTGTGAGAGTATCTAAAAGAGCTTTTTGACATCTGTACAAGGGTCATGTCCAATAGTATAAGTTTTTACATGCACATATCCAACTCCTAAATGGGTCTGAGATCAATTGCCTTACTGTTGGGTTAAAAACTAACAAGCAAGCAAACAAAAAAAGACGAAAAAAACCCCTGACATCAGGCTATCTTGTTTTCAGATTTTTCCACTTCCCTATAAGACAACAAAATACAATACTTCAGAATAAAAATATACACCTTAGTCTATGAAAAAAAAAAGCTTTCTCTTTTTTACCTCTCATTTAAGCTGTGCTCCATTTCTTTTAGGGCACGGCATATAAAAATATTTGGTACATAACTGGTATATGTTTTCTAAGGTCTAAATGGAAGCACACATTTTTAACAGTGTAAAGTTAACAGATCTAAATATCATAACCAAGTCCCCCACTAAAAACCCCTCCCAAACCCCCAAACAAATAAACAGAAAGAACAACAAACCACCCCCCCTCATCCAAAACAAAGGTCAACTCAAATAGTCTCAAATATTAGGTAGCAAAAGAAATGCCTTGAACAGACCAGTATTTCTACTAGCAGGCAGAAATCACTGACATATTTCACACGTGGAGAGCTATGTATAGGAAAAAACCAAACAATCAAAGATTTACCTCTTTAATCACTTTAATTTTTAATGTGCACCTAGAATTCAAAAACTTAACACTTTTAAAGAACTCTAATCTCATATAGAAAAAATGATGTGAGCCTATTTTAAAGTTAAAATGGCTTTCCTGACTGAAAACTGGAAATTATGATCTTTAGTATCCAAGTGTCAATGAAATGTAAGTGCCCACCAGATTGCTGGCCCACCCATAGATTATTAATGCACAATTAATCTACTAGGGCAACTGTAGAGTGTCATTTAGCTTCCGAGCCCATAAGTATAAAACAGCAACACACTGTGAAATTAATGGTAACACTTAAAGGTCCCATTGTTATTAATTCATTTGACATTCACTGTAATCACACTGGTCTTTAATGAATTCATTTGGCATGTGAATATCGCATGTACTTTCAAACACACTCCAGTGCAAATCAGTGTTAATTGATGTCCTGAATTGAAATAGTTTCTCTCTCTGTCTAACTTATTTTAAGCCTACTGTACTTTTTTCAAGTGTGTTTTCCTCAGCAAAATTTACACATGGCATATGCAAGCACATGCTCCTATAAAAATTGCTTTAACTGGATGTCAATATAGCATAGAAAAATGACCAAGAGGTCATATGGTACTGAACCTCTGCAGTAACTCATTCTAAGGCAATAAACTCTAAACACCACTGAACTTTGGTAATCTCCTAGTGCCACATATCCTGTGAAGATTTTCAGTTTACTGTTCTCCACAAATTGCCTGTGAACATCTTGGGCTTATTTGAAAAGTGCTGTGGCCAATGGTTATCATCTTAGGGAGCTCAGTTTTATTGCAGGAACTGGCTGTATCTCTCATCCTGCACTCAGCCACGCACATGGATAATGTCTGTAAATGTGCCAATTGAAATTGCCTCCTTTCCTTAAATGTAACACTGCTTCCAAGAACTGTGGGGTGCTGAGAAATTCCTATGAATGTCACATGCAAGCAGTTAATCTGAAAAGATTTAATACATGGGTGGTACAACCATTCAAACTCAGTTACTTGTCCTAGACAAAATACATCAAACTGGAAAACCCTTCATGCTAATAAAATAGTATTACTGTTATAATTCATAAATTTGCTGACTTACCTCCTCAGACAGCTATTAACAATCTTCATATGTTCTTGCTTCCCAGAAAATTAAGGGAGTCTCAGGGTTGCCAAAGGAATTTCTGATGTCAAACCATTTTGTAAGTGAAATACCTCTTTCAACCTATATATAGTATATCCAGGGATGTTTGAATTAGCACAATATGGGACTACAGGGTTTGACATCACATTTGTGGGAAATTTGTAAGCCATTCCTAAAAATAGCACACAAACCAACAAAAATATGGATTCAGAATGCCTCAGATATAATTACACTTGAAGTGTAATATCAGTAGCACTGTATCAAGTACATGTAAACTAAATTAAAACACACATAATAAGTACATACTTAGTGAAAATGCTTAAAAAATTGCGATGCCACTGCTTTTTGTTGCCTCAGAGGGCTTGCTTGTTTTTCAAATAATACAAGGGTAATGTTTTCTCCAATTTCAGTCCTTGATTCTCAATAATTTAAACAAAGGTACCCCAAACTGTGACATAAAAAACATTTAAAGCATCTCTACTTGGGTTGAAATATAAGTGAACAGAAAAGAGGTCCCACTGATTTGATTTGTTTCAATACTACTATCTGCTGGGCAATGTACTTTAAATGCACGGGGTTTTTTTTAACTTACGTTTTCCATAAAAGGTTTCTAATTATTCTTTTGTATTTTATGTTAAAGCTAGAGAACATTATTTAAACTTATTCAACACACTACACATATTTTTGTAGTACTGAGTAACTCAGGGGATGCAGAATATCATAAAAATTGGTAATAATCCTGAAACTAATTCACAGAAATAGTGTCAGAATAGCGTTGACTAGACTCTTGCTACTGACACGCAAGACTTCTGAGATTTCATTTCCAAGGAAGGCCCAGTGAACAAAACTATTTTAAGAATGGATATAGACACATGAAACAGAACCACAAATCAAGAGTGTCTGGCCACGTAGAACTAATTAAAGTTAGTATTTGTCTTCCCTCACTTGCTTTAACACACTCAGAATGATGAACGTACTCTAAATTGAAAAGCATGATTGCTGAATCTTCATCACTTGCCATTAATATCCTGGAATTAAAGAACATGTCTTGAGGTCTAACTAGGTTTTATTCTATTTGGCATTATTTTATTTGAACAATGACTGAGTTATGCTCCACTTTAGTTCAAAACTTTCAGTTATCATTTTCTTAATGACTTTTCAGGAAAGAACTTACCATTTCAATAAGCTAGTACTTTCCCATTGTCAAAGATCCTTCCCCCAAAACCACAAAATTGTCAGCCTTGTTTCACACCACCATAGAGCAGGAATATATACAAATAGGTTTGTCAGATACCTTCCACTCTCAGAAGCAGGCAGCTGAAATCTTAAAGGGAGAGACAATGAATTTTTGTCATTGATCCTTTGAAAAACTGCAAAATTTGACATGTATTTGGGCATATTGTTAGTCTCTGGGAATTTGAATTTGCTTATGCTAACTAGAGGTTTGCTAAGGATGTAGAAGTTGAATAATCTGAAAACTGTATAGCCCAAGAATGTCATAGCCCAACACTGTAAAAGAGCCAAACAGAACCTTCTGTACCATTGGTTGCTTTTTCAACCACTTAGGGTTGTTCTAGGACCAGGTATGTGTGCCAGTTTCAGGGCACATGAAGAATGAGACAGACACAGCAGGTCAAGGGAAAGCTTCTCTCTTCTGTTTATTATCTGACTCCATTACTTATATACATTTATACAGAGGTCAAGAGATTGGCTACACAGGTTGCCACCTCTTCGACCTGGATGGTGAACATCACCATCCATCACATTTCTCCACCCAGAGGAGAAAAAGTAAACAATCTACTTCGTTTATGATACATGCATGAGAAACTCCAGTTCTGGAATGTAAACAATCAGAAGGCTTTTGTATCAGGACAACAGGTATGAATAAGGATATTTGTCTCATTAGTTCTTAGAGAGAGAGGAAAAAGCTGAGGGAATAGTCTGGCATACAGAGGAATCGGGAGGACTCTGCAGAAACCACATTTTGCCAAGGGGGATGGATTTTGGACTGAAAATTCCTAACCCTGAAAAGTGTTTTCTCATTGCTTCCTGACTCACTTCTACAATGCTAGAATACAGGATATGTGTAGACCAGTTTGGTGTGTCCTCCCCATTGCTATTAATCCACATCTACTTTGTGCAGTGTCTTTTCTTGTGTGCCTGGAACTGGCTTTGCAATCTCACTGCCAGGGTAGATGGGACACCCATATTTCAGTGTACAGATGGTTTGGATTGCCTACATTGCAAACCAATGACAAATGTAGGCGCAGGTATAAATTTAGTGCGCTAGTGAGTTTGCCTGAAGTTCTTGTCTAAGTTATATCCTGACAGGATAATACTTCTACAGTGTGATTTACATAGGACTTTTGATTCATTTTGTGCAAAAGATGGGCAAACAACGTTTATGGAAAAGATTTCTACAAAACTTTCTACTTTCCTAATTAATGAATGAAAGATTATATAAGAAAAAAAAAATCCTGATCTTAGTTTGATCACTCAACTGAGAATGTTGAGTGATCAAAATAAGAACTTCCAAAAACTGAAAATCTGTGCAAAATGTGAAACCTCAGAGATAATGACAGTTACTCACACCAAGCAAACAAGCAAACACGATAATATTTAAGCAATGCAGCACAGTGGTACTCTCAGTCATTCTCCAAACTGAACTGGAAACATGGTCACAGATTAATGAGATTATAAAATGAATTCAGCAAGCTTATTGTTATCTGAATGTTTATCAGAAACCTCTGAGGTTTTAAGAATTGCAAACCTCTAGCAGTGCACAAAGTATTCTACATGAAAAAGATACTGCCTTTGATATTGTTGGAGAAAGGTGGATGAAGAAATTGGATTCTTCAATGGCAGAAATATTCCCAGCTCAGCTGTCAGGAGAATCCTCCATGCATAGACAACATTTTTCAAGTATGATTTAACTCATGAAATTTTTGCTGCACCTTAACATGAACCATAAAATAATCATTTAAGTTGTAAAGAAAGCATAACATCAAGAGATTCAAATCAGCACAGAGGCAAAAACTCCCAAAGTGTTTTCAATATTAGGTCCACTATTTGCTTCTCATCTCTGCTTAATCAAACCTGGAAAAGAATAAATATTTTGATCTTGGGAAAACTGTTTATATAACCAAAAATTGACTAAGAATTACTAGATATTTGCTCTGTGTTACCATCCAGCTATATCAACAATACAGAGGGCTCCACTGTATGCGTACTGCACTTTTTTGAAGTTAGTTGCTGTTCTTGTTCTAGAGATAAAAATCCAAATCTAAATATAGGAAAAGGTAGAAAAAATGGCAAGAAGAAGCAATTAGAAATGTCCTTATTTAACAGATGAGAGGCCAAAGGACTTATAAGATAAAAAATACTTGCTTAGAGTCACACTGAATGTCTGTATCAATGCTTTGGTATTTATAAAGTTTCAAACAGAGACAGTGACAGAGCATAAACTAGTATAAATTGTAAAAACACCCACAGATTTTCTATAATTAAGTACAGCATACAGTAAAGGTTTCTTCTTGTTGGAGATGAAAGGATTTCTATTGCTTTGAACAGTGCAGTATCTTGGCAGTACAAACAACTAGCAGATACAGTAAGAACAGGGAGAGAACATTGGGAGAGAGAGCATTTTTCCAAGTAATGATTTAAGTAGTGTATTCCCTCTTTAAAAATGAGTTTCCAGGAAGACAGACTTTCGCTACTATCAAACAGGATACAAAATAGTTGCCACTAGTTTATAATATTCAGGCATTCTTGGTTGCTCATACTGAGTTATCTAGACCCTGTCTTACTGCTGCAATACCCTTGTAGTCTCTCTTATATTATCTTGATTTCTACATCTTTCTTCTCATATTCCTCCTTCCAAGCAACCTTTTCTTCTCCTTCTCCCTAGTCTTCCCCACAAACCTCAGAGCACTTCACAATTCCCCTTCCCAAATACCAGAAAAGGCACAGAGATTGCTTTGGTAGAAAATGGGAATAGGGACAAATACTACACATGAGTAAAATACAATTTTTTCTCTTGTGCATGGGTACTCTTATTATTTTTATGAAGAGAGGAAAGCCAACAGGTGAGAGTGTAGAAGGCAATGTGTTTCTACACCTAACCCACACAAGTGAACATGTCCTGGCTGCCTGGCTGGCCTGAAAACGTGTGTGCAACCTGTGGGCAGAATGCCTGTGGCTGCACCTACTCTCTGCTGCTGGTGCAGCCAGGAGCCCTGCTCAGTGTGGGTGGCCAGCCAGGCAGGCAGGACACCCTCACAGCTCTTCGGCCTCCAGAGAAGCAGAGCACCCATGTGCTCTGTGAAAAACACCTCAGCTGTTTTTCAGACTGTAGCTGACCTCAAGTCTAAATAGCTTTCTTTATGGAAAAAAAAATGTGAGGTGTATATATCAGCTAATCTCAGGATCTGGTGTAATTTAATGAACTATTTGTTCAGCTCTACAACATGCAGTTGCCTTTCTAAGGATGAGGTTGCTAGAGTACCTTTTATAAAGTAATCAGTTCAGAAAAGATCACATTAAGGCATTATACCTCTTATTAACTTGTTACTTTTTTTTCTTTTAGTTGGATACTAATTTTTTCACCTTATTAAGAGGCAGGAGAAATATTTTCACTTTTTATTACTATCCCATGCTGGTTATAAAAATTTGCAAACAGGATGATTACAACCTTGAACAGGGAAAAATTGACTATTCTGATTCTTAGATTAAAGCAGACTTCAGAAATTCCAGTGATTCAAATATCTGCCATGATTACTGAAGAGACAGTGCTGTTTTCAAAAGTTTAATCAGCTTCACCTTAGGCAAAACAAGGAAGATACAGCTAAGAAACAGGTAAACACTCTGTAGAGTTTGTAAAAATTATTATGTATTATTTCCACCCCATCCATCTGCATTATGTTAATAAGAAGGCATTAAACAGCAAAAGAAAAGCAGATGTAAGAACAAGAAAAACATTTTTACAGGGAGCTTGGATATTTGACATAAAGACAGTGGATAATAATACATTACTAATTGTTTTTACACCATATTTATTGAAAGGAAATCTAGAATGTATTTTAGTATTGTCTTGGGAGGAATGATTTCTGCAATGCTTTATTGTAAAAATAAGTTCATAGAATTTCACTGTGTGAACCAAACTTCTTCATTAAATTTTAAACACTACAATGTCTTTTTAGATATTATACCAGTGTAAGAGCAAAGGAACAGGAAATGTATGGGTATACATAAATATACATACATATATATGTATATATCTGGTGGGAATTTATGGAAAATGCAAGAGTAGTTCAAAAGCAGATGACTATTAGCATAAACCGTACAGTGAGCTGCTCTGCAATATCTCTACCTTTCTTGCTTCTACGTGCATTGAACTTTTAAGCGTGCTGATTCTGCCTTGGGCAGAAGTGGCACAAACTTAAAAATGGAAGGTAAAGCAGACTTATCATTTGATCTCATTTATTTCAGGTGCCATTGAAGTAAAACTCCATGATCTTGTGGAAAGCTTTACACTATTTAGCTTATTGTAAGGCTGAGAGAGCATCTAATCTGTTCTAAGGTAGAGAGACTGTTACACTCTCCTTGTCTTTGACTTGCCACATGCAAATTCAAATGGAAAATTCTTGTATTAGAAAAGCAAGAGAATTGCCTAACTGTAGATGGAAACTATCACAAGCCGGGAATTACATATCCATGCGCTCCTAACTTATATCACATTTGCTTTCATTCTCCTATCACACTGATCTGTATATTTGTAGGAAAGACTGGCAGCAGCAGAAGGGCATGTGTAGTTTTCATTATAACGTTTGTTACTCTAATGATTTTTCATGACAACAAACTTATTACATCTATAAGGGAAATCATCCTTTTTTTAGCAACAGAGCACTGTTTTTGAGAACACCAACAATATTGTGATATCAAGGGCACTTTACAGACAGTAGTCAGATTTTAAACCACAACAAATAAAATTCCTCAAACCTTGTGCAATCAGCCTGTTTATTTTTGAAAGCTAGAACATGAAGGTTACTGCAGGGTGTCCCATTAGAAAACTATAACATTGAAGAACACAAAAATAATTTGTATTGGGGGGGAAGAAAACAAGAAACTACCAATTTTAAATTTGCGTACTTCCATGCCAATGAAGAGTTTCAAATAAATTTGAATTGAAATTTATTAAAAATTAGCTGAAATCCAAGCTGCAGTAAACAGCACAAGCATCTCAAGTTCCTGATGATCTAGTAGCTTTACAAACCTTAACACAGCACTGTGTAAAAGAGCCATTTTCCTTTATTTTTTTCATGGTGTTCTCCTTCTATAGGATCTAGGGTTTGTAAATAAGCTGGATCATACCAAGGACATTCTCTGGTACACCAATAATACAGGAATGGCATAAATCACACTGTTAGACTTCTGCATGTCTTCAGTAGCTGCTCATACCTTGCTTGAAACTTTACAATTGTTTTTAGGTAAGGTTCTTTGGTTTTGCCCATTTACTTACATGATTAACTTAAATTCATATCTTCTATATATATTTTATATAGAAAAGCTGGAAACATTCAGGGACGCAAAGCCAAGGCAGTAACTAGGGCACTCATCTGTAGTCAGTCTACATTCACTTGGCAGCAGGAACAAAAGCAACAGGCAAAGGACAAGTGAAACTGATATCAGCAAACTCTGGAGTCAGAGTATTCCTCTGGAATGAGTAAATGTATATTTAAATTTCTTCCGAGCTCCAAGAAAGTATTCAAGGAAATTGAATTGGTTTTCCAAAATGACAGTGAACAGCTTGATGATCAAACGGAGGAAAACCAAGGGTAATTTGGAGTGCCTTCCTTTTCCTTACTGTTTTTGTTTTGTCTTTTGTTGGCTTTTTTAGTTTCTTTTTTTTCCTGAACTGTGCATTACATTCTGAGCAATTTTTAATTTCTATTAAAAAATTATCTTTAATTTCCAGTATTTCCTAAAAAGGCATATGCTAGAAGTTAAGGGTCACTGGGACACAGAAATTCTTCAGCTAACTTTTTATTTTTGGGAATACTAGATATGGCCTCTAATCTGGCAGCTCAGGGAAGCCAAAAGCCAAATGTGCTGAGTCTACCTCTGTCCCAATATTACACAATGCTTTCATTATGTTTTAACGTACTAAAGGGTAAATGAAAATCAGACTAATAAAAATGGCAAACTTCTATGTTGAAATCATGCTTATTATACTGACTAATCAAGCTGCTTTTGCTGATGAACTGTGCTGCTGACTCTTCAAAACTTGCAACCACTTGGAAACGCGCTACAGGTGGAGGGTGGTTCTAGGACTCATTAAACACTCCCTGCCTAAGCCTGCCTTTTCTAGGAAAAAATAAATCACAGATTTGTTGGGAAAACATGGCTGAGGTATGAGGTATGTTTAAAAATGGAACTTGTGAATTTTCTGATGTTACTCTCCATCTACATTATTTTTCAAGTTTCACTACATTACTTGTGCTTTTCCTGTACTACTTCCCCTCGATTTTATTTTGCGGTCTTGTGTATCTGCTTACACACACAGTCTCTCGTTTCCCTTCCCTCTCTTTATTTCTTTCACATATACTCTACTTGAGATGGGTTAAAATTCTCCAGGTGCTGTATTTCTTTGCCTTTCTTTGAAAAAAAGAAAAAAATAAAATGACCTTTTCCTTGAAACAGCAAGATTGGAAACTAATCTGCTTGTTAGAGTTGAGATTTTGACCTGCCCCCTAAACTGCACGTTGACTTCTAGCTCTGAGAACTGGTTTTGATGGTGATGTGTGTCACTTTTTTGTAATGCTAATTCAGGCAGAAGCCATTTATCATTTCTGAATATAGAAAGTGTCTGGTGTGACACTGTGCTGACTTATTCATAAAATGATAAAGATCAAAAGAAGCAGTATAGCTTAGTCTAAAAGGACCTAGACCAGGACCAGAACATCTACTTTCTATGCTTGCTTTCCTCTATGACAGGAAAGACAATTGTTTTCATGTATTTTAATAGCTACTAGCTGATAAAAAGAATAATGTAAGAGTAAGAATTATTAATTTTTACAATAAATACTGAGATATATCAAAGTATCTGTATTTTATTTATCCCTCTCTTTATCAGCAGGCAAAAAATGGTAATGATAAAATGATTTTTTCCCCTTTTTCTCCTTACTAGAATACACATAATTCCCCCACAGTGTATCAGCGGATTTCTCAGCTCCCTGGCTTCTGTGCAGAAATCTCACATGCAAATATTACTATGTCCAGACTTAGGAACATGGAATGACCAGAGAATCCATGAACAGGAAAACAGAAAGATTAAAATCCTTTCAGATAAGACACCAAAAGGAAAATCCTGTTACTTTTGGAAAAATCCCAGTACATTTGAAATTAAGCAAAATAATTCAAAGTTTTAATAAAACACGTAGAGTTTAGTTGAATTCTGTAAGACCTATGTTTTTCTGGTGTTCATGCTGTGCCAAGCCATGATAACAAAACTGGGGACAAACAGAAAGAAACAAAAATCTGCCTAGAAGTTAGAAGAAGTTCATTATTTCTTAATCTGAAAACTTCTGGGATTGATCTAGAGTGAGATATTTTATGAAGTGGAGAAATACAATAATGGGTTACAGTGTTTGAGAACTTTGTAAATAGAAGTATTTTCTGGCTATAAAATAGATGTGAACACTCATTTTCTGTCACATCCATATCTCTTCCACAGTGAATATAAACATACTGGATATTCTTGTTAGATTTTTTTTTCTTTATTTTATCTTCAGAGGATAGCTTCTATATATAGACATGTATCTTTGTTATATATACCTATATTTATAGATATATATACATGTATAAAATTTCAAATTTTACCTCCTGGGGAAAATTTCCATAAAGAAAGTCTCACCTTTTTTTTTTTCTCTTTAAATCAATATTTTGCAAAGGTAGGTACTAATTTCCAGTATTCCTATCATTGCTTTACCTGAATTCAGATGTGTAGGCAATTGCTTTGATTACTGCCTTTTTCTTTTAACTTTTTCAAAGACTGAGAAATTAATTCATCTGTAGGGCTACATGCTCCTTTAAAATATAGTTCTGATCTTTATATAGTAATGTAATTTAAATTAGTACCTAATTCTCTAAAGTCCACAATTTAGGACAGCGCAGAATCTACTGCAGCAACTAATTAAACACTTACTGTAAGGTTAAGTTTTTCATTAAATCAATAGGCCCCTAGTGTCAGTTACAAAGCCCTAATTACTATGCTGTAAATTTAGATTGAATTTGAATTAAGGACTGATTTCAATCTAACCACAGCATGTAAATATTGTAAATTACCAGAATTACAGTTCAATAAAATTGAATGGATTTCACTTTAGATAAACTAAATGCAAATGAGCCTAAGGAAAAAAAAACAAAACAAACCTGCAGAAATTTCCCAAACATCTGCACAAGAGACTTACATGTACAGTCTATAGTACTGCTTTGGCAAAGAGAATGCCAGAGCTTCAAAATGCTGCCATCATTTACTCTAAAATGTTTTAAATATTTCATTATCTGTTCTGAAAATGAATAAATTTAATCTCTCCCAAGTGATCAAGTAAAATGATGGCTAATGTGCCCACTTACTGTGTTGCTTTAGTTTGATGACTGTATTGTTGTGCTAAAGCACAGTATGAAATCAGGTTATCAGGTTATAACTGGCAGGGATAAAAAAATAGCAGTGCTGGGAAACACAAAACAACCCATTTTCAAGGCATGAATCATGCACTTTGAAGACTCAAAACAAGTGTAAAAATTACAGACAATGGCACTCTAATCAAACGAGTGCAAAATTGAAAATAATTGGGAGTTTGTGGACTTTCATTCACCTTCAAACAAGCACTGTATCCACAGGATATTAATAAATTTGGGACAATAGGCAATATGCTAGGTTACACAGAAAATGAAAAATCAAAAAATACCTATATTGAGGGTCATACATATGATTATTAAGAGCTTTCTACTCCCCTGCTTATGTTATTTCAATATATGCACAAAAAGTTCTATTAATAGCCTTAAGGGTGTCCTTAAAAACTTAATTAAAACAACACATATTTTTTTTACACTTAACACTTCATTAATACACTTTATAGCAGAATAATAAAAATTGGCTGAAAAAAATAAAAAACATTAAATTAATATTGTCATGAAGGTTCAGAAAGGGCATAAATTAAGGAAATTAATGATCATTTCCATGACTGTGTGCTTGAGAGATGCTGAACATAAACTCAAAACTAGAAAATTACAAAGAGGTAATAATAATCCTCCTTCAAGAATATCCACTATTTTCATTTCTACCAGAAATACAATTATGCCACCTGATTCTTTAGAACAGTTAAGGTTTTGTTTCTTTTTCCAGAGCACATTTTATGGGGTCTTTGATCTGTTCATGCCTCACAAAGTTACACAGTGCCAATGCAGTTTGTAGGCACACGCCCTGTGTCAGATAATTTACAATCTGACAGCACCACACTTTCTGAAACTCTTATTTCCTGTGAGTGTAAAAATTACATCTCAAACCACAGAATGTTTTAATGACTTCATGTCATCAAGAAAGGTAATAATACTTCAGCTCAGCTTCATCAGCTGAGCATGGTAGCCAAAGGCAGCAAGTAATTTACTACATGTGACCTATGTATGCTTTTCACATTAGGAAAATCAAACCATTCTCTGACGTGCTCATCTTACCAGTCCACTAGAATGTCAAATTACTGACTGCAAAGGAAATGATGCTTCACTTAAGTTTGGAGTTCTGCACAAGTGGAATGAATGGGCCAAGCTGCAAAAAGCCCCAGAGCAGATAAAAAAATCCTGTGACACTTGCCAGCATAGAAAATACAGTATGTTCATACCACCTACAGCACGTATAGTATATTGCTAAATTTACAAAATATGGTAGAATGAAAGACTACTTTTATAATTGTCCTTTAATAATGTCTTATAAAAGGCCCTTTGCTTATCATCTTTTCACCTTCATGGCATACCCTAGTGGATAGAACAAGATATTCCCTGACGTGATTCTGTTGTTCTGGCTCCCAAGCTTACTCCTAAGGCTGTGAGAATCATCTCTTCTCCTGGGTCTCTAGGCTGGAGCAAAGGTAAGGAGGAAATATAAGTGACTGCTGAAATAAATGTCTACCTATTTAAATTCACAGAAACAATAAATAGATGCCACCACTTGGACCTTGCTCTCTAAACTGCAAATTATTTCACCTTTCCAGTTCTGGAATTCAGATGAAGTTAGGAAGTTACATAAATTTCTAGGGTACAGCTGGTTTTGTTTGAGACAACTTGTGTTCATGTTCTGTAAAATTGTTTTCCCATGGAAAGAAGTCTAGGGACTAAGTCTAGCTAACACATGATGAAGTGGCCATGTTATAGGCTTGCAGTTTGACAACTGATCAGTGTTTCAACATAAAAGAAAATATTTTGAAAAGTCTCCTTGTGAAATAGGAGACTTCTTTTAGACAACAACTAAGATTTAAATTTTATTTTTGCACAGTTTGAAGTTTAATGACAGTTCACAATCAGCTTGTTAACAAGTCTCAGCCTCTTGCAAAAATCTTTGCTAGTGTGCATGGTGAAGACTTTATGATTTTATTGTGCCTTATGAAGCAATGAAATCAAATTGAAAATTTTATTTTTCCTGGTCTTCCTAAGGTTATAGCCTTTTGGAAGTACAATGTCCAGATCTGTCACTCATCCAGTTAAATGGAAGGCTGGCTATTACACATACGAGATTCAGTTCATGTCTGTTTGAGTGATATGAGAAAGGTGCAATTGCAATAAATTTAGCAGTCAATGGTTTGGACCTGTATATGCACAGTCATCAGGCCATGTAGTGTATAGACAAACACTCTTCAACAACTACACCAATATTTAATATCAGGAAAGATGATTGCATTATGGAATATTTGAAGTTTGCCATTGTGTTACTGCATAACATCTGTAATACCTATAATTAAAACTGTACAGCCTAAATACAATGAAGACAAAATTGTCTATGGTGTGTAGATTGCAGAACAGAAGGATGGAGTTAAAAAAGGGAATAAGTAACCAAAGACATTCTTAATGATGTGAATCCTGAAGTGAAAATTTCAAAATAAAAAGGTTTCAAATACTTAGCAATTTATTTGTTTGATGAATCACAGAACAGAATCTCAGAATAATTTAGATTGGAAGGGATCACTGGAAGTCATCAAGGCTGACCCCCTACTCCAAAGTTAAAACACGTTTCTCAGGGCTTTGTCCAATCCAGTTTTGAATATCTTAGGACCCTCTTCCAAAGCTTAGTCCCTCCTGCATGGTGAAAAAAAATTCAGTTGGAATTTTCTTTGCTGCTGACCATAAACTCTTGTTTTTCTGCTCTGCACCTCTGAGATGCTGCTCCATATTCTCCACCATGATACAGCTGAAAGCAGGAATTAAATCTTTCTCTAAGCCTTCTCTTCTGCAAGCTAAGAAATTTACTTTCCTCAGCTTCTCTTTGTACATCACACTCTGTTATCCTCTCTTGCACCTGGGGGACAGAACTGGACAAAATACAGAGGAATAATCACTTCCCTCAAGCTGCTGGTTGTATTGCTCCCCAGTATAAGCCTTCACTGCTACAAGGCAATACCAAAACCTAAACCTTTTTTATCTGAGCAACTGTGATTAATTGCCATTTATCTAGATGTGGAAAAAATGGCAAGGTAAGTGACAGTAACTTGACCCTGTTCTGCTTCACTTATCAAGCACATGATTTTAGTTAGTAGTGGGAGTTAATCCCATCATTTTTACTGCAGAAGACCTGAGTGTTTTTAGCACCTCATCATTAAATATTGAAATATCTACTGGTAACAGGTAGTTCATAATTCTGTTTTATGGTTATAAAGTCAATTGTTCACATTCTATGAAAAAAATCTAGCTCCAAGTATGAATCTACCCTGAACAGTAAGAATATAAAACTTCAACTATTGTTGGAAATACTAGACAGCATGCTTGGAGTGGTTTTGGAATGCTAGTTGAAATTACCACTGCTTAAAAGTAAACAAACACTCAGCAGTCTGGGACAAAGGTGGCAGTAAAAATACTAGTCTTTCAATGTATTTTTTAGTAACAGTAGTTATGGATTTGAATTAAAATATATTTTAGCATAGGCATTAATTGAGCACACTGGCAACACGCACTGATGTTCTTTTCTGTCAGCTTTGGGTTATGTATGCATTTTAACATTTAACTTCACTGCATGCAAAATCCAGAAATGAAAAGTGTGCATAAAAATATACAGGGCATTACTTATTTATATGTAAAGCCTTTATTCTATTTTGTTATTTTAGATTAAATCCCGTTTCAATTCTATTCTCTCAGGGAAGCACTAACAGTTTGAGCTCAGCGTGAAAGCCATCAAACACTTGAGCTGAAATTTAGATTGGGCAATTTTGCCTGGTGAAGTAGAAAAGGACATGTAGAATGGCAGTGAACAGAATGGCTTATGGAAAGGCAGATGTTTTAATAACTTGTTGTCTAGTGGGAGCCTCAAATATCTAAATTTAAACACTGCAATATATTAAAGTGCACTGCTGTCAGGGAGGGCATACTCCTTTACCTTATGAAGCAGAGTAAATATGCATATTTATCGTGTGTGGAGACTTTATAAAACACATATTTTACAACTGAAATTAGAATTAATTTGAAGGTGTTAAAAAGATAATCTCAGATTGCAAAAATTTGCTAAAGTTAGCATTGCAAAATGCATCAGATCTGAGCATGGGTAATAGTCTTGAGTTTTGACTTCCTGTGTGAGTGGACTAAATAGATACTTGAGATCTCCTGCCTAATATCCTTTTTGTTTCAGAACATCTATCTCCTGTTCATTTACACTAGGTTTGAAACAATATTTGTCTTTCAGCCCATTGCTGGAAGAATGCCATGAATTTGCCTAAAAAAACATCCACAGAGAAGCTACAAACCTATGTTAAGTTCTTTACAGAAAAAAATCTCTCAGGATATCTGGTAATAGTGAGTTACTCTAATACACCCTGGTTGCATAATTTACAACCTTGCAGAATTGAGACAACTAGGGAAGAAAAATTTTAATAATAAGCTAGCTTCCCATATGTTCAAGAACAACTGGGTCCTGTTAAAGAACAATGAAGGCCCTGTCACTTGACTTTTGGAGATATTACACCAGTATTTATAGACTGTTTTGTGACACATAACTCCTAATTGACGTTGCCTTTCACATTTGTCATCTTGAATACTGTCCTCCTTCTTTAGAAGTATCAGACTATATTTTACTTACAGCTATTGAAAATATTTCAGGTACACCACTAAGAAATATTAAATAAAATATATATTTAAAATATATTTAGTATCGAGTGTTTCATTTATGGTTTATTTGATGTGTATGCATTAAATAAAAAGACATGGAAACATTCCTATAGATATGGTGACAAAGTGAAATTGAGGGTAGTATTTTATGAAAGTTAATGACTTATAGACTATACTGGAATGATTTTAAAGGTCATAAATTTCTCTTTGAATTGGTATTTACTTGACAGTAATTATGGGACAGATGCAATAAAAATCTGCATAAATAAAAATGAAATAAAGCCTTGCAAGTTTTGTGTCTCTGCACATTTTCAGTGGTATCTTTAATTCTGTTTTAGGGAGTGGATTTCCAGTTAGGGCTAGCAGGGCCTGCTAGTTAAAGAAGAAATAAAGACTGACTGTGTAAGCTTAATGGAATATTCTTACACAGAGATATCACTTCTGGATCGGGAAGTCCTTACGCTAGATATTATTGCAGACTAAAAATAAATTATTGGATAAAATTATTTTTTACCTTTTCTTTTTTATTCTAATTCCCCCCCCCCTTTTTTTTTTCAACTCTTATCTAAGTCTCTGGTGTGCCATGTCAGGTAGATTTTAGGTTTGGCCATTTATGTTCTTACAACCCAGTGTTAGTAGATACAGTGTAAGAGCTTACACAGGAATCACATGAGAAGCACAAAGAAGCAGCACTGAGCTGAAGCAAAGACAAGATGACTAAACCACAGAGGCTGAAAACAGGTGGGAAACAGAATCTGTGACCAGGCTGGACAGTCCTTACAATCTATTAGAGATAATCCTTGAGGATTTATCTTCTTCTATTAGTAAGAAATAGTGAAAGTAGAAACTGTGTATTATAAATAGATCCTTATGCTTTTGCTCAAGAGGACAGAGCTAAAAAAGCTCTTAATGTTCCTGCAGATCCCAAGGACTTTGTGCTGCACTGCCTTCAACTGAGAAAGCAGACTAGAACTGCTGCATGCCGCTGAACAACAGACTGCAGCTGGAAAAAAAAGCTATAACTCAAAGCTTCACTCCTTCTAACCCTTTTTTTGTTGGATGGGAGTCAAATGGGCAAGATTACATCCAATCCTCTTGTTTCAGGAAAGAAACCGTTGATGAATTAATACAAACTTGAAGGAAGGAAATGTGTGGCAGGTATTCTGCAATAATAACAATTATAATTACAAGCACCTCAGTTAAACTAGCTCTGAAACAGCCAGGACTGCATTTGGGAGCTGCTTGAATAACATTTGCCCCACTTATCCTCCATTTCAATTTAATATTCCTAGTGCTAGTGTTGTCTATATCATCAATGTCAAAAACTAAAAAGTCTTATCTTCAACTTTCATTCCAATGCTTCAAAAGAGCTTTGAATTTGCATCTTACTCTAGGGAAGATGTAGTTTAAAAACATTTTTGCCCAGCTTGCTCCATTAATTTCTGAGGAAAATGCACCTACTGCTGTGAATATGACAGTTCTCAACCTTGGTGTTTTTACAGGATGTCCCTCCCTAGGGAACAACCTACACCATTCTGACTTACCCTGCTGGAACTGCACCTCCTGCTGGGTAATCAGCTACTGCAGCACTAAGGGAGAGACCTCAGTATGATTAACTGGATGCCCCTTGTGAATGCTAAGGAAAAAGAGAACTGCAAGTTTTCTAGGGGGAAAAAAAGTGCTTTTAGTATTCATCTGTTTTCAATTCAAGCAGCTAATTTACAGTTGCATAGAGTTGCTCAATTACCAGCACCACTTAGTATTTTATACATCTCAGTAAGCTTTAACTTTTAATATTATTCATCAATCTATGAAATATATTTTTCTCCCAATTATTTCTGAGAGTCAAAAACAAAATTAATTTTGTAATGATTATCTGACTCAGGTAAAGCTGATTTTATATTACCCTAGGCCAAAGCCACTGACAAGGGCACAAAAAGGATTATTTTTCAGCAGTTTTCAGCTCAGCTAAATCAGCAGATAATGTCATCTATGATGCACAGTGATCCTGACCTTAAGCCCTCCTCATTGTTAATGTTTCTCACATCTCAAATATGCCTCAATGGCAGAAAAATATTATATAGCCCTCTTTGAGCATCAAGAAAAATTAATCTTTTAGAATTCTTTGGATTTTATGCTGTTATTTTATTTTAGTTGTTTCCCATCTCGAAATGCACTATCACATGAACACAATATATTTTATATAGTCAGTGGTGGTAATTTGGTGTATGACTTTATTATATACAGACCATGAAACAAAGATGCCTGTATTCCTATTAAAAAAAAACCAAACAAAACAACAAAAAAACCAAAATCAAAACCAAAGCACAAACCCCAGATGCAAAACACACAAAAGAAAACTAGTTTCTCTGCCAAAGAGCAAATAAAGCAAAAAAGTTCATTGTTATTGACTGCTATTCACAACAAAAGCAGTTTGTTTTCATCAGCAACAGAAAACCATGTGGACTTTCAACTGAAAATATCATTTATAGCTGAATTTATTCAGCTTGTACTTTTATACCATGACATTTGAAGTGAATTGTTCTTGACTTTAAGAGATTTCAGTCATTAGTTAAAAGAAAAACTATTTTTCTTTTCAGAAGTGTTAATCAATCACTTAGAAACTGTTTAAATTCTATCATTTTTGTACTTAAATGTGTATGTTAGTAATAGGATACCAGTGCCATGTAGGACAGACAGTCTCCATTTTGCCAAGCATCCTCTCCAACCAAAGGCTGCATAATTTTAAATTTTCACATGATTTTTGATTCTGCTAATTATGTTGATTGTCATCAAAACCATCTGACAAACAGTCATGAACCTTACAAGTGTTTATCAGTCAGTAAAGAACTATCACTCTGTTTTGAACATGGGAAAGATAAGATACGTAGAAGTGTAAAGAAGTTTATAGGATATTCTAAGTCAGGGCTAAAGGCCAAAAAACAAAACCTTTTTGTGATTCTGCTGGGTGATTACTCTAATAAATGGGATATAACCAAAGACTGTTAGTGTTACAGCAATTGAAAGTTATCGGATTACTCCTTAAATGTAGTTATTTATTGCAAAAAAAGCTTTAGGTCTCAGTAGGAGGCTTAATGTACTATGAAGATATAATTTCATTCTTAAAACTCCTGTTGAAAGTATTTCTTTTCCACATTCTATGATACACACAGAAAACCATGGCAATAGCTGGCTTGCAACTGTCTGGGGCCAATTCCTATCACAGTGACCAACACCTTGGTGTCCCCTTGAACTTTGCCAACTGACTCTGACTTGCTTTGACAAGCATGCTTCCCTTTTTTTCTTGAACTTTCCATATGCCCAGTGCTCTCCTTCCATCATCTCTTGCTTGGTAGTCAATCTAACACCTTTTAGACATTAAGCAGATACAGAAGGAAGGCAGAGAACTGGGTATGACGTGCTACTTTCTAGTTCCTTTACAGTTGCTGAGCAGGAGACAGTCAGACCCTGATGCCTTGCCTGCTTTTGGAGCTCAGGAACTTTGAATAATTTGCAGTCTGACTTAAAGAAGTTGCTTGTGCAATCCTGTGCCATTTATACAAGAAAACAGAATAATAAAATGATCAGTGTAATGTTTGCTAGTTGTCACATGCATACACACCCAGAGAACACCACATACATGTTGGCATAGATTCTGTAGATGGTGAAAACATCAGTACTAGGTCTTAACCTCTGGTGTTAGATTATTAAAAACTGTTTTATAAATAGTTTTTATGTGAATCATTAAAAAGACCCTCTGAAATCATGCCTGACCCTGCCTTGATCTGGAGGTTGGAGTAAGGACTCCCAACATCCATTTCCACATAAATTATCCTATAATCTAAAAAACCCCATGTTTTTCTCTTCCTGATGGAGACCAAAGTAGGCAGTCACTTCTTTCTTTTGCACTGTTAACATGTCCACATGTCACAGGAGTTGTACTTCCTTTTACTCTACATACTTTGGATGTCTTCCCACAAATGAAAGAAACTTTTGTTTTTCTCTTCCTCTCTCCTATTTCTCTAATTTCCCCCTCTTATTTTTCATATGGTCTCTCATCTGTCTGCTCTAAATTCTCAGTTCTTATCCAGCTGCAACCCCCATTTGCTGAGTAACTTCAGTCAATCAAAACTCCATTACTAAGACCTGTTTCATCATACCATCTGCATCACAATTCCTTATTTCTGGTGTTAACTAAAAATTCAGTTTTGGTTTTTAGTTTTTCTCTTATTTACACATTTCACCATCTGTTTGATCATTTTAATTCCATCATTTGTATCTTTGCTTCCATTGAACTCCTTATATGAAACAACCTCAGAGAAAAAGCCCATGTGGTCATTGCTCTATAGTAAATAAAGCTGTTCCAAACCCACTTATTGTAATGTTTCTGGACAACTACCAGAAGATAATGAGCAAGATGGTAACTGGTCACATTCTGTTGGAATAATAAGGTGGTATTTTTATTAGGTTTTCTTTCTGCTCTGTTCACTGTCTCTGCCTGTCAGATGTGGGGTTAGCATGTGTATTAAGCTCTCTGGTACACGGGCTGTCTTTGATTTTGGAGAATTCACACCGCAGAAGAGCTCTGAAACTTGCAGTGATCACTAAACATGACTGCATTACAAAAACTAACGATAACAGCGTGGTTCACAAGGTGAGGAGAGATACAGAGAGGCTACATTATAACATAGCAATTATTAGTCCTTGGAGACAAAAATGATATCTGTAGACACAGTAATTCTTTTCCAATTATTTTATGCTGGTCATTATTAAGAAGATGATGTAGAAAAAATCCTACCAAAAGAAAAAAAAATAATAAAGACAGCACAGTGAAACTAACATATTTCTTAGTCATAGCTAAACTTACACCATCAAAGGGGTGTATCAAAAAAGGTACTGTCATATTACATTAGATTCATAAATAAATTAAAAGGACATTCTTTAAAGCTCATGTATTTGACACTTTTTGTCAACAGAATGTTCATCTGCTAGATCTAGAAACACAAGTTATGCTGTCACTTGTCAGTCATTTCGGGGTCAGCCAAAAGCCAGCTGACCTGCTCTGAGATTGCCATTTTTTAAAAGGTGTTTATTGATTATCATTAAATGGATTATAAAAAGCATCAGTGAGCAAATAAGGATAAATACATGCAAATAAAGTTATGGGTTGAGATGAAAATATGTTGATTAGGTTGGACACAGAGGTCTCTGTAGCCTTGTATCATGATACTGTTTTGTCATTAAAGTGATAATCTGCCTGAAAATTGTATCACTTTAAATTAGAAATACATTTAGTATTTACTTCTTTGTAAACTGTTTTCATCCTCACAGCAACTTTTGAATGGGACTACAGGTTTGTTTTGGTTTCTGACTCATTGATTAAACCATTAAACAACAGCAGTGTACTACACAGCATTTAGCATCTCAAGCAGGACTGTGAACACAGACTGTTGCAAGTCAGCTCCCTTCAAAAGAGAAGGAAAGCCCTTCTCATCACTGATAGCAGGCACAGTAGGGCTCTACCTCCTGCATCTACACTACAGCTCTAAAGTCACCTGTTGATCTTAGGCACAGGGATATCTGATGGCATAATTCCCTCATGTTCATAAGCTCTATACAGTGCTTTGCACTAAAGGTTAAGCAGCAAGGGCTGTGTAAATGGAGAGAAGGTGTTGGCAGTGTTCTGAAGATGTGTCTGTGGCTGCAGCACAGACACTGAGTCAAAGTAATGTCCAAGAGGGAAGAGCAGCTGAACTCATGTAAGTAAGTCATGAAAGGAAGGAAAAAAAATAGTAAGGCAAAACACAGAAAACATTCAGAGGTAACAGAATAAATTGATAAGATTTATAAAATGCTGCGGACTAGGTGATAAAAAAATATTTTTACTTGCAACAGATGTAGCAATAATAGGCAATTATATTGTTACATAGTCACACTTGACCATCTGTAGCCTGCAAAAGGTGAGGGCGGGTGGGGGGGGAGGAAGAAATTAAAATCCTTGTATTTCATATCACATACATTCATAAATTGCTGATAAAAAAAAAATTAAAAGAAGGTCAGTAAAGAACTAGAAATGTGCAGATGGTGCCCCTCATCAGGCAGGATCAGTTATGGCTTAAGCTGATTTTAATGCCCAGTTGGAAATAAGCTTTGATGTGGAAGAAAAGTTCATGGGTTGACTCAGAACAGTTTAAGAAAGTGACTAGTGAAGGCTAGATCTTTGCAGATGTTTTTACACTTTAAGCAGCTCTAACAAAATGTGAACTTCTTGTTAATTCTGATATGAAATATCTAGGTTCTTACTTGATCACACAGCAGAAGTAAAAAGTGTTTTCCCTGGTGTGGAGAGAGAAGCAAAACACCAAAGAATCCCACGCTAGGTGTCACTGCTGAAAACCAAGTTTTCTAATTTTAACAAGTTCATAAAAATAAGATTCTAATAATTTAACTCAGAGAAATGCAATAGTCCATCTCTGCTCAAGGAATGCATTTGACTGAACAAGAGTTTGGAAAAATTACAGGCTTGTCTGTTGCACCTATTTATAGAGCATATGTATGTGATTTAAAGAAGGAAAGGAAACATTTCCAGTGATACATTTTAAGAAAAACAAAAAATAAACTATGATAGTGTTTAAAAAAATTGTATACAGACCAAAAAATCCCCAGACCTCTAGGGTCATAAAAATACCTTAGCACTATTGCGCTGTATTATGATTAGTTGCAATTTCCTAAATAAATAGCAAATGCTTTGGCAAAAAATACAAGTCAAATCAAACCAAACCAATATAAATACGTGGGCTGTTAATCTGTTTAATTATAGATAATGTCAACAATTTTATTACTGTTTTATTATTGATAGTTTCTTGAATTTTTCCAGTGGTTCTGGAAAATTTGGCATAACTGCTGCTTAATTGTACTCTGCTCAAAGTAAAAATACTTCTGAAATAAGGCTTTGTTAAGGAATACAACACATCCCTAAGTAATTCTATGGATTTCCTCTCAGGTTAGATAATAACAACTCAAATACCCCACACTGTATCAGAAAACTAAAAGCTATTAGTATACCTATATACTTCAATGAAAATAAACATACATGTATTTCAAACTTGTGCTAAAGTACATTCAAATTCCATATATGCACTCAAGGGTTGAAAGTAGACTATTCAATGAGGTTTTTTTTCCAGAACAAATAAATCTGTGGGGAAAAAGCCCAACAACTACTCCGAGATAAACAAAGCACCAAATAAAAGAGAGGATGAAAATACAATTTTGCCCTTGATGTTTCTAGTTGGTCAGTCCCTTGATGACTGTATCTATTCTTCTGAAGAGATGTTTACTGAGTTGTTGAATATGCTTTAGCATTTAAGCACTTTGTTTCCATCAGACTGTATCAGGGAAAATGAAATCAGATTTGGTGCTAGCAATTATTCCTTCCTATCTATGACATTGCCATGCATTGTTTTATTGTAAACAGACCAGGAAAAATTATCCAAAGCAGCATCCTAAGGAACCTGTGGTTATCCCCCATACTGTTTTTTTTTTTACAGTACCATTTTGTGTGGTACATCATGCTTCTGTGTACCTATTCAGTTTTTTGTACTGAATCCCAAAAAAGCATGAAGATTTCTATAAATTCACACGGCATGTAAAGGATAAGGAAGCAAATGTACATTGGCTGCTTAACATACCCAAGAAAAGGGTAGGCATATGGTAGCAAAGCAATAGGTGGTTTCAAAAAGAGAGTATTTCGGGCAGAAGAAATTACTTATGCTGGGAGGTTAAGGAAGTGACTACACTGATGTTAGAACTGTGGAAACATTAAATATGAATGAAATGCAGAAATAGCTTAAGGAAAGGTAGTAACAGGCTAGAAGCAAAGGATGTGACAGAAAAGAGCTCTGGGAACGAAGAACAATGGTAATAAAAGAGACAAAGAGGTAAACTGTCAGAGAGGAACATTTAGGATTTGTAAATGAGCTCTGCCAAAGAAGAAAAGGAATGTTCACTGGAGTGGAGGCAGTGAGTGACAGGCAGAAGAGAAAACTTTGTGGAAAGGGCAGTAGAGAAATCTACAACAAAAGAGGCTTAAAGGATTCTAGAATCAAAACCTTTTTGTCGCCTCTACTCTAGATTATGTATTTTAGAAAATTAAGAAAGAAGATGCAAAATAGAGAGGGAAGAGAATGGAGTCAGAAGAAATTAAGGACATGGAATGAAATCAGAACATTACGTCAATGCTTACAGTAATTTCCTCCTGTCAAAACAAGAATCTGGATGCCTGAGGAAGAAGTATGCAGTTACAAAAATTGGTTTTATCCTGCAGAAGATAAAAGGACAATAATCTTGACAAAAATTGCTCTCATTTTCCAGGACAGTAGAAACACAAAAGCAAGTGGTGTGCTGAAAGACATAGGATAAAAATTCCAGAGGACAAAAATTATGGGCCATGTCTTGTGCTTAAATCAAGACTGAAAAGGTGAAATTGGACCCCCAGCTGGAAGTCCCGGTTTGGTCCACTGCAGGACTCTTAGCACCTCAGGCACCATTTCTTTCTTATACTGGCCCTCCCCGCCATGATACTTACATTAACTAAAAAGCTGAGCTACAAAACTCTACCCTATGTCCCCCCTATCTAATGAAGAAGTCCATAATATTTCTATGTTAAACATCCTTGTTTTCAAAAAGACAAATAATCGTACAGCTGTGATGTACAGAGAGATTTCATCAGGTTTTTTCATACACTATGGAGTACTTATGTGAGGATGAGACCATTTTCTTAAGCAGGAAAGAGCATACCTTTAATCATTTTTCTTCAAGATTGAATTTTTTGATTTTATGATTTTAGATTCAGTCTTGCATTTTTGGACAGTTACGATCACAAACTATCTTAAAAATGTGAAATAGTGTATTTAAGCTCAATCACTATGAGACCAGAAAGCCACGTAAAATGCTTAAAATAGGTAATTGAAAAGGAGTTGTTTTTCTGATGTAAAATAAGCTGAGTGAGTTTAAATAGTCTAAATAGTCATTACAGTCTGACTGTGATGTGCTCTTTCCTCCACACTTGCTGCAGCATTTCTTGTATTATTATAATGGTTTCTAGAGCAATAAATTACAGACACAGAACCAACTGCTGAAAAGTGTAGGCGGCTCACACAGCATGATGCAAATCACGCTGTTGGATACTCTTCCTTTGTAACAACAATTCCACTAGAGCACGCACGATTCTGCCCACCAGAATACAATTTTGCTACACAGCACAGTTTCTCTTGGAGCAATGGAAACGGAATTTTCTATTGCCAAGCCCTTAACTCTGCAAAGTTATTTTGGGGCTTGAACTTTGCATGCCTATGTAGTATTCTAGTAACTGCATGTACATAAAATAAGCAAATACATAGTCAAAACCAGTTAACAAAAGATATGGTCACCTGACAACTCTTTACCAGATTATGATAAAGAAATTGGTGATTTTTCAGCCTAATTCCTTGTGAAGTGACTAAAATACCACAAACTCCTTCTAATAAGCAAAACTTAGCAAGCAGAAGACATAGTTTGGGTCATTGAATGAAGTAAGGGATAGCAGTAAATGGTTGTCCCCTAAACCAGATTTCTTTAAATTATGAGAAATTATTGATTCCAAAGTGCTACTCTGCTTATTCAAGAAAGCTAGATCTTCATATTTGTAAGTTATTGTGAACTAAGTATATTTACACCTTCATTTGATCCAAATGTAATAAAATATAAAAAGTAAAGATATGCTTTTACAAATGTCATTTAACCATAATAAAAAATGCTTAGAAAGCAGGAATCAGAATTAATTTTTGCACTACTCAAAGATAATATTTCTAGGATTCATATGAAATAGAATTAGAGATATGACAAAGATGAATGATAAATACCATGCAAAATTTGGCAGCTACAATTTTGAAAAAAAAGTCAAACTGGCTTCACTAGTTTGTCTGGAAAAGATTTTTATTTGAGAACATATGGCTTGCAACTGTCCATAAAGCTCTTATTTTGCACTAGAGAAGGCAACATTTATAACATCCATCATGTGTACATTTAAATAGGAGAGGCACATGTAACAACATGTGGATGTTACACCAGGACGTGGGATAAATCAGAGACCAATAGGTAGAAAGGAACATGGAATGTTTATTGTCCATGTCCCTGCACTATTTGACACCAAGTTGCTTGTAGTAGAGTGTACAGGTGGTTTCCTGAGGTGATAACCAGAATTCTAGTATTCACATTTCTTTCTATGAAAACAAACCCTTTTCTCCTCCCATTCTTTGGAAATCACTTGACTGTTTATGCTTCTGATTTTAGTTATTTTGGTGGTGATTATTCATTAAATTTTGAGCATTATACATAAGTGCTATATTTCCATCCATCACTGATTCATCAATTTAGACTGAATACCACGAAAACACAGTTGAAAATATGGCTTTGTGGCATATTCTTGTTCTTTTTCTTTGTTGATAGAATGATAAGATTTTACAATAATACTAATAACATTTCTATTCATCACTGAAGTGATTAAGATCTTAGCAGCTCCATAGTGCTGTAGCAGAAGTATCTTCCACAGCATCTACAAATAGCTCATGACTGTGCTGGCGGAAGGAAATGGAAGGGAAGGTGGTATTTTAAAAAGAGAAATGGGGCAAAAGATACAGTAATGCATATTCTGGGAAAGACTACAGGCTGAGCCACCTACATGTTATTTCCAGTCATTCAGCAGATACCCTGGTCCCTCTCTTTTCTAAGTGCTAATTTTATCCAGTATCATTGCATGTTAGGTTGTCCTATTTACTGATCTTGTCATAGCTGCCATATTCTTTTTCTTTTTAGTAGACACTCCTGAAAGATACAAACTTCCTCTAAAAATGTCTGGTGCATCTTCTTTTACACCTGCTTTCTGAAAATTTCTGTATTACCCTCAGAGTCTTATGCTTTACCACAGTGAAGGTACTTGTTTGAACTGTCAAAAATAAAAGTGTCAAGATTATACTCGAAATCATATTGACTACACCTTGTGACATATAAATGCTTTTTTGATGTTTGCTGCTTATTTTTTCAGCTCACTTAGAAATTATCATGCAGTTCACCTTATCTTCTGTTAAGGAGTTTGATGCAAAGCCATAAATATACCTAGAAGAGTTTATTTTCATAAGGAAATGATACATTTCTAAAATGGACTTCATAGTAATACTAAGCACTAGCTAGATATGTTGTGACTTGATATGCAATGCCCAATACCTTGACATGTTTCAGCTTAAGTTTAGCTTGCTTTTGTAATGTTATGTAGAATAGACATCTGACATGCAAGAAAAAAAATTACAGAAACATCCTGAAAAACCCTTCAAAGTGCACTTTTGTGGAATCATGTGCTTACAATTTATAACATGTGTTGAGTATAAATTTAATCATTATCTACAACTGGTTTGTGATATGAGAATAATTTTGAAATAATCCCTAAAATTACAGGGTTTACTAAAGTTTCTGAAAGCTAAAAACCTTCATCTGTGTCTAAGGAACATGGATATGAGCAATTGTGATCTATGCATTTCTCCAGTACTCATCCTGCTGTGGATCCCACAGTATAATTTATGGCAGGCTGCAGATAATTCAGGTTGTGCTGATTGCGAACAGATTTACAAGGTTGATATATCATCCATAGATCAGAAGGATATAAGAAATCTTTGTTTTAACTTCAGCTTTTGCTGGGCTTAAGAAAATTCTTAAAGATATCTTCAGAGTTTTAATTAGCCACTGATAAATTTGGGACAGGGGTAGGGATTGAGAAAGAGAAAAGGAGGCACTTTGTGGACAGGGGGCTTTCCCAGTGCAGTGCGAGCAGTGTACCCTGTCACACAATGGCCCACCTGCACAGTACAACAGAAACTGCTGCTACTTGCAACACATTTCTCTGGTGACAAAAGAAGCAAAGCAGCCACTCTCCTGGGTTAGCTGTTTTGGTTTTACAGCCATAATCTACAAATGATGAGGCTTGATGCATTAACTCTACTCTTGTGCTGTTTCTAAGTGTTAGAATGCTGGAAATGTAAACAATGAAAAAGAAATTTAAAAAATAGATATCTATGTAAACACAATTTTTGAATGTCAAAAAGCAAATAAAATTGTAGATAAATCTCTATTATTTGAATAACTCACACAGATATATTCTTATGATTTCTTGATTTGGAGAAGAAAAAAAATGCCTATGTTTAAAAATTAGTCTTTTATAAATAAGAAAGAGAAAGGTAATTAATAAATTAAAGTGAGAATAACAAAAAAAAACATTTAAAGGGCAATGCTTAATGCATTCTATTGTCACAAAGGCCTTTAACAAAGTTGCATTATGTTTTGAAATCCTTGAAAAGAGCAGTACTGCAATTTAGAGATGAATTCAGACAAATTTATTTAAAGGGGGAAAGTAGAACTGCTTGATTCTTTGGCATCACAAATTAAGATAATGATAAGTTACTGAAATACTAAAAAATACTTACTTTGTTTAAATACAAAAATTATTAAAATATTAATATCAAAACAAAGGGAGACTAAACTGTGAAGACCCAGCATTATTTATAAATGAGAAATGTTTACATTTGCGAAACAAACATAGATTCCTATGTGCAGGTTTTTCCTCTCAATCATCCAACATCTACCAATAATAAAAACAAATTTTAAAGGAAAATACAGCTGCAGAACTTGTTTTTTTATTATTTTGAAATATTCATGGTTATGAATTAACACAATGCAACTCAAATAAAAATAAATGTCTGGGACAATAATGCAGTAGCTGCCAGTGCTGCAGAAAGAGGAAAAAGCAAAAGAAACAGAATTTAAAATGGGGCAATTTCAATTTTCCATGTGCTCTAAGGAATCTATGCAATTGCTACAAAAAGATATTAGAGAGACAGGAGGTGAGATGTTGACTTCCAGATGGAATTCACAAGAAAATATTTAGGAGTTCTCAGCACTGACGTACAACAATCTAGAAATGGATTAACTCACTGAGACCATATGGGCAGAAAATAACTTGAGCTCTGTACGCCAACATGAATGTAGTTGGGTGACAACAGAAACAGAAGGGCAAAGAACTACTGAAAACAACTATGACAGAGAGGTTTATAAAGCATGAGAATAACAAAAGGTCATTGCCATGTAAGCGAAGCCAGTAAGATTTTGCAATCCCTGTAGAAGGTATGTTTGCCTGCCAAAATTTCCTGTAGCAGACAGGGTTCTTACTATGAGTGATGAAAAAATCTTTCTCATATTCTCACAATGATCATTGACCAACAAAAAAGCCAGAAGAGACTAAGAAAGCTGAATAAAGCTGAATAAGCTCCAAGTTAAATAATGTGTAGTCAATATTTAGCCAACTGGTCTGCAACGTGGAATTCAGGCCTCCTTAAAAGAAAGTTTTTGATGCAGAATGCCGAGGTTTGATTCTTAAAGCACAAGAGAGATGGAGCTGGGGGTCACTTAGGGGTCTATGTGCAGGTATTTACAGACAGAGAATGCACAATATCTAAGACAAGCTGTTTAAAATGTTTGAGGCCTAAAATCTCAGAGCATATGAATATAATGAGGCTCCTCCTTCAACCAGGCATCTTATCTCTCATAACATCTTTAAAACTTGAGCCTAGCAGCCATTTTTTCCCCAAAATTGAGGAAGAGGACAGTCTTTTTTTTTTTTTTTTTTTTTTTTTTTCCTTTGCAGTACTATTTCGGGAAGATACACTCCTCTTCTGTTTAATGCATGTTCTATTAACTGTTTATTCAGGGGAATTGCCCCAGGGAGAGGCAGGAAACAGGGAATGTAAAGGTGCTGACATGTAGTACTTTAACGTGGTTATTTCAAAGAAAAACAAGAGTGGTAAATGCCAAGCCTATTTTATTTTTCCAGCTATACTGTTTTGAGGGCAGAAATTTAAGGTTGGTGGGGTTTTTTTGCCCTTTTTGCTGTCCCAAGGAACCTTGAATTCTAATCTGCACAGCACATAACTTTAGGCGGAGATGAAGAATTCCTAATTACGCATCTCAATCCAGAAATAGCATGTAACATCCAGTATCTGAAGTATTCTTTAAGAAGGAAGACATAACCCAAGAAGCTCTGCTGGACTGATCGCCTTCTTGGCCTTGGACAAAAACCACAGGATCCCTAAAAATACCTAGGAATTAGCTAGATGTAACATTACTCAGTTGCCAAGATCAAGGCATTTTTTCATGCAAAGAAATATAGGCTGCTGTTATTTTATGTCAAAACCGCCAGGGTATTTGGAGTTAAGGCCTCTCCAGAGTCAGGCAGTAACTAAGAGAGGAATTTCTGAAACAGGTATTGGATGCACAAGGCTAATTTTTTACTAAAGAGTAATTTGGGTTCCTTTTTCAAGACCTTGGTCTAATACTTTAACATGCTATAGTTTGATAAATATGTGTCAGGAAGTGTTAGACAAAATTATGTATTCACCTATTTCTATTGCACCCAGCTAAGATAGCAATCACACCTGTCAAAGGGCTCACATTAAGCTTGCATAAGTTTCTGAGACAGTAATGTTACTGGGTACTAAGCAACAGGCATCTAAAAACTTGTTATCTCATTTCTTTAGGAAACAGATACTTCCACAAACAGCACCTTTATAAAAGGATTTATGTAGTTTCATCCTAACTGTCTAGTATCTAAGGAATTACAATAATATAGTCAAATTCATTTTACTCCTACTACAGAACTGGGATATAATTTTGGATATCTCCCCGCTACTCAAACATTTATTTTCAGGGGACTTTCAAGAAAACTACTTCAGATTCCTATACCTCTGCTTTATTTGTCTAAAGCTGATCAACGGTTTTGATGCATTCAAAGCACGACGTAAAAAGCTAATATAAAAGCAAAAGTTACTTAATATCAGTCATTTGAGGAAACCTTGTGACCTTTTTAATCCATAAAGTGGCAGGATGTTGTCCACAATCTTATTTTTTTTTGTGTGTCTCCTGTGCGTATCAATTAACAGTTCACTGTTAACAGAAGTGTGAAAACACACAAAGCAAAGATAATTTCAGGTGACAGATTTCTCGCTTCAGGGCTGTGCATGAAAAATTTAACAATTCTTAGGTAAGCATTTATCCTAAAAAGCACTTTCTTGCGTAAAGGCTATGCCTTAAAAGGAGTTTTAAATTCATATGATGCTTATTTTTTATAACTTTCATAATTTTATATTTGATATCACTCATAATTCTTATTTGCGCCTAAAGTTTGTATCTTCTTAAACGTATCATAAAATGTTCTATATTTATATTATTTCTATTTTGCATTAAATATTTCCATTACTCATCTTAGCCCCAAATATTTCATCTACTATCAAAATTTTTAACTTTGAACCAGATTAAAAAAATCATATGCAGCTAAGAAGAATAAACTGCTATTCTGTTTCCTCTTGTTATTTTAACAACAGTATTTATGCCACTTCTGAAAATGCCAAATTTCAATTCAAATTCAAATTGTGATTGTAAACAAAGTGTAAGCAGAACTAGAAGACTGGTCCTTTAACCACGTATTTGCAAGGACGTACACAGCCCATAGGATGGGCTGGTGAAGGGAACCTTAGTTTTTCAATTTGCTTTACTGATTACAGGGAACATATGCCTGGTGTATTTCTTTCTACCAATTAGTTATCCATGCAAGGACCTTCCTTATGTCACAGCTGCTTGATTTCCCTAAAAGCCTTTGACAAGGGGTTTTTGTTGAAACCCTTTTGGAGTTCCATATATACACTATTCCCCAGATTATGCTTACCCAATCAAAAGACATTTATCCACATACTTGGATTTTTTAAATTTACATTTAATTAAAAAAAAAATGGACTTGTCTAGCCAAAAAGGCTGTTCACTAATAAAACTATCATGCTTTGTAGAAATGATCCATAAAATCTGTTTTAAATTTACAGGCATCATATATCAAGAAAAAAGTATTTGGTTGCACTATCAGCTCTAATAGAGGTGTGAATTTAAAAATGATAGACAAGTCATTGTCTAGAAGTGACTATAAGCAGCTTTTAAACTAATGCTAACTTTAGTACAGTGTGGGAAATCTCATCATCATTTTGGTTAGGGAAGAAAAAGGTTTTAGTAGGCAAATTTGTAAGAAAAACATTTTGAGGAATTGTATCAGGTTAGAAATGTAAATGAGGCCTAAAATGTCTCATTAGGTTTTGAATTGCCCTTATCTTTTGTTGCCATTTTTTTCTCTTTTGTTTTCTAAGCATTATGAATCTTGTGGGCTTTGGGGGTAATTTTCTTGCTTGACTAAGCCAGCAAGGGTTTTTCCAGCAATGAATTATGAAATGCTTCTCCAAACTCAATTCTGCATGGAAATATGTATCAAGTAGAATAGAACTATGAAGTTTTATTTATTGAATATTTCTCAGGTTTGTTGCCTAACATTTTTGATTTTATTTCAAATGACACAAGCAAATTCTATAATACATTTGGTGAGATTAATAATTTATGTTTAAATTGAATCCAGATATCTAAAGCTTAATACAATGAAATATACATACAATTTATCTCTATTGAGAAAGAGACATCTGAAAATTTAAAATGTGAGACTTCTTTGTTATAAAATGCCTGGTTGGTAGGCAAACCATTTAAGCTCCTGTTCTAAACAGAAAACCTTAGGAAGATTGCTAAATACATCAGTTCACTCATATTGTGACTTATTGTACATAATCTTTTTCTCTGTTAACTTTTTACCAAAATGAAATATTTCATTGTCATGTCCTAATGTTGGTGTGAATGTACTTTGCTGTATTTCAAATTATTGACTTCTACTTTAATAACTTGAGATTTTGAAAAGTCTACATTATTGAAATGGTATCAGGAGGTATTTATTACTTAACCTTATTACTCAAAATAACTACACTTAGGACAGTTTATAAACACAGGAAGGCATATGCACTTGTTTTCACTATTAATAATCTCCTAGACAAATTGAACTAAATAATCTGCTAGACAAATTGAATTACTTTGAACTAAATGCAGGATGATATTACAACAGGAAAGGGCTTATTATTTCTCTTATACTTTGTATTTTAGGGTTCTATGAAATAGTGCTTACAAAATAGCTCGAGAGCTTAGATGATATGACTGCAATACAGCAAATTACTTGATGCATTTCTTTGCAGAGATAAGAGATCACCTATATTTATTGCAACTAGCAGAAGGAATGCTTAAGACATTGCCTAAACTGAATTAGACTGAGTATTCCTTCAAATGAGAGCCTCATAAACCAATTGCACCAAAACACTGTCACTGCAGAATTCCAATGATTCTAATTAGTTGTAAGTTATAATTTGTATTATGTATACACATATGTGCATTTTCCACTGACATACACACACATTTAACAAATGATGGCAAATTTATCTTTCCCAAATATTTAACTCTCACCCATCATCTTCGTAAATGAAATCAGTCTACTCTGTGAGCAGTTCAGATGTTAAATGTAAATATTATTCTTTATTTAGATAGCAGTGGCCAGCAATTTAGTAGACAGGTTGGATTTTGGTGCAATTTTTTCTTCTTTAAAGGTACTAATCCTGTTTCTTCAGCAAGCAGAAGCTTTCTCATTGATATAAGATACTCAGTGGATTTAATTTTCCCCCTTTTTTTCTTCTTCTCTTCACGCTTAGCAAATAACTTGGAGACTTAAATGAAAAATAGATACGAGAGATTACAGTAACTTCTATGACTCTGGCTAAGTGATAAGAAATTGATTCTTTTTTCTTCAGCTAATTGCCCACTTCAAGAAAAATTCTTACTCCCATGAAATCTTTGCCTTGGGACCATGGTATAGCAGGAATCTAAGAAATGTACATACTTCTAAGTCAACTACATTGAGAATGTCTGAGTGATTTTTGAAGAGTAAAATTGTATGATTTTATAAAATTTGCAGTTTATTGCCTGAAATATGCTGTACCACCCTTAGGTACTACATCTAGAGAGCCTGTGCTTGTTGCTTGGCTATAATGGAAAATGAAATTTTATGAATATATATTAATCCTTTAATGGTGTTGGAAGTAAATCAGCTAATGTGAAAACAATCAATACATTCTCTCTGAGCTACAAGATGTAAAATTATGGCCCTGCACTTTCTAACATTTGCTTCTGTTCATAATCGTATTGCAGAGATATGAAAGGAAAGAGGGAAATCTTATAATGTATGTTTAAAAATGGTCCTTTGAAAACTTTTTAATACAGTTTAAAAGAAAGTCCTACATATTCCTACTAATCTTTCAAGTCTCTCTCTGATCCTGTTGTTGTGGGGGATGAGCAAGCAGCTGAATGGGGCTTAGTTGCTAGCTGGGGTTAAACCATGGCACTGAAACATATATACCTAAAATTACATACAAACACATCGATATACATATAATTAGTATATATTCTAACCACAAAAATATTTTCCTTGAGATAACCTTGTAATGATTCTTTTGAAGCATTCAATATAGATAGTGTCTTTTGATGGAGAAGATGGAGACCTTAATCTTTCTGTTGTAAAATCAGCTGCTGTTGTTCAAAAATTGCTATATGTATAAATTTTTGACACAACCCATCACTTGGTATTCTAATTTATCTTACCAAGAATGCTGTAGGAACCTTTTGTTAGGTAGTGCTCAATCTTACTTTTAGATTTCGTTTTCTCTTCCTGAGACTGATCTTGTGAGGTCCTACTTCCACCTTACAGATGATCTGCATCCCAAAATACCACTGGCTACAATCAAAGTTGATTTTTTGCAGTATGCCTGAGTAAACATATTTCAAAGTAAAAGTTGAAAACCACCATGCTTTGCAGTACATTTGCTTCCTATGCTTGCCTCCAGTGCATCCTTTTATAAACTAAAACTGAGCTTAATATCATTATTATTATTATATATTTCCAAAAATTGAAATAATAATATGATTCTTTCACAATTCATCTCCAAATACTGATAAGTATTTCAATGTTTCAGCTTGACACATGAAACAGCATAGACATCAGGAAATAATTAGAAGCGAAATTCCATTTTGCCAATGAGATGACTATATTTACAGTTATATTTTTCCAGAAGAACACTCATATTTTTACAAAGAGGAAAGTGACTTAAGGAATATGATTCCATAGCCACATAGCACAAAATGCTTTGGACCAGAATATACAGTCTGGAGACTGCTCAAGTAAGGATGTGAAAATCTGAAGGAGATATGTTAGCCTGCCAAACACCACTGGCATGGCAAGTGGTAGCTGTTCCTCCAGCCATATACAGGATGCTTTCCCCTGCCCTTCCCCCAGATTTCCCGCTGAATGACATTCCCGGTTCTAGAAAGGACAGAGTTAATTATTACAATTGCTGTGAGGGGGCATGGCTAGGACCCAGAGGTTATTCTATACCACCTCATATCATTGCTGGGGGCAGGGGAAAGGGACTTTCTTTTGAGGATAAGGAGTTCTTGTCCAGTTGAGTAAATGTGGTGGAGGGAGCTGTCTGGTGCTGTGTATTGTCCTGGGCTTCCCATGTGAATCTGTTCTTTCTTGTTCTCTCTGTCATTACCATTGCTGCTGCTACTGTGCATTTTCTTGTTTCTTTCTTTTCTTGCTGTTCCCAAAACACTGTCCTTATCTCAACTCATGATCTTTACCTTATGGACCTCCAAGTCTCCTCTCCAGCTTGCCACAGCAGGAGGGGTGAAGGGAAGGCAGGGAGTGGCAGAGCAGAACATGGTTTGGAGAGTCTCAGTGGAGGCACAGAATTGGGGAACATCATTCCTAAACTGCAACAATGCTCACTATGTGCTGGAAAGAGAAAGATACCTAGTCCTGTAATCAAAGGAAAATGTTCTTTACTGCCCTAAAGTTTACATACCTCAAAACCAGAAATAGACAGACTAGTGGAGAACAGGCAGCTGTGAGATTATGTTTACTTTGTCAAGGTTAATGATGACCACTTGAATTCAGGGCTTAGTGATACAGTATTCTCAGCTATAGATTCTTACCCCTAAACTTTACACTGCCCGTACTTCCATCAAAGCCTAAATACTGAGAACTTCAGATTGTATTAGTCATTGTCTTGTCTCATCTGTTTTTTGGGGTGAATAAAACAACACTAGGTATTCATTTCAGATTAGGGAAAGACTACAGGACTCCTGAAATTTTTGACCAACAGAAATGTTTTTGTAGAGACAACACACATATATAGATACAATAATTAATTCAGAAGTGGAGCTCACTGTGCATCTGTAGGAAATGAATCATTTAATTACAGAAAATATAGTGAGTATGCTGTATTTTGGATAATAAGCAGCAGAGATACAGATGAAGGATCCTTCAGGTTGATATGTTTATTATACTGAACATTTCTTGATGCCTGCTGTTTCAGTATTGCTACAGAAGCATGTGAACCTGTTCACAACAATCACACTTCACAGTCTTTGTTCTTGCTATTCATCAAGGTCTGCCATGTTAAGTCATGATTATACTTGTCACAAGAAATCTACTCATAGGAAGCCTTAGACCCACATGCTTATTACGATTGCTGCCTGACTGGTTCCAATCCATTTTTTCTACATCTTTACTAGTACTTATCATTTTCAAGCCATCAGGTAGAAGCAGGAGAATTTACTTCTCTCTTACTCAAAAATTTGCTATATCTTAATCTTTCAACTAAACCAAATAATACTTAACACTTTTACTACCCTCATCTGCATGTTGTTTAAATTATTTTAAAATCCGAGTTTTAGGCATATTGACAGTGCCCATCTTTTGTTTTAAAGCCAAAAGTTTTATAATTTTCCTTGTTTTTAAAAGTCTAACCTTGGAAAATATAATGGGTAGGTTTCAATTTCACTCAATGCAATTTTAGTAAAGTATGTCAGGAAGTAGTATAGATATCAACCAGTATTTGCAGTCACAGTGATTATTTTACAAGCTACTTTGTTTTGATACGGACCAAACATATGGAAGTCACTAAAGAGATTTTATTCCCCTATTGTCATAAGAAAGTGTTATGCAATTTTTAGTAATATTCACATTTGAATTTAACCAATAGCTACATAAAAATACTTTGCTCTGAGAGAGTGACTAAATATTTACTATGGTCACTGAAGTCTCTCTATTAAATTAGATATTCAAAATCCAGTCTTGATTGTTTCAACAGACCACATTTACCTAAAGTGGTATTTTCAGCCGATCAAAATCAGGACAAAAGGACTGCCACAGAAATATGGATATCTGTGCATACCAGTACATCAGATATAAGCATACGTTTTTCTCTTGCTTATAAATTTAGACAAAAGTGTATCATCTCTAATACTGTAAGGAAATACTTTTCCCAGTATTTTTGTGTTAAATCAGACAATAAATCTGGTTCCTATTTAACAAATACAGGCTAAGTATAGCAATCAGGATCACAAAAAAGATTATTTTTTTTAAATGCTGAATACAATTGGAAAAGTGTCTTTTGAGATAAACACTCCAGCTGAAATCACTGTTATCATTCAAGGTAGCTTAAAGAAGGCAGACAGATTCTCAGAGACAGCAACCAGGGGACATATGTAGTTAGATAAGAGGCAATTGTGGTGAAGGATTATGGTGAACAGGTGTTAATTTGGTAACATGCAGGTGAATCAGCATCCGTTTTCATCCATGCCCACTGTGGATTTTATTCTTTCATCTGTTAGATTCAGTTATTGTAAGGGCAAATGCTAGTAAATTTTTTATCAGTTAGACAGGCAAAAGAAGAGTGAATTTTGCTACAAGAAGATGTTCTTATAAAACATGAGAAAAACTCCATTTATTAAAAAAACCAGACTGAACTGAAACAAAAGACCCCACAAAACCCAAAGCCAAACCAATCTGTATGCTTTAAGGACCTATGAGCTACAAGCAGTGGGATTTATTCCCTTTTGCCTTCCTCTCTGTGTTTTTCTCAGTAGCTGTACATTACCTATGCTCCAAGAACCAGCAGGAATTTTAAGTTCAACTACAATTTTGCCCTCACAACACGACAAAAATGCTACCTGAACCAGATCCATAACATCTCACATAAGGTCAAGGATATTCATACATAACAAGCTTTCTTGGAGGTGGCTAGTTTGATGTTGTCTAATGTACCTGCTCAAAACAGAGATTCTGAAACAAGATATCAAATTGATCACTAAGTCAGTAGAAGCTGGACCCTGTAAAGCAAAAGCACAGTCTCTCAGGGAAAGAGTTTGACTGTTGCATTCGTAAGCACCCCTTGCTGGATACAGTCAGTCAAGAACTTGTCACTAGCTGTAAATGTGCTATGTTTTTACTGACATCATCTCCAGCTGGGGAAAAAATATACTGATGGCCATCCTCAAAGGATAAGATGTTTCAAAAATATTTATGAAAATAAACAGAGAATACTACTAACTTTCTGATGTAAAGTGCCAAGTGTTTCAAAAGGGAATGCAGTTTCAGATCACATTGCTAATGTTTCTTTTCCTAAAATGTTGACACACTCTTCAAAACCTGGCAACAAAACTCACAGTAAGATTTATCATAAACATTAGGACCCAAAGTCACAACACAGGAAGAACCAACACTATACAGAAATGGGAAATAAAGAAATACATGAGATTCTGACCTCATTAACTGACTAGATGAGAAACCGAGACAAATACTGGGTAAATGAAGTGTTGTTCAGGTAGCATTTAAGTATTCAGAGCCAAGAGAGCTATGTGTAAGCATCATGTCTCATTCCACAGACTGTTCAGAAACAGCAGGCACCTACAGTTCTGCTGCCTGTGTGTCCTTAGGAACTACTAACTCATGGGAATGGTGCATCTCAGTTGACATTTCTAAGGACACTACTGTCAAGTGAGCATCTTATTTCCATGGCAAGGAGCCTTGGTTGCCTGAGCCTTCATGGCAAAACAGTTAGGCTTTCTGCCTATAAAATAAAAAGTGAAAGAAAAAAGTACCTGAAAAATGATTTCAGTGTTTTTCCCATTAATATTCCTGAATATTTTGTTTTTGCCAGCAAAGCACTGGGCTAAAGCAACTAGCATTTAATTCCTTTTTTTTATATAAGTGGCTGTTACATCAATGTATTTCTCAGGTCCAGCTTTTTCATTTTTCCTTATCATGGGAACTTTTTTTTTTTTTTAAATCTGCGGTATATTTTTATGTTTCTCCTCGAGATAACTAGCACATGTAATAAAACTACTTTCAAAAAAGCAGCAGAATATAAAAATTTGAGTACAAGAATGGCATTCACTTTTTTCCAAAATCATAATTTTACATGCTTGGCAGTCCCGGTAAATGAAAAACTGTTTCCTCACATTTAGGAGAAACAGAGTTTCTCACCTTTAGCAAACTAAACCTTAAAAATCCTTTATTGTAGAAGTTTGACAGTATAAACTAATTTGAAGAGAGGGATAATATCTCCCAGTCCAAAAGTTAAAAATCTTAAAACTACCTTACTTTATACAGATCATAGTTTCCTGTAGTTGAATAAAATTAATCGGTCTAGGAAAATGTCCTTTTGGCTTTGAATATCACCTCAGATAACTTAAGAAATTTAGGGAAACAGAGGTAGTGAAAGATTTTGATTATTACTGACTTCTTTGGTGCTGCTGGTTAGGTTGAAATACAGTCTTCTTGTTAGCATGAGAACAACACGACCTCCAAAGTAGTGTCAGGACTTAAGAAGCTTTACTATTCTAACAGACTCAGTAATAGGTAGAATTTTTTAATGAAAACAGTGATCTTACTACAGCCCTTCGTTTGACTGGTGTTATCCCAGTATAACTATTATTTACATTGATTTAAGTACAAGCACAAGAGTGAAAACTTGGATAAACTTTGCTGGAACTTCCTTATAGCATCCCAAATGGAATTCAGTATAAATACTGTTACGTCTACAACTAACTGCTAAAATTTTATACTGTACATTAGCTTGATGAATAGATTGCAGAACAGGATGATGTGATGATTCTTTTCCTAGCCTCTGGTTAAATTCTACATACCAACAAAAAAGGTGCAACTGCCAGGGAAGATTTAATAAAACATGAGCAAATTTGTGCACATATTATCATACACACACACATATGCTACACATATCATTGGACATATTTGTGTATGCATGTTTCTCCACATGTCAAGAAAAAGAGAGGTAAACAGGCAATAGTAAGAATGTAAACATCAGTTCATATTAGGACATTTACCCAAAAAAATGAGTCAGTTCACCACCCTGTAGGTTTTAAGCATAACTTAAGTGTTTATAATGGTACCACTGTAATGAGTAAGGTAATTTTATAGCTATTTATCTACCTTACAGCACCTAATATCCACGTAACAGTGGTGTATTAGATACAGTACAGGAACACTATGCTACTATACACAATAAATAGTCATTGAAATCCACAAAATGTTAAAACAGGGCATAGCAGTATGATATAGTTAAACTTTGAGTCATTCTAACTCATACCAGTATACTTTTACAAAGGTATCTCTATAGCTTACAGTGTTTAAGAGTATTTTTGTTTCTTTGTTTTTAGTGGAAGAGGGAGTCCACTTACTGATCTGATAATGCAGTTTAAGTCGACATATTTATTTTGCTCTTCATTTGACCTTATAAACAATGTTTTATATGTGACCACAAAGCCACGGAAGAAGCGTTTGTTAACACATCCCAACAGGGTATAGAAATGACAAATGGAATTGTTTTCCAAGCAAAAAAGCTTATATTCATTTCCTAGGAAAGTACTGAGGTTGAAACAAAATTCTTTTAAAACTTTACTGCCAAGGGAAGGTGAAATTGTTCAAGTAAAGTAGCCTTAAATTACGTTTGATCAAGGGTTGGAAGCCCGACTTCATGTGAATCAGTGAATTTTGCAGATTAGTTTGTTACTTTATAATTACCCAAAACCAAAGGTAAAGAATTACTAAAAGAATGTTACGAAATTTTTGAGCTATACTTTGATCTATGCTACACTCTTAAAAGTAGGAGGAAATTTTCAACAGTATTTTCTTCAACATTTGAGATCACACTGTACCTCAGTTTAATAATGAAAATATTTTGTATGCAGTTAATAGAGTTTTAAGAGTATTTTTGGTAGACTGTTCCAATAACAAGCTCTATTATCTGTTATCTTCAGTATTTTGGTGGTAAAAGGTTGGAGACAGTTGATATTACAAAACTTAGAGTTCACAGTAAATTGCTAAAAAACACAGTAAAATTTATTTAGTAGAATTGCGAAACTGAAAAGCTTGGGACCATTACCTAAATAAAGGGTCAAAACAGATCATAAAAAAATATACTGTTCCTTATCAACAACTAAATCTTTAAACTCTGTATAGCATGACTACAAATGTTTCCTAAACAATCATAGCAGAACATCTACCACCTATATTTACTTGGAAAATTAAGTACATATTTGCTTCCTCAGGCAGTAATTCTTACCTGAATGTGCAAATAAGAAAAAAATGTCCTGAAATCTTAAAATTAACACCTATAAATTTTTAGTAGATCTCTAAGCTATGCTGCATCATAGAGAATGGTAAAAAAAAAAAACTATGACTGAAATAATTTTTGGCATATGAAATAGAACTGTGCCTTCAATCTACAATAACTAAATTCACAGCTTAGATGAGTGAATGTAGCATTTCTACATCATTTTGCAGATTTAAGAATTTTAAGACCGGCAACCTTTTGGGTATTTTGATCACTAGCACACAAGCATGTAACATACTTTGTGTTCAGGGAGAACCTTCATCCAGGATGCAAAGCTGGTGCTGAATTATAATCATCTTCAAAAAGATTGGAAGCCTGTGGGTATTAAGCTTTGCACTCACCAAGCTCAACCAGAAAGATTTATGCAATCTGCTCTGGGACCTGACACTTATTCATACAGTAGATCTGATAAGTGCATTCTGAGACCTTGAGGTTTATTCTCATCACAAGTTTTGCATTTAAGGACTCAACCAGTAGACCTTTCTTAGTGCTGATCAAAAGCACTTCATTATAAGCTCAAGCAAAATCACTCTATGACCACTCAAAAAAAGAAAAAAAGTAGAAAGGAAAAGGGAAAAGGGAAAAGGGAAAAGGGAAAAGGGAAAAGGGAAAAGGGAAAAGGGAAAAGGGAAAAGGAAAGGGAGAATCCATACACATCTAAAAATAAAAGTGAATCTTTAAAGCCTAAGAATAATCTCCAATATTTTAGGCAGCAGTCAAGTTTTTTTTGTCTTTGCTCTTGTTTGGAAACAGTTCGTCAGATATGTTTGCTTTCCAGTCTCAGCCCATATAAATGACAGAAGACATCTGAACCAAAAGACAATAAATCATATTATTCTGAACTTTATGGCATCCATTGTATCAGAAAGCTAAATAAGCACAAACCAGAATTTGTCCAAACATAATGAAGATGAAAAAAGTAATGTATTAGAAGATTTTACTGTTCATTTGCAGTTAACCAATCATCCAAACCAGGCTGAACTGAATTTGATTCAGCATTGACCCATGGGATACGCCTGGGGTTACTGGCCTCCCATGAGACTTCAGCCACTGGTCACAACCCTCTGGTCTTGACCAGTCACCCATTTTTAAGCACACCTCTCTGTCTGCTAATCCAGCCCACACTTCCACAGCTTCTTTATGAAAATATTATGAGATTCAATGTCAAAAGACTTACTGAAATCAAAATAGACAAAATCTACTCCTCCTCCTTCATCCACCAAGCCAGACACTCCATCATAGAAGGTTATCAGGACTGCTAATGTCCAACTTCCACTTGTGAATTAATACTGACTTGCAATGACATTCGCTGCCTCCATCAGCTTTAATGGATGCATCCCACCACTGCTCACGGATTTATGTATGTCCAGATTATTCAAGCATTCCCAGAGCTGATCCTCTTCCACTAAGGATACAGCTTGCTTGCTCCAGATCTATCCCCTGGTTCCCAGCAGGTATTTCTGAAGGCTTTTTTACAAGTAAAGACTGAGGCAAAGAAGGCATTCAGGACTTCAACCTTCTCCATACTCTCTACCACCTGTGCCCCTGTCCCACTCATCATCAAGCTCCTGATTGCTCTTGTCTTCCTTTTGCTGTTTATGTACCTGTAGAAGCCCTTCTTATGGCATTTGACATCCTTCACCAGATTCAACTCCAGCACAAACAATAGATGTGATGTTTCAAGTTTCATAAATCTAAATATCACAGATATGTCTATCTAGTCTAGAATTATACATTTTTTTTCCCTTGGGGTGACAACAAACAAGATAAGTTCTGTAGAACTGTGGACTGTTCTGATTCATCCAGCTTACACAGATGAGCATATGTGCAAGTTTCCTTTTGTGTACTTTTTAGACAGATCTGAAAAATCTGTTCAAAAAGCAAAATAAATCTATCACTAAGGTATGAAATGTATCATGGGAAGTTTTCACTGCTCTCAGCCATAAACTCAGAATGCTGATTTATTTTAAGTGAAGTCTCGAGCTTTTCCACTACTTCTTAAACTGCAATTTTTCCCAAAGCAAAAGTAATTTCTCACCCCTATCTTCATGAATCGTGTTGCTTTTTATGAGAGAAGAAAATCTGTGAGCAATATCAGCTAATTTTTAGAGATAGAGAATAACATTTTTATGGAAACTTCCAGCAGAGTCTGCCAAGAGAGTAGGAATTCAAAACAACTACAAAATCTCTTTTATATTACAATGCAAGTCAGCAGCCATTAAGTTAGCTCAATACTCTAATTCAGTCTTCAAGTTCAAATATTCATTATTTCTGTCAAGTGCTTATTTTGAAAGATATGTTTTCCCCTCTTTGATCTAGAGCGCTTGTATTCTGTGCTTTATTTCTCTGATGTTCACTGAAGACTGATAACTGTCCTTGAAGTATGGAGGATGGTCATTTGAAGGAAGCACGTTTTGATGAATAACCTCTTGAATCAGTTTTATATAGTAATACCTACAGATTCATACTACTTATTTACATTTCTTCTAAAAAAGTCTTCATCCTTAGAAAAGTTTGATGTAACTAAAGAAAACAACTCTAAGCACCTAGTCTATAATACCTCATTTTGCATTGAAAACTGGCAAACTGGCTTGTTTTGTGCTTTATTTGGAGATATTTTGGGCACCAAACAAAATACATGTGTTTTAGTGGCAGCCCAAATTACTGTTTTGTCACCATGGTCTTGTATACCCATATTAATAACAAATACCACTTAAATACATTTTTTTTCCTGCTGGAAGTTGAATGATTACAATGATAAACTATCTTCTTTACCATTATTCTTGATATGCATCTGATGTATGATGTGATTCCTAATTATTAGCAATTCCTTGAGACTGAGATCACAGAACAGAATTTGACTCATTTGTCACTAAATCCAAAAAAGATGCCTCAATTTTGAAAATAGATTTCAAATTTTACATGTATCAGCTGCTTAACTTAAGAAAAACTATTAGCTGCAGAAATCCCTAGAAGACATAAGTAGCAACCCGAAATTTAGATTAACATAATTAAAAAGTAATCAGAACAAACACAAAAGCAAACAAGAACAGCCACCCCATAAAGAACTAAAAACACACATAAAAATGCAAAAATAAACAAGAAATCCCAAACACCTCAAGAACAGAGGAAATAAATCAAGCTAAACAAACAATATAAAAAAAAGAAAGAAAAAAGTTCCACCAAAAGTTGAAAGACATGAGAAAACAAACCTGACTGCCAATATCCACTATGTTAAAATAAAAAGTCTTAGTTAACGTTAATTTTAGTCATACCTGTGAATTAAATGCAAATTTGAGTGCTGTGTGTTTTGGGATTGTGCGTTGCATGTTTGTGCAAATAAATTCAAGGACTGCAACTCCTTCAATTTCCAGAGACTGTGTAGTACAAAAAGGAGTAACATTCATTTTTCTAGTGCTAAGTCATTATTTGTAGCTGATGACTTCTTCTATTTGATTATTTGATTATGCTACCTTGTTTGTGACAACAAGAAAGTACATCTTGATTAGTGTATATTAAGGGTGAAGGATTCACAGGTTAAGACAAAAGCTGCCTTTTGCCAATCATCATTTTGAAGACATGATCATTTATGGAGATAAGGAAAACAAGACTTGCAGGGACAAGCAGTATTTTTATTCAGCGTAGTGAGACAATAGCTGCAAAAACAGCTGATGAACCAACTGAACAACTTTTGGTCATTAAAAGTTGTTCCTGTATTCCACCCTCTTCAATGTGTTGCTAACATTGAGCCCCTCTGAAGGCAAGGAGCACTTACTAAAATGGCAGCAGAACTCAACCTGGGTAGCCTTCTGCCTTTTTAAAGTGTTCAGTGGCTCAGAGAAGAATCACAGAAATACTGTAGCTAATGCAAGGGCAGAAAATTTCAATATGGAAGCTGGGAAAGTGAGGGAGAAAAGGAAGAAGAGAGGCCAATCATGCCCCATCTTTTTACTGAGAGGGAGAACCTGTAGCTGGGAAAAAACACAGGCACCTGCATCACATGCACCATTCTAAAGTTCTGTCAAGCACATATTTAACTAGTGTAATGAAAACAATCATATTTAAACAACATTAGATTTTCAAATAAATCCAATATTGGAACAACCGTATTTTTGTAAGTGACAGACTACTAAACAAGGCTCCAGAGAAAAATCTGCTGAATTTGAAGAGATACATGCAAAATCCACCCCTGAAATGTCATATTTTAAATCCAGAACTTCATATTGATAGGGCCAAAGTAAACTGTTTAAAATCAGTCACACCTTAGTGTGGCTGAATACAGCCTGAAGAACTTTAACAATTATTTGTATACATGAGGAACATAAGCCCCCTAGCCTATTTTTCTAAAAATAACTTTATTTTCCTAACTTCATTGGTTTATGACAACCTAGAAGAGTTTGAACTTGGGAGATGAGAAGAATTATTTTAAACTGAGAACAGAGCACATCAAAAAAATTTAAAAAATGTCTTTGATTACAACTTTAGATCCTCAAAAACAAAACCATGATAAATTATTTAGGAGGCCAACATACAGCAAAATGCAGTGTTGTATCTTTAAAGAATCCAAGATGAGTCATTCTCTTTCCTAATGAAAATGATAAAACTCTTTAATTGAGATCTTTGTCAGGAGATGAATTTCATGAAGAGAGGGAAGGTGAAGGAGTATCTTAAAGCTACTCATTGATCTCCACAGTGTGTAGCAAGCCTTAAAAGATATTTTGATAAAATAAAATCACTGTGCCATTGAAAAGACACACTTCTGTATTCCTATGGTTACCATTTCTACATAATCATATAGATCTACGGTGTTTTTGTCTTTGCATATTCCATGTTTGATTCATCTTGTAATTAATTTGACACAACAAAGCATTATTTTTTTATGAAATGTACAAAAATTAGTAGACACATTTTTAAGAATAAATGAATAAACTTACAAAAAAAACCCCAAAAGAGCTGAAATTAAAAGAAAAATAAGTAAGTTCTGAAAAGAAAAAGAAGTTGAAATTCATGCTTGATAATCAGTCTTTTAAGAAATCTGACAAATGGCGACACTATCATTTTTTCTGCCTCTTTTTAAAGTGAGTTTTGTATGACAAGGATCTAATAAACAATAATAGTGTGTGTATATCTATGTAATATATATATATATATATAAAGATATACATATCTATTTACAACTCTCAGTGAAACCTTGAATGTCTGAAAATAGATAGAAATGATTCACAAATGTTACAGAACACAGCTTCCCGAAATCTGTAAATTACAAACATGGCAGTGGCTGAAATGTTACAACTATACTTTTGCAGAAGTCCTATGACGAAATATTAAGCTGATCATGCATCTGTATATGATTAAAGTTACTTATATGTCTCAGAGCAGAGGCAATGAGATCAAGCAGCTTATCAAATCCTTGGATTGAGGATATAGCACTTAAGCAAGAATGACCAACTGAATGACTGGGATTATTTTGTTGATAATTGTGTAGAGTAGAATATGGGATTACAGCAGATCACACATTCACATAGGTCAACATACGTTTTACTGCTATGAAAAAAGCAATTGGATTGGGAACTTCAATAAAAGGTAGCTTGCAATACATAGGAAATCAGTCTTCATTCTCTCTGTCACTGGCAACACTGGAATCAGGTGCTTACTGGGTCCAATTTTAGGAATGGAGCTTTGAGAAAGATATAACTCAAAAAATTATAAGAAGCATGGATTTAGGAAAACAAAAAGACTGCTAAAGGATACATGAATGAGAGGAAAAGAAATATTCTTTATATTCTTGTTGAACAGGGTAAGATTTATGGAATTTAAATTGTAGCAAGAAAACCTCAAATTATGCAGTATCAAAAAACCTGCCAAACTATGATTACAGAAAGGCATCATAAAAATTTGTCAAAAGAGGTCTGAAGTTTTTAGAGCAGGTTAATAAAAATGTTTGACAGCAATGACTTAAGCGGAGCAGATTTTGCCTTTGGCAGATGATCAAATGACCTCTTGAGATACCTTCAAGCCCTGCTTTTCTAAGATTTAAAAAGCACCTAGAAAGTTAATAGAAAGGTATTAAGATCACCTTAGAAAAGTGAATTAAAGAAAACTAAAGACATGGAATCTTTGATAATAAGTAAAAAAAAACCCCAAAACCAAACCAAAACAAAATCAAAAAACCACAGTTAAAAATTCCAATAGAGGTATAAGAGTTACCTCAACAGTTGTTTGTGCTTTCTGTGATGATAAAGTGAGTTATATTATATTACTAAAACAGACTTGAGCAGAAGAAATACAACATTAGTATGTGGAATGCAAAATTAATTAACTGGTCACAAAAGATGTGGCATCTTGGAAGCAAAGTTTACTAGAATTGCTACCTCCAGCTAGGGCACTTAAACCTCATGAAAAGGTTAGACTACTTTGATAAATTAAAAATGCTATAGCAGGATTGAAGCAGACATTGAACTCTGTCTTGTCAGAGTGGAACAAGACTGTTGTCCAGCGTGAGAGAGAGAGAGAAAGGAAATGAACACAGTTTAATTAATCTGGTTTAACGAATGTCAGAGAAAAGACAATGAAAAAAAAGTGCATACTTTGGCACAGCTGCAGTATAAAAAACATGGTTTTCTGTTTTGCATTGCAACAGTGAACTGCTTTACAATTTTCTCTTGAGATAAAAGTTCCATGGGGAGTTGTGGAGAATGTAGTCTAATTTATTTTAATGATCAGAGCAGTCAATTAAGTGCCTGCACTTACAAGAGAAGGACTTTTTATGTCTGGTCATTTTCTTCATAAAGATTTCTCTAAACACTGGATGACTGCATTTGGGAAATGTGAGTTGCCATTATTCTCCTAATGACTAGGAAATTCCATACAAGTATTGCTATTATGCATCCTTCAAAATAAGACCCCTTTTGAATCCTATGATTTTTACAAAATCTCTGTGTTTTATCCCAGATTTTGCAATCTAGATAATATAAACATATTCTTTTTAAGTAACTACTAGCTATAGTCTGTAGAAACAGGAAAACTTATTTCTGAAGATTAAAACAAAACAAGAACAATAACAACAAAACCCCAAAAAACCAAACCAAAACAAATGCTAGTTTTCATCCCAAATGCCTGGAATATATCCATTTTTAAAGATTTGTTCACATTTTTTTCCAAGTTTTTAATGGAAAAATAGCATTCAGAACGGCAGTGTCCTTTAAATGGTGTTCAATACAACATCAAAGAAAATTTTAAAATAATACCATTTTTGGGGAAAATAATGAGAAACGGCACTGTTGAGAATTATACTGAATTTGAGAAAGAGTTATTTGTAAAGATTAATTTCAACCAGTAAGATGCTGGCACTGATATTGACAGACAGGTACCTATCACGGCATCTCGGATTTACCAAACAAATCCTCAAGCCTTCTTACTCTTACAGTACGTGCAAGAGGTACTCTTGCAGGCATAGGAGCTGCAGGATTTAAAGCAGGCATTTAAGAGAACCTGTGAGCCTTCAACTGCACAGACGTCATGAGCATTAAACAACTATGAGCAGCCTTCAACTGGCAGAAATCACATCTAGTAAAAACTATTTTTGGAAATTCTAGATATTACTGATTAAGACTTTAAAATGTAAAAACTCTCTTTTTGGGCATTTTCAAGATTACCTAGGTACCTTCACTGAACAGTCTTACCATTAGCTCCTGCATTTCATTACTTTTGTGCAAGAGGAACTTATGTTTTAGTACAGTAGAGCAAATCCTTCTGCCTCATCAATATCAGATGTTACAAGATAAGGAATACGTAGGTGTTACAGAGATGTCTTCCCCTTATTTTCTTTCTCATGCCACTTGCCTTCACACATTTTTTTGGTGATGTTTTGCTATATCATGCCATATTCTGCTTCTCCCTATAGCTCTCACCATGAGGCGTGTCTCAAGGTTCACCCTGATTTTTTTTCTCTTGTTCCTATTAATGCACCTCAACCTTTGTATCTAGTTCATCTGTTCCTTCACCGTGTAAATAAAATTAGTAGCTGCATATATAAGTAGATATGTTAGTGAAAAACAGACTAGAATTATCAAGATATTTTTCAGTTCTCTTATTACCTATTTTCGTCTTTCTTCATAAAACTATTCTGCTTTTTATCTTGTTATATATTTTGTATCGTCCAATCCCATAGTGGCTTATGATGCCAGTATAATACATGTTATATCAGAAAAATAGACACCAAATGCAAGATTCATCTAACAATCATCTTACCATGATGATTCATGGTAACGTCAAAGCACTTGCAACTGCCAACGCCAAAAAATTAAAGACTAATATGTAAATACTTATCATGCACTTAAACTAAGGAAAAAAACTAACACCACCTTTTATATTATAGGATCATTTGCAATTTGGATATCTACATCATTCAAAGAATAGACTGTAGAATAGCCTATTCTATATATAGAATATGTGTCGCCCTGATCTTTTTCAGCCTTCTGATGTTTGCATTTTTGTAGTGGTGTTTCTCACAGACTTCCATGTAAACAATGTGATGTTTATCATTCCTCTCTTGAGGAGTGACAATTGATGGACTTCTAGTTTGACAATTGATGGACTTCTAGTGTGGTAGGAGAGGTGTTAACCTCGTCCTCCAATCCGTGGTCATTGTCCAAAATCTATATAAATCAAAGCAGAAAAATAAACTGCCCTCTTTTTGCCCTGACGACCTGACCGTGTGCATGTTGCTCATTTTGTGTCCTATAGCGACAATATGCAATAAAATATCTTTCTAAAGTATTTATTATCTGTCTTGATTTAAATAGGTTGCACTAGAAAACTTGTGGCTAAATAATTTAAATTATCATAAATTACAAGGAAATGAAACAAAAGCAATTGAAGACACTCAACCTTAATGCTATCTGCTCTACCTGTAACTAAAAACTTTTCTTAACATTAACACAGATGCGAATCTGAAACAGTCTCACTGTGTTTCTCTCCCCTATCACTCTTAAGAACAGTACCTCTCACAATGAAAACAGAAATATCTGGGAAATTAATGGACTTTGGCTGCAGATTTAAATATTCCTATTTTTTAGATGGTGTAAAAAGCTAAAGCTTTCTTTTGCACACCTCCTTGGTCTCTACTGCAGAATACGATGTTTCAATGGCAGGGGTGTAGTTCTATCAAAAAAGAGATACCTGTATTTTATAGATAGACATGTATTGTATATTCATATACAACACACACATGCACACTATTTGTGTGTATATAGGTATACACAACCCTGTGTGTGTGTGTGTGTGTATATATATCCCTATATTTTTTGGGGGGGAGGGGGGAGGGGAAAGAATATGTGATAGTTCATGTTAAGAATAAATCTCAAAACACATATGCAAGTGCCTAGAGTCAGTATGGCAAAAAATTCTACATTTTTTTTAGCATTGTGTCAAGTCCAAATAACTCGATAATCTTCAACTGACATAAATAAATATAAATGTGGATTAGGTAACAAAAAAATTATACTATATGGGGAAAGTTATTCTCTGTTGTAGGAAATCAGTCCAACAGGTGTAAAAATACTTCAAATATATAGCACAATTAATATATTAAAAATAAGAAAAATTCTTTAAATTTTATTAAAGTATCCTTCTAATACACTCTAAATAGTAACTGATGTCAGAGCAATAATAATTTTAAACCTAAACATGCCCATTACAAATGCACTCAGTCTCCATAAAAGAAAAATTACACTCTAGAAAACGGATTTTAATAATCAGTGAAATTTCACTCATTAACATTTACTCTACAAAGCAATAATAAATCAGGATGTTTGTCTTTCTTAAGGAGACATTTAACTGAGCTAAAATATTGCAAAGCAGCACTTACATATTGCACCATGATGGAGGAGGGAATTTTTTTTAAACAAAACAATGCTTCATTTTCTTTTTTTAATTTCAGCATTCCTTATATGAAACATTACTCAACTATATGAACAGTAATCTAATTAATTTTTAATTGGTCAGATTCTGGGTTGTCATACAATTTTAACTGCCTGAAGTCAATGGGATTCTCAGGGTATTACTATGTAGAAGTGAATTTGTTGCATATTTGTTCATAATTATTACAATTGTTTACAGGCAAATGTACTACTAATAAATAAAAATATAGAAAGATGACTGCTTTCATTTCCATTTAAATATGCTCATGAAAATTTAAATTTTTTATGAAAAAAATTAACAGAACAGAAATTCACAGTAGTAATTTTGTCAGGTCTCTTGGACGTTGCTGAAAAATGTACTTTATTTCATATGCACAAAGGAAACACAAACAGCAACTAGTTATGGTAGCATAGATGACAAACTTCTAGTCATAAATCAGGTACAATTTTGCTGTAAGAACTTCATAATGTTGTGTCTGTGCTAGCAGACCAACTTGAAATGGCAAAGAAATTAAAAGTTAGGAACAAAACACAGATAACCAAGGAGCATTTACATAGACCACATCCTTCAACAAAAGCCAACTACTGTATCAAATAAGGTACAAAAGGGTGTATTCCAAAAGAAATGCAGGGGGACCAGGCTCCGTTTGGGCAGACAATAAGCAAGGGGAGCACAATGAAAGCTAAGATGAAATAAGGAAAGTAACTCACTAAATGGAAGAAAGATTTCTGAAAAAGAGCTTTTGTTTCAGTTTTGACTGAAAATCATAATGGAAAATACAGTCTATTAATTGTAGAAAAGGAGTAACAAGAAAGCCTTGGAAATGACAGTATATTACAGATTTTGTACCACTAAAATATATCAAAAATACCAGAACCAATAAATTCAATCTATTGTGCTAAAAAGCTTTAACAGTATCCTAACGTTACATGAACTATCAGAAGAGTAAATGGTACATGAAGGTATGTACTGTTGGGGGAAAAAAAAGCAAAAACTGTTTAGGAATAGTGGATCTGCTTTCAAGTGGATCTGCTGTCTAGGAAATTGCTGGAATAATGGAATATTTTTAAGATTAACCTAGACACAAGTAAAATTATTAAATGATATTGATTTATATAAAACAGATTATGCAAAACTAAGTAAATTTCTTTGTCAAGAAAAATTTTAGAAAAATAAATTTAGAGAGGCTTAAAATTTGTTGTTGCTGATGCATGTAAAACAGTCTTCTCCATGGCATTACATAAGACCAAAATCAGAATCACAAGGCATAATGATGTCACGTTGCAGATCTGTCACAAAAATATGAATGTTATAAAGAATGATCTGGAAACATAGCAGGCAAAAATACACAGATGACAGATTAAACATTTGGTTTCTAGCTAAAAAAATATGAAGTTCATGGAGCTCCTGTTGAGCAGCTTTGTGCCCGCTTTAGTCTTTGCTAGCAGACTGTTTGGTTCTTTCCAAGTCAAAGGCACACACACTACAATAGCAGAATTCCTGTACAATTTTAAGCTGAAAGCGATTACAGCTTCCTAGAAGAAAATAAAGCCCAATGTTGAGGAAAGGGCTGAAAAGCAACAAAAGAACCTTCTACAAGCAAGCATACTCCTGTTGCAATCATATCTAAAAATACGTCGATCAGCATTTTTTTATCACTAACACATATCCAAAAGATTTGGAGTCAAAAAGTTGGTTTGATTCCACTACAAACTTACATCAGATCTGACTCTTTTTATTAAATGAACAGTATAGGTGCTATATAACATATTCTTTTGAGCATTTTCTTTAATCTCTACAATGACAATACATTAAGCTTTGGCAAAGTGAAAAGGTTTAGGTGCCTCAAATGGCATGAGAGTTGAAGTATGTGGATTTTAGTTCTAGAACTCCTGTTAAAATATCTCGAGATGCCACAAATACCCAAAAATACCAAAATGGTACTGAATGCATATATGTGGTGTGCATTTTTTTACATACAAACCTAGAACATACCCTGTCCTGAAAATGTTAGTAATTAATTTGTGGCCCATCTTGACTAACTGCAGAGTTTAGGTCACTCTTTAAAGACGAGAAACTAATGAACTGGTCAAAATAGAAAATATAAATAATCTTGTGGTGTGCCACTAAGTGCTTCCATCAGTCCACTCCCACGCCCCTTCCTCCTATAATTTACAAAAAGCCTAGTGTAATAATAAACATATGATAATCTGGATGTTTAATTTAGAGCCTAAATATTTCCCTAGTCCTGTCACAGCCATCAAAGCTATCTACGTGTTGGAGAATGGAATGGATGGGGCCAGATAGGAAAGGCAGACAAAGGAAAAAACATGAGTTAGGAGTTTGTGTTGCTGCAGAAGAGAGGAAGACTTAAAATTCAGGTCTGCCTTTTAGGTTCCGAAGTACTTGGTTGTATCTAGTACCTTTCATTACAGCCCTGTGTCCAGTAATAATAAAAAGATATTAAATTTACTGCTACCACCAGTAAAAACTATTGCAAGTTTGATTTGTTAGTATCATCAGATAAGCTTTTAAGTTATATTTACTTATTTCTTTTAACTTTCACTGTCTTTATTTTGACAACAGCCTTGTTCCATATTTTAAATCACAAGAGTGCAAATATCTTGTTTGCACAAAAGACAGGCCACGAAAACTCAGTATGTGGACTAAGCCATGTGCAGCACAAGGCTAACTCTGTATTATAAAGTAAATACTGTATTTTGGAAAAATATGTGTTTTGGAAAAGTAACCTAAGCACATAAGGAGGCATGACATCACAAATGCACTCTGAGCAAGGTGTGCTTGCTCAGTTACTTTTTCTCACTCATAAATTACACAGGAATATTTCTATACATACATGAGGCAACCTCAGAAGAGAACAAAAGACAAAACGGTAAAACAAAAGAAAGGAGATTTCATGTGCTTTGCACAGTAGCCTCTTGGGAGTATTTTCAGTCCTTAGTCTCAGTTTATTTCTGCATTTGGAACACCTAAATTTTCCTAGCAGTAAGTAGCACTATCTAGAGAAAATATCCATATCTTTCTATGCTTTTCATGTCTTCTCCTAAAAATACTCATGTATCACTAAATGTAATGGTAAACTTTAAAACCTGTTGCGTATCAAAGGTCATCCCTGCTAACATAAAGTCCAAGAAATGGCCAAATGCAATTTGAACAATATTATCTAAATTTTTTTGGAAAAAAATGTTTTATGTTGAAATTTGATTTAATGAGATACTCTTGGAGGGATCTTTATTCTTTAAAATAATAGTATCCCAGGATGTGACATTAGGTGGACTGAAATCTGTCAGTTTTAATGCACTGATGAGCAAATTCCAGTCTATCTGCTTTTCATTTCGCTAGCTGCATTTTCAAAGTTGGGATGACATAGGCTGTTCCACTGTGGTTGCTATCTCTTGCTTTCTGCTAGAAATTAATTTTTGTTCTGGTTTCTGGGGAAAATGTGACTTGGAATCTTCTCAATGACTGAAGCAAAAGCAGTTCTCAGTCAGAAAATTAAAAAAAAAAAAACACAGAGGAACACTGGAAAAAGTTTATATAGTGAGCTTTTTTGGTAGCAAAGCCAGACCTCAGGCAAAAATTAGCTGCCAGAATTTTGATATTACCAAGTACTCAGGTTCTGTTTAATAGCAGAAATGAAATGTTAAAAAAATAATTTTAAAAAAAGGCATTACAAATTACTATATCTTACTGACTATAAGTGGATTATTTTGAAATGCAATTTATTCTTTCAGTTTCAATCATAAATTTACACCTACAGCTATTTTTGTGTCTTTGCAATGGGAATACCATGAGTCTTATTGCATAAAAAACACCTAATTCCAAATGCATCTAAATATAAAAAAACAATACCTAGGAAATGAAAAAGGAGTTACAGTAATAAAAAACAAAATCAGAACACAATTGTTTACAGAAAAGCCCAAATGACTTCATTTTACATAATCATGTTTTATAATCCTTTCCTATTTTGTAAGTCTCTGGTTGTGGCATTGCACAGGGTAACAAACATCTCCATTTGCTTCTTTTGTTGTGAATTTCAGTTTAAGTGAGTTTTAAGTATTCCTCTATAAGAATGAATGCAATATGAACATACTTGAGAACTCTTCATTTCCCTTCTGAGGCTGTTCTTGCTCTTACCGTGGTCTTCTTGGTTGTGTAAATTCTGTGACACCAAATTTTGATATGAAATGCAGACCTGGAGTAAATAACTTCCTTCACCGCTCTCCTTCAGTCCCTTCCTTCTTCCATGCATTTTTACCTCATAATGGCTAATTCAAATTCAATTCCCCTTTCAGTCAGTCTCAGTGACAAAAAATACCACCACTATAAGGCCTTGTTTTTACTTCAAGGAAATGTAAATGTGGTCATTAGCTTAGTATATAATATAAAGCAGGCCAGACAGCAGAAGTGGGAAATATCACTGTCCTGCTGTTTGCCAGAGCACATAATAAAGCTAAGATTCCTTTTCCTGCACTTGCATGTAATGAGAGAAGACAAAAGATTAGAAATCTTGGAGGACTGCTTGTTGCAGGTATCCTTTCTCTCTTAGGCAGAGAGAGAATTTGTCTGTTTGGTGCCCAAAGCCCAAAAAACATGGACTTTACAACATGAGCAGTGTGAAACCTAAATGCAGGCTTGCCTATCATGGGAAACCTCTGACTGATCTTATTTGCAGCTGAGAGATGTTTCATGTTCTTAAATTGCATATGAACTCCTGCTAATAATTTGCTCCTTCTATTACAATTTTATACTTACAAACAACAACTGTTTAGAACAACACCGTGAACATAAGCTTTCAATTACTCTTTTGGAACAACTTTTACACACGGCTTATCAAACTAAAATAAAACTCCTAGTATAAACAACTTTTTAAAATGTCATTGAAATGTCTTAGATAAATACAGTGATAATGTATACTTCAGTAATTTCAATAAGATCCACTCATTCCAAGGCCATCTTCTCACTACGGCATGATGCATGATATTTCTGAAGCAGCAGAAATAAGGAAAGTATTGCCCGAGGAAGTAAAACTGAGTCACTTTTCACACAGGTATGCTATTTCATGACTGTCAGGTGAAAACTCTTCAGGATTAATGCTTTATAATTCTCATATGGCTGATGCTTTAGAACTTCAAAGTGTAGTAGAACATTTCAAATTTTCTTCAGCCCATGAGGAAAAACCTTTTCATTGAAAGTTGCTGTCAAGTGAAATCTTGAATTTAATACCATACAACTGTTACACATTTTACGAAGATTAAAATTATGCACAACGTGTACAGTTATCTTGGTAATGTGAGTTTGTTTCGGTATAATAAACTGTCTTGTCTTAGAGCTGAAAATTACAAAATGTTATTCCTCACATCTTTTACTATTTCATGAGAAAGATTTACTAAGCTATTCTTGGTTTAAAACCAGTATTTACCTAGGTATGTCTTCTTTTACCAAAACAGAAAGGCATCATTGCTTAAAAAGATAAGCAATCTGAGAGTGTTATGAAGAAAATTACATTAAAATCAATATATGGTTCCTGAGGAAGAGACTTAAGCAGTTTAAATTTGAATTCTAATAGTGGCAAGTCATGAATATAGAATTTACCTCTCTAAAAAATAATCTATTTGCTATAAAACCATCTCTAGTTATCTAATACTTCAAGATACAGTGCATTAGCACCCTCTCTGAATCTGTGTGAAGCTGGCTCCCTTTGGCAACTGAAAGAGCTCTTTGAACCATAGAACAGATGTAATGAAAATTGGTTCCATTAAATGCATCTGGCAAATTACAAGCTGAAAAATTAATGCACCATACCAAGACTCTGGGGGCTATAATGCATCAAGGTGTGGTTGCCGGATGCTAACAGTTTTTCTTACTCCCCTTTTACTTCAAAATAGAAAGTACAGTATCTTATAAATGTGCACTAAACCAGGAACTGAAACCGTAACTACAACACAAATACTAAAAGTAGGCCAATAAAAACAATGAGACTGCTACCCTCCAAATGTGCATGGCACAGCAAGGAAAATACTAAGGACATATAATCTTACACGGGGAATGTAATAGAAGAAAAATTGATGAAGAACTAGAAACTCAATCATAAAAACTTCTAGCTCTAAATTTTCTGTAAGGTGTAGATTTCTGGAAGCTGAGGCAAGTCATTCTGTTCTCTTCCTCTTTTTCTAAATATCTGTGGCTGAGCACAATAAGAACAACCAGTTTGTTTGATAGATTCCATGAATAGACTATCCTGACTTTGAATGAGAATAAAGGAAAGGGTGGGTGCTCTCAGTTGCTGGTGTTTTTGCAAAATACTTGAAAGAAATACTGCTTTAAGAATAAAAAAACACTCAGGCACCCAATCATTTTTCCTTTGTATGTGAATATGTTCAAGTAGACTTATGAAACATCCTGAGAAACCAGTGGTACAGAGATTGCCAAGAGGGGACTACTGAAAGGAAAAATGCCATTACGCATACACATGGCAGTAAAAATCTACAAAATTAGTTCTGCTATAATCTGAAGGATCTGTCAGTCTACCAGCACTGATACTTCCTGATGATTCCAGCCTCCTTCAGGATTATTGCTGAATTTCAAGACATTTTTAAATGCAATGAAGTTTAAATGTTTTTAAATAGTATCTTACTGCAACTGGTTCATCTGCATGTCTGTTTGTCAGATAGTGCATTATTATAAAAGCATGAAAAGGAGCAAAAATGCATCCAAAATTAAAGGTTAGTAAAAATGAAGGCCAAAGGAACCAAATTGTTAGGTGACTTTCAAAAATTAGTACATGAAAGCCAGTGGATAAAACAATGAAGTTAGGTGTAATCAGACTGGAAAACCCCTTACAGAAGCACACTAAGAATGCTCAGTTTGTGGACTCCTGCAGTCCATTTGATTTCCTGATTTCTTGGTGAGTTTTGTTCTTTAGTGCGCATGTGAACACAGGTTCTTACTTGCTAGTGTTCATAAACTGGCACTTCTATTTGAATGAATTTTCAGTGTGCCATTGGTTTGCTTGATGGCTCCTGTCTTTTCAAATAAAGCATGCTGCATTTCAAACGATTCAGATATTGCATCTGCTATGCCTAGGAACTACCTACCTCAGAGTATGGCAAAATAAATATTTCTGTAGATTATCCAACTGCTTTGTTTTTGTTTAGTTGTTTTTTTTTTTTTTGTTTGGTTGGAAAGAATCAAGAATCCCTTTCTTGGATTCTTAATGCACTTGCTTATGGTTTTTCTAACTCTGACTTTATTACTTGGAATTCATTTTTTTTTTTGGCTGCCTCATGTTTTTTTCTTCCAGAGGTCACAAAGCCTTTTAAACACCAATATACATCTGCTGTTGCAAATGGCCATCTAGTCATACAATCTGAATTCACTGCCTTGCTAAATGGTGAAGCTAATTCCTTTAAATGATGAATTTTTGGAACATAATACCTCATAATCTGCTAACAATTTTCCCCTGGAGGCCATCATATCCAGCTTCAGTCATAATGAATTACAGGTATTAATCAAAAGTAGATACTTTGTCAGGCAAACTTGCTGAAGTACAGATAGGTTAGAAATATATGGGTCAGTAGATGGAGACATTTAAACGCTAGAAGAATTCAGTTTAGCATGAAGTTTAACCTGTTGTTAAGTCCAATTCATACATGAAGTACAAACAGTGAAATAAGTTTGGCAAACTAATTTTTGTATCTCCAAAAGCAGACTACAAGGCTATTTTCTGAATGAGTTAGAAGTGAACATGCTCTTTAGCAAGAGAAGAGTGAAACGAGCAAAGTGGATTCAAGCTGAAGGATTCCTTAAGTGGCTATATTCCAAACAAGATAGCCCTTACTCTCAGTCTGTAACTTGAGATTAAAAATGTGCACAAACACTAAATTCCTGGCAACTGAACCAGGAGGGCATATCCAACAAGTGTCTCCACAGACACGAGGACAGAAGACTCTCCAATTTACTTTTCAGATAACTAGATTAATTACAGTTTTATCTATCTTATCTATTTTGCAAAAAACATTTTAATTGCATCATTCATTTGGATCACTGTAAATTAATGTACCATACACTTTGAATTTTGGTTTGAAGGTAATGGCACTTATCCAAGGTTATCATAAACTTAAACCCCAAAGTTACAGTACTCTTTCGCAACAGCCGGATCCCAGATATTCATCCCAAACTTTTCAGATGACATGGAAGCAGCATAAAGCTGCTTGCAATATGTGTACAATGAAGGATGTGCTCACAATCTAACTCAACAATACTAAGTCAAGAGTACTGTGCAACAAGTATTCATTCATATAAACAAAGTAAATGTCTACAAATGTGAGAACTCCAATAGAAGGTGCCAACTTCTCCCTTACTGCCTTATGCTATCAAGATCACAGAATGGCTGTGGTTGGAAGCGACATCTGAAGGTCACCTCGACCTAGTCCCTGGCTCAAGGCAAGGCATGACAGTCCAGTGCACACAGAGACCATAGACATCATTCAAATAAGCTCATAATGAACTGTGATTCGAGAAGAGGGATGCATCAAAGAGAATGTGGATCATAAATAGGACTGAAAGAGTGTTTTAGCAGAGATTGTTACAAGAACAGCTTCCATTGAATGACAATTTAGGTTATATTAATTAATGAAATCCAAACTCTCTGTACCTTTTATTCAGTCTGAATGGGGTTGATAACAGAGAATATGTAATAAATGAAACTTCTTGAAAATGCTCCCTGGGGTTTCTTATTTGAAAAGGTAAGGAAATTAAAACTTACTTAATTAATTAAAAGGGAATGAGCGTTCAAAAATGCCCAAGACAAACCTGAAGCATTTGTTGGAAAGCATAAACTCACTCTAGATTTGCAGTGTAGCCGGGTTTTTTCCGCTAACTCTTCAGACTTCTAGAGAAAATCTAGCAAATCAATAATTTCTGTTCATACTGCCTAATAATAATAATAATAATAATAATAATAATAATAATAATAATAATAATAATAATAATAATAATAATAATTTAAACAGCTATGAATCTAAAAGAAAAAAAAGGACCAATGTTTCTAGAGAAAGCTATGACTCTAACATGTCATTGCACATATGATTTTTGATACACTTATGGTCAATACTTGCATTCTTTCATATGTTGCAAATTGGATGATATTTGCGTTCTCTTAACCTCTGTCTCTAACTGACTACAAAAAAAAAGAAATTTCCACATAGTTTTAGAGACTGACCTAATTCCTTCCTCTAATACTACTCAAAATTAGCTTCACTGGTAACAGTAAAAGATTTAAGCAAATTCTAAAAGAATTCATGCACACTTGAGTATTTTACGTAGAATCTAAAATTATGTGACTCTCTCAACCGTCATATTTTTAAAAACATTAACTTGACAATTAACAATTTTTCTTCATATTTTGCTAAAAGTATGAAATCATAATGTCCTTTGGTATGTATAGAAAAATACAGTCCATAGCATTTCCTGATTCCTAAGCAAAAATGAATACTGTAGAAAGTGGATTCAACAATTCTTCCATAAAAATAATCAGGACAATTAAAATGTTTTCTGCCAAAAAGTAAATTTAAAAGAACCAGTAGGTTTATTTATGTTTTGAGTGGATGGAAATTAAAGTCATATACAAGCAAGCACAAGAATATAGGACAACACTTTAGAAACCATGCACATCTGTTCCACAAAACTGTAGAGAGCAGGGACATAAAACCAAACTAAAATGAAATGAAAGTAGGAAAAAAAGCACTACTTTTTGCAACAGAAAACTTATTCTTTGGTTCAGAAGTGCACTGCAGTCCTTTTCAGTTGTTTAAGCCACTAATGAGTTTGAATAAATAATAATGCAGTAGTACTGATAAAATTTTCTAAAATGTAATAGCAAAAGGGAACAAAGTACATGCTTTCTGGTGGTTTTATAAATGGTCTATAAATCAGCTGCTCCATCTCAAAAAATAAATCAATAGGAAGTACTGAATTCTGAAATACATCTACTGTCACTAAATCTGCACACTATTTTTTGAGTAAATCACACTGACATTCTTTTTACAGAATCAATAGGTCTACTGATAACTGTTTGATGGGGAATTAATGACTTGTAATAAAAAATTCTAGAACCAAGTTTTATTTACAGCTAGTATGTATATATAACTATAGTACGATAATAAGTATGCTGAGTTTTTAGGAGTTAGTTCCTATATTTAGTCATTTAGTTCCTATATTCATATTGTTTAATGCCATTAATATATATTTATGGATCCAAAATTTGAAGGGATGATGAAATAAACTCAATGGGGTACCACTACTGCTACAACCACACCAAACACAGGTTATAAAAAAAGTCCAGTTTCATTGTCTTCCTGTCAAACCTCATCAACCTAACAATTCCACTCTTCATTTTCACGTAACCCTCTGACCATGAATGCTGGGAGTTCAGATACAGGGGAAGAAAGGTAAAATAGTGATAATAGCAGTGTTGTTTAATAAGTAGCAACTAAGTATTGCATGAGGCAGTAAATACTTCCTTCAAGGCCATTCATTACATTTCTTACAGGTTTCATCTTAACAAAATGAATCATAGAACTCTCGAAAATGAAAATAAAAAGTTTCATAAGCCGCAATTGCTGTGATTTGTACTGCATCATCTTTCACCATTACTTTTTATACTGGGTCATCTTTCTGCCATTATTATGAGAACTAGGAATTAATATGGAACTTATGCAGAAGACAGAAACCACTCTGGATGTTGGGAATTTCAGTGCAGGTACAGTGCAAGACCATTTTTGAGAAACGAAATCAAAGTCTATTCCTTGGGCAGAGAGAAAAAACAGATTATTTCCTCTCAAGCTATGGATCACATGTAGAGCTGCCTTACATCTGTCTCAGCAGAGAAAAAGCAGTTCCTCTCTTCAGGGGACAACGGGAATATATGCAAAACAGTGGATAATGTGTTTTCTTTTAAGCCAATCCCTTGACTTTACCATTATTGAAATTTCAAATAAGTGCTCATATATCTGTAGGAGATTGGAGAGATTTACATTTAGCAGTTTCATTTTGCATTGCTCTGTTTCCTTTCTTTCAGTCCATAAACCAACTTGAGGACCAGAATTATTTTAGTAAGGTTAAAGAACTCAAATGATATAAATAAAAAATAACTGATTAATGGATTACTGTGATCTTTCTTCACTTCAGAGCAGACTTTTGTGCTAAATCAGAGCACATTACTGAAAATTATGATGGCCCATCAATTCCAGTTGTTACCTTGCTTCAGGCAGTGACCTTTAACTGGTATCTCCTAAGAGAAAAGCCCAACATATATTGCTGTACCATAACAGAACAGTCTCCAGAGACAATTATTTCATATCCTGAAGCAAAATGATCCATATATCTCCCATAACTTTCGCAAAAACAATCTTACACAAATCTAAATATTTATATTTAATTCTTGCTGATCTACTTCTGTTTTTACTTCATGGATGGGGGCAGAAGCCTATTAGTACATGCTTAGCAGTAAAAATTTCCTCAGATATTTAATTTATGAGCGTTTTCCTCTTTTCAGTAGTACAGGTCAGTTAGAAAAATTATTGAATATATTAAAATTCTAATGATATGGCCATTAATTTTACATTCTCAGCAATGGTTCTGGTATCGGTCAAAAGGAATACATTTTTTCTGAGTATATACTTTTGGGGAAAAAAGCCACAAAGTGACCAGAAGAGACAATTCAGAATTTTAATTAAAAACAATACGAGTGAATACAAGAAAATATAAATATATTTTAATATGTTTTCCAATGGTATCATGTCTATTTTTGAAATTTTTATTGAAAAGTCATATCTTTCTTTAAGTAACTAATCAACCCTTGGTTGACAGGAATTGTCCCCACAAGAACAGACAGTGTATTGAAAATTTTCCATTCTTTTCCTTGTTTATTTTCTTCTTATAATATTATTTGGTATTCATATGTAAAATTAGAAATATAATGTTTACCTTTTAAAAAAGATCTATGCTTTTATGACTATTCTAGGTTTTTTGAAAGCTACCATTTTAAGTAGGATTGCATTGCAATGTAGAGTGATTATGTTTTAATCGTTGGCACCCTTCTGAAATAAACAAACAGTAGGATAGCAATAAAGAAGCTTTCACTTCACGAACAATAATGTAATTATTGATGAACTGACGTACAGAAATGTGATACATTAACAAACACACATGAGAGCTACTGAGGAAAAGACAAGCTTTTTAAAAGGAATATTGAATGACAGAAGACAAGTTGGACAGATAATGACCACAAGAAATCACCTTGAATTAAATGACAGAAAACAAACGTAGAGTGAGTGATTTAGATTTCAGGGAGAAGATTTATGACAGTGTTGGGGTAAAGTATCTGAATAGAGAAAAGCAAAATCAAGTGTGCAGGGGAAAGAAAGCTCTCATTAGACACGGTATTCCTACCTTCCCCATTTGGAAAGATTATTTTATCTTTAAATGATGCTTTATAATCAAATTTGTTATGAATCCAGTAAAAAGACTATATTTAGCAGCCTCCAGAGGAGAAGCAGCCTGACAATAAGGACAAAGGAGAGGAAATTCAAATGAAATATTGATTGAGCAGACATTAAGAATGGTAGAAGAGAGTAAAATAATTACATTCAACTCCACACTACCTGGTGCCAGGTATGAAAAAAAAAAGACAATGAGAAAACAGCTTTTCCTTAGAATAAACAAAACTCGTGTATTAAAACAGCCAAAGAAGCTTGTTAGTAATTTTTACCCTTATCTTTCCATCAGAGGAGTTGGGTGGTAAACAGGTAGAGGCAGAGAAGTAGGAGGAAGAAATATCTTGGGCAAAGTATCCAAGCTTAAGTTAATAAGACATTTGAGGTTAATTAAGGTTAAAGAACAATGGCACGCTGCCAGGAGAAGTTTTAATCTTTTTGTGTCTGCCACCTAACAGACTGCAGAACAGTAATAGACTTAGCAAGTGTCTGAATCTAAGATACACTTCTGTGAAATTCAGAAGTAACCAGAGTAGCCTCATGTGCTCCTGTAGAGTTAAGATCACAAGGATGTGGACCAGAGAAAGGGTTTTACAGCAATCCAGGAACCCTTGGCAGGTGGGAAATTTGCTTGTTAGGAAGTACATACCTAAATTTCTAAAGTTCACAGAAAATTCTTGGCATACCTATAGTTAGCAAGAAAATGTGGTATTTATATTAAAAAAAGATAATTAAAGTTTTCAGTGTCTTTACTTAAATGTGAAAAGGCAACAGATTAATAAGCTAAAAACATTACTAGTTTTTGTAACTATGGTCCTAATTAAGACAGATTATTAAAACAAGCAGTAAAACTGTTGCTTTTATTACACCTTATTTCAGGCACAAAATGCTTTCCTTCATCAAACAAAAAAAAACATTGGGAAGCAAACCAGGAAAAAAAATGACCCGAAAAAGTGACAGGGAGCAACTGCAGACCACTGCCAGTGTCATAAATCCGCTCCCAAAAGGCAAACTGTTTACTTGGTTGGTCTAATAGACAGAATCACTAACTATGCACACGTGCACAAAGGGAGAGAAGGAAGTCAGTCATACAGAACATAACAATCCACTGGGAAACAAGGTCACATCAAGTAGTGTAACAAAAAAAAAAAATTTCATTCCAATCAGGTTGTTTAGAAGTGAAATAGCTTGTGCCTTAGTGGAGCCTAGTCAGTTTCACAACAGTGGCCAAGTAACTAGTTCAATAAAATGTCATGAAAAATTGTATTTCCAAATCTCTTTTTCTTTCTCACTTCTGCTACTTAGTGATTATTCTCTGCTGTTGAACAAACATGGCAATGGACCAAAATAAATGGGAATACCACTCACCGCTGTCCTCATACATATTAAACATTTGTATACATTAACATGGAACTGGAAAGATGTTTTCCATTATGACATTTCTTGGTTTTTGTTTATCTTAAATATTCTTCATTCATTTATTCCTGCATTGCTTTAAAAATTATGTCATGCTATTGTATTGATACACATACATTTTTCATGTAGTCATAGACAGGCAAAATGTAAGCAAAAAAGTCAAATTATACAAAATACGAGTGCAGTCTTGTAAGAACAAAGTACTAAAATGAATAAAAAACTTCTCCTCCTAGCAAAAATTAAGTAGAGTAACATTTTGGCATGAGACAAGTTTGTGAAATAAAGAATTTCTATAATAAATATGACTCACAGAACCCTAAGAGTAACAACTGAAGAAATTTATTTTTTTTATATTCTGTGTATATTTGAAAAAAATTCTACAGAAAAGTTAAAGAAATTAGCTTTTTTTTTTTAAGCTCCTTTATTTTTGCTTCTAGTCTTTATTTGTAAACATTTCTCGATCCCACTTGGTACAAAACCATGCATTCTCTTGAATATATTTTTTACATATATCTATATGTGTATGGATGTATATGAGTATGTGATTTGTCATAGCCTGTGGAACAACGAGGGAGATGCAGCTGTTGAAAGTTGTAGATTTGATGGAAAAAGCAGGAATTACGCTGACTAGTCTATGGTCCTTTAAGACACAGAATGAGACACATAAAATATTGTGTTGGTAGTTTAGTTCAGTTTAGTGGAAGCCAGAAAAACAGCAAGACATTATCACGAACAGAATATCAAAAAAAAAATCATTCCAAAAAGAAAGTACAAGAAAATTAAGGGATGTAAATTCTTGTAATTAGAAGTCATGGGCTACTTAAATCCAATACAAATAGGATATGGGAAAGAAAAATAAAATGCTGATAAACTGCCTTTAAGTAAGAAGAGTAGTTGAAACTTTTGGTAGATGAGCAATCAGTGAGAACCATTAGCACATTTCACTCATCCTGCAAGTTAATGTGGCCCAGTAAATGATATTCCTCATAGGCAGCACTGGGGGTTTTCTTTATGGAAAGGACACTGCTGCTCTGTGCACTTGGGCTATCAATTATTTCATCTGTTATTAGTAGCAGATTAGCATCTTTTGTGACGCCTGTGTGATACACAGAGAATAGAAAAATGCTCATACCATTATGAAACTGGATTGCTCTTTGCATCTGAAAGAAGGCTTGGAAATCTTTAATCACCTGATTAATTTAGCAACTTATTCTCAGTTCTTGCTCTCTTTATTTTCCTGTAAGTCATGGAGGTAGATTCTTTCTAGGTGCCTGGGCACAATCTACATGAGGCTTGTTGTGATAAAGCAGTGCTTTAGGATTAAATAAAACATTATAGAAAAGCAGGCTCAGGTGCTGGAACAACAATATAAAATTAACGGTGTAGGAATTTGTGAAAGTGCATCTGTTTTGTAGATATTATTTTAGAAGGTGTATCATGTAACAGAAACTGCAGAACCATTATTTTGGACACGGAGTTGAAGGTCTAAATGCTGAAAGGAATTGACAATTTCATTCCTGTACAAAAGAACTTTCTACCATCACTAGAGCTGAAATTCTCCACACAAACACACTTTCTTGAATGACGCATTTCCCCTTGATTTTTGAAATTCTTCCTGTTTTCCTATCTATCAAAAGGCTTTGCAAGGAAGGAGTGTTATTAACTACCTTGATGAACAGCTATCAATATCGCTGATGAAGACCAGATAAACCTTGACAGAAGGAGCTTTTTGTAGATAAGAACATTCCTACCATTCTCTCTTGTGGAAAGAATGTGCCTAATGATTAGGCTGGGAAACCTAAATTTTCATGCATAACAGAACAACTCTGACATCTGTGATCATATGCATGAAGTTTAAAACTAGACCACACACAGTGTGGTGGCAAAATTGTTTTAAATTTAAATTTCAAACTGGTTACAAGAACTGTGTTGTCATATCAGTGGAAAAATTCAGAAAGTTACTTAAGAATGGATAAACTGTCTGGTACAGCTTGCATGCTAACAAACAATGTAAGATTTTAATGAGATGAAAGATTTGAAAGGGTTATTTGCAAACTGTCTAATAATAAGTAATTTTAGATGTCTCAAGGCCAGTCATAGGGAGAATGCAGTTTATAGTTTTATAATCTTTGTGACATGGTGCCCTCCAGCAAGCACAGAACGAGTCCTATTTCAGTTGTTTTAAAAGACCTGCATGTATCAGAATAAAGTTAGTCTCAGCATGTTAAAACAGCATGAAATACATTCCCTTGCAAATTGTTTACAGAAAAAATGTGTTTATGGAAATGTATCACTGATTAAAATTACCAAAGGTAAAAGACTCTCTCTGAGTCTTTTAATTGTATTTCTTCCTAGAGAGTGGCTAGTAAGGATGCTATTCTAAACTCCCACGATGAAAAAAAAGTGTTCTTTTTTTTTGAAGTATTATTTTCTCTATTTTGAAAATTTTACTTTTTAAAAAGGTAACAGCTCCCTTGAACAAAATCAAACTCCACTCCTGGAATTTTGGTCTCATTAACAGGCACGGATCTTTTGTAGGTTGAAAAGAGAGCCTGTCAGAATTTCTTCTTGAAAAACATCTTTGTAAAACATCTAATTTGATTCTGAGTATGATTGCACTTTCTCTCTATTGAGTCTGAACACAGAAACTCAAGTTGTGAAATCAACAGACCAGAATTTAAGGAAAAAGTCATAAAGAAAGTAAATTGAGACCTCAAATATATTTCTATTCCAGTTAGTCAAAAAGTTGTGAATTACGCAAAAAAAGTATTTTTGCTTGAAACAAGAACTTTTCATAGAAAATGAAATACCTTACTATATTTGTAAATTTCTTCTTTTCTTAATTTAAGCAGTCATAAATAGCAAGTAGCTAATCTAACACAATTACTCAGAAGTTCAAAGATTCAGATTAGAATAGTGTAACTAGTCCCATTACTTTTATGGATTTCATTTGGGAACTGAAACACAGGGTTATTCACTGTATATATTCACTGTATATTCAGTGTTACACACTCCATGTTTCTTTAATATTTTAATCTACAATGCTATCAAAGCAATAGCAGAAGTAGGCTTTGCGGCAGGTTCTCTTTAGAGTTTAGTTGAAAACAAGGCAAGCAATGAAAAGGGGGTTTGTGTCCTGTGTCACAATGCAATAACATTGCAAACTTTTTGTATGTTTGCATACCTTCTACAGTTCATTCCTATCATGGAAGAGACATGTGCAACACCTCTCTGCAAAAACCTTCTGAGTAAAAACAGTATAAAAAACATTAACAAAAGCACTCACATTAAACTGACTGAACTGAATGATCTTTTGCCATTAGAAATATTTGATGTGCATATTTTTAAATGAAAGCCGTATTTTCCTCAAAATAAACATTCTCTACTCAATCAGATTTCCCTCAGATATTAAAACTTTGGAAAGATTTGTTTCAAATTATTTTCACTTAGTTTTCAGTTGGAAAAGAAAAAAATAGCCGCAAAAGGTATTTTCCCAACTATATGCACAGACTGTCTTCTAAAGCTGTTTGTATTCTTCACACTTAGCTTTTCTTAACTGTCTGAATCTTCTGTGGAGAACAGGACTGGGTATTGGGAGGTTATACAATGTGATTGTTAAAGAGAATAAAGGTTTTGCTCTGATGTAAATAAATAAATAAATAATGCTGCCAGTCAGAATTCCTTGGCATCTTCTGACACACACAAAATCTCTCATCTGAATTTGGAGGAGCATTATTGCAAACTAAAACTAATTGATACATCTTACATTCTCAGTATTAAGACATTTACAAGTAAACTACTAAATATACAAGATTACAAGTTCGCTGAATCAGAAGAACCTCAGCTTTTGGTATGATTAAGTTTTAATTGTATTTTTCCTTAGGGATCACTAGTAGCTAATAAGCTCATGAAAATAGGACTTTAAATAGCGGGAGTAGTAAAAGTCACTCCATGCACCATATTTTGATATGCTTGGCTGCCTAAGGCATCCCATTGCCTGCAGTTTCAAGAATTCGATTTTCCACAAAAAAATCTGTTAAAAAAATCTTAGGATTTTTTTATTTTTTAAATGACAGCTGGCTTGGTACATCACATACCTTTTTTGAATCTCAGAAATGCTAGTACCATGTCTTCTTACTTTTACTGTGGTTTCTTTGTTAGAAACACTTTGTGACTTACAAATTCTGAATCACACATTTCTCAGATTTAATTATATGCATATTACTCTGATAACAGTGATTGCAGTGGTAGCAGTGAATAGGAATTGCAGCCATAAGCACTAAAAGTAGCTTCTAACCTTATCAATACCCTTTTGCTTCATTTTTTGAGACTTTTTGGTCTTTCTGCAAATGAGCACGAATTTGTTCCCACCCTTTCCTTAACCATATCAGGTAACTGAACTGCAGAATGTTTCTTCCAGAATAATGAGCAAGCAGAGCTCCTATATGCATACCATCTACAAAGTATGTCAGATCAAAGATGGAGGCATCATTCTGGAAGCAAAGAAAGTGGAACATAGACAAATCCCACATCTGTGACATAAATCAGCATGACTCAAACAAAGTTAACTCCTTTCTCACAAGAATTTACATTTTTTTTGCTATTTCTAGGTGCTTCTGAATGGAGTAAGTTAAAAAACTGGCAACTAAAACAGGCAGATTCTATACTGTACTGCTTGAGAGTTAATTACATTATAAACTGCCATTGAAACTGATTTGAGAGTATTCATTTATTCCTTCTACATCTCCTAACTAATGCCTCCTTTGCAAATTCAACTAAGGCTTCACTCATTTATAATATTTACCCTGCATGGTGAGAAAAAAATGCTACTGCGTAACTTAAAATGTTATAACTACATTCCTGTAAGTACATTTTTGCACTGAAAGTAATCAGAAATCTTGCACACACAATCATGCAAAAAAATATTTTTTTTCAATATCTATGAAAAAATATCTATTAGATTGAAGAACATGGCATTAATAAATGAAGGACATCTTCATCAAAGAGTTGAATTACAGGATTATAATACGACTGATTAATTAATTGAAAATAGACTTCTTTACTTTAATGAAAATTCAGTTCCATCAGAAAATTGATACTGGCCTATGAAAACCAAGATGCAGAGGAATGACTTATGGAACACTGATTCTAAGGATTTATTAAGCAGAGAAAAGAATAAAGTACTGATATATTGAGCGTCAGAATGAACTAAATTCCATGGACTGGCAGGCCCCAAGACACTGTAACAGGTGCAACAATTATGTATGGCACAACTTGAGGGACATACTAGCCACTCATCTGTGAGCTCAGCAGTTTTGATGAGAGAATGAACTGTTAATTAACAAATATTAAGATCCCAACTTGTCAAGCAAAATTAAACTCCAGGGAAGAAGCAAGACTGCCCGTGAGAAGCTAAGCTATCAAAACTGAACCAGGTCAGAATGAGTGAATGACTCTTGGAAACAGTGAAAGGAGTATTTCTACACTTTAATTTTTGGTGGTTCAAAATACCGCATCAGTCCTTGGCTAATCTTTTTCTCTGAAGTCTCTGAGATACAGAAGGCTCATGGGAATGATATTTTGTAAAAGGCCAGGGATCAACATTAGGTCTGAGCTTCCATATGAGGTGGTCCTCTTTCACTTCTATCAAGACTTCACTGCATTTGACATCCTATTGATTTCATTGTAACAGTGATTCGAAGGACAGCTTGAGAAAATTCCCCATTCTGCAGAACCTCCATATCACAACTGTTGCTCTGAGCAAATGCCAAGAAAACACTTCCTTAGTCTGAAGATAGAAAATATAGTTTCACAAAATTTGCCTACAGAGTGCATTTCCCTCACTGTGAGGATCCATGTGTGGAGATGCACACAGTGTACACACACACAGAGCAGCATGAAGATCCATACTTCAGTATGAAGTTGCTGCACCATGTAATACTGAAGGGGAAACTAGTAAATGAGAAAGCAGAGTTAGTCAGCTGGCTTCCATATGTAGAAGGAATACTAAACTTTGAGAAGAAATACCTTTTTTTCAGCTTTCACTTCTAAAATCAAGGATTTGACAGTTTAATTTTCTGAAATAAACTCCTAGCACCTGAAAAGTCTAGGAGCTCTGCAAGTGTCCTCAGTGAGACATTTCTTTAATATTTTTCTTTAGAATGAATACTGAAATCAAAATAAAGTCCAACAGACATTTTACTCTATTTGATCTAGCCTGGATTTTCTTTTAGTCTGTAATTAGATGCTTTTGGTTTTCCCATCTATCAAGCTCAATATCAGAGCAAACTATTTTGATTTTTTAAAAGGCATATGCATGAAACAGGCCAGGAAAAAAACTCCAATACAACTTCTATCAGAACACATGATGTAAAGCTATGTCCATTGGCTCACAATGAAGAAAAAGCCTCAGCCCTGGGGTAAGCTATCAGCTGAAAAAAGTGATGATTTTTATGTGCTTCCACAATCAACTGAATTGCAACTGGGCTGCATCTCTAAAGTAAGTGTTCTTTCCCAAGGTAATTCAGAAAATGGAAAATGTACAAAATTGTGGGGAAAAAACTGAACATACTCTTTTTTTCTGATTTTTTTTTCTGTAATCAGTAAACTGGAAAATTCCTTTTAATATTTAAAAAATTGTCATAAATTTGAATCATTATTTCTGCTGCATTGATTGTGGATGTTGGTTGTTTGAAGTGTTAGTTCACAATCCAAATAAGAAATTGGGTTCTTTTGTGGGTTCTTCTGAATACTTGTAGGATAGTGTACAACGACATAAGGATGTGATAAATAAAATGAAAAGTCTTTTTTTACTGGATACCTGGCTCATTGATATTCAGAAATTAAATAACAGAGTAACAGGTAGTCATACTTTCATTTAAAAAAAGAACTGAAATTTGAAGGAAAAAAAAATCCACATAAAAATGTCACTCAGTCTTGTCTCTAAAATATTTGACATTGAATTACCACAGCCAAAAAGAAAAGACCTTTAAAAATATGAAGGAATGTTTAATAGATTTTAGTACAAATCTAAGTGGTTAAAACCACACCTAGAGAAGACCTGAATTTGTTCCCACAAGAAGGCAATGCAGAAAAGTTGTGGGAATGCTGAGATCACATCTAGCAGGCAAAAAAACAGGCACACATTCACACAATTTCTGCTATTAAATGCCAAATGCTGATATATAACAATAGTTCATATTTTTCAAATTACCTAAACTACATAAAGACTGCAAAACCAATATTCCTTTAATTGGCAAGTTAGTTCTTATATAAAAAACTACAAAGGAGCTTCCTCACGATGCAGTGCAAATTATGTCACTAACACTCATCTGGAGCCACAGCTTCTCTGTAATTTGGAGAACCAGTTCAGACCTTTCACCAACGCAGATCTAGGTCTCTCCACAGCAGGAAGGGACAATTCTGCCAAACCGTGTTAAATGAAATATGATTATTTGGCTGCAACTCTTGCTACTAGGGTAGAAATCCACATTGAAAAATCACTGTTTTTCTGTCTTTTTAAATCCTCTCTACTATACCACCCGCAGGATCAGAAAATTCCAAAATTCTTAAATTCAATTTTCACCTTCGTGACTGGGGAGATGGGGAATTGGGGTGAAAGGGAAGAAGTACTACCAAATGATCTACTGAGCTACAGAAACCTTTTCATTCAAATGAAAAACAAACTGGTAGTCCCACATTCTTTTCAAGAAAAGCCTCAAACTCTCCTTTATCCAAAATACTTCAGACCACGGCTTTTGGCTTTAGTCAGACATAAGGATTGCCAACTTCTTAAAAATTCTCTCTGATTTCAACCTGACTGCCTCAAAATGATCCCATGTTGCCTTTTTTCTGAATGTTTATGTCTGAAAGCAGCAGCAGCAGAAATTCTATGTTATTCGAAGGACACAGCTTTAAGTAAAATAGTAAGAAAAGAACACATATGACTACATTTTAGTTCTTTACTCTTCGAGATGCCTTCTGTGCAACTCAGTCTTTGGATTGGGTTTCTGCTGTATGGACATAAATGCACTGTATTTCAGGACAGCAAACTTCAACTTCCTCTGTTCTGAAGTTTGTTGAAATTGTTCTTAAAGCATACTGATAAAAATACCACCTATTTCTGCTTCTATGACTCTTCCCAGGCAAAGAACTAAAGGTAAACAGAATAAAAAAAAAACAGGTGGCACAGAGGAGTATTAATGAATGAGACAGGAAACAGGACAAAATGCTGGGGCCTTAATAAGTTATCAGAAGCTACTGAAGAAAGACCTTATTCTAATCCTTCCTCCCCTCCCAATGCCAAACAATGACAGAACCAAACAGAATATTTGGAATTAATTAATAGAACATTGTAGAAAAGAAAAAAAAATTAAGATGAAAGAATTATCTCTTTATATGTTCCTGAGCATTGGGTGTGTGGCATGGAAAAGATGAACTCTTCTTCTTTGTTTCGTTTTCTTTGTGCCCCAAACAAGATTCAGAGTGAAATATGAGGAGACAGGCTGGTCTTATGGAAAGGAAAACTGCACATACAATCTGTCTATTCATTGAAAACTTAGGGATAGAGATTTCCTGCTGTTGAGGAAGATGTCATCAATTCATAGGGGAAAAAAATTATGCAGCAGCTTTTTCATTTGCGCTAGATGAACACTGTCAGAAACTGAGCACATGAGCACAGAACAGATGAGCTTCTAGGTACCACTGAAGTGAGCGAGCTAGAATATATATAATGTATCAGTAGCAGGTCTTCTAGCTCAAAATACAGCATATATACACACACACACACACACACACACACACACACATAGCATGCATATAGTGTGTATGTGTAAAATAAAAATAAAGAGCTATAGATATATAAAATAGAAATTCAGTCAGACTGCTTAAAATACACATTGATGTCCTGGACTTAAAGTTTTACTTAGAGGTAGGCGTTGTGCATTTATATAAGCAAACTTCATTTCCTTATGGCTTTGTTCCTTCCCTTGCTGAACATTTTGCTCTCTAGTATTTCACAAAGTACTCATCTGACCAAGGCCACCTTCCTCTCATTTTAAAGCTTTAGTTTTCCTTAGCAGGGTAGCCCCTTTCACAGCCTGTTCTTTTACCAGGCAGCTTCTAATACAAAAATATAATCTAGACTCCTGCATGTTAATAATGGAGTCAGGGAGTGCCACAGTTTTAAATGCAGGAACGCAAATTCAGAAGTAATTATGAATCCATACTCATTAGCTTTGCCATTCAGTTGTGTGAGAATAGGAATGGAAAGCATTATGTAAATGATTTTCTATTCCTGTGAAAATAACCATGTAAGGATTTGCAGCATTTTTCCCTACACTTTTTTTTAATTTTTACATTTTCATTTTAATTGGGAAGCAATATTTGATATGGACAATACTGTCAAACTTTTGAAGGCAACCTTAGAAGTCAAGAACACTTTTACTTCCTACTAAAAACCTTTTAATGTTGTGTAACATACATATTCATTTTTGGAGACAATTCAAAAAAAGAGTATTCATATAGATTATTTTAGATGAGGGCTTTACATTTCTTTTGGAAAAATACATTTCTGAAGCTATGGGCAGTAACAGAGGTGTGCAGTTTTGTATTTTAAGTCATGTTGTCCAGGCTTACACTTTCCTAAATTGCACTTTTGAATGGATGTCATAAAAGTACACAATTACTTTTGAAAATACATAAATCCATAGAAAGTTCAAAAATACTTATACAGAAGTATTTTAAAACGCAAGTCTGTTTGGGCAGCTTTTGTATTACATCTTATCTAAAAATAACTTCAGAACTAGACAAATAAATACTCCTTAAATTATATGGGGGAAATGGACTTTTGTTAACAGAGGAATAATTCCTGAACAGCAGCTACTGTGCTGTTAGAACTTTTCTAGCCTTGCCAGTGTGGGCATCTGTCATATGAGTTTCCCCTTGCTACCCAACAAATGGCCTGAACTTAATTCAGGAGGGAACATCCAAGCTGTCAAGTCATACAGAAGCTATTGATGATCACTATGAAAATGAACAGATATATGCAAAAGGCTTTATATATTTTCCGACTGAAAGCACAGTAATGTCAAAAGCTTAAATATTAAAGGAATTTTTGCTCTTTGCATGTAAACCATGAGAAAAAAAAACCCATCACAATCTTTGAATGAAAACAGTAACATAGTGAGGAAAAATAATTTTAGCACTTCCTTGTATTATTGATAATCCGTGCATGATTTCTGACACCAGCAGAGGTGTTATTGCTGACTAGATTTGAGTCAGAAGCAAACAAGAATTTGTAGCAATTTAACAATGAACATATTAAAGCAAGGTCATCACTTTTGGCAATTCGGAGGGAAGTTTGTAATTCAGTATTAGTAGATGTGAGAAGAATAGCATAATAAACAATAACGTAATACCATTTTTCAGATTTACCATGTAGCTTCTAACACACATAGTGAGGAGAAATTACACAAAAATATTTATGTCAGTAAACAAAAAAAACCCCAAACAACACAAACAAACAAAACTGCAAACAAAAAGAACACAATCATCACAACTAAATACAAGTTTCAAGATTTCTATTTAGTATTTATGAATCCACACCCATGAAGCCTACACGAACAAGCATAGAGACTTGTTTAAAGCTTAGCTGTATAAACTAAAATTTGACTCCATACTAACGTGCACCTCTAAAACTGTTCTGTGTCTGTAATATGTAACCATGGATTATTGCAGGTTTGCAAGACATCTGTGAAAACTGTTTTAAAGTACTGATTTAGCTATCTTTATAATTCCTGCAAAAAATTAATAGCNAAGGCAATAAATCTTTGCCATGCTTTACAAGGAAGATAAAAAACCCCAAAGAAACAACAAAATACTACTACTGCTATACCACAAATTGGAATTTGACAGAAATTTGTATCTGAGTTAAACTGGCAAAATTGGCAGACTTACACATCACTTTAAAAGTATATTTGAATTATCTGATGCTAGAAATAGTCGGAGGTAGACTCTTAGATTATGACTCATGGAGCTAACTCAGTACTTCATTTCATGGTTAAATCTGACCTGTAGTTCAGTATAAAAATTCAAAAATAATATATAAAATATATTTACCTGCTTTGAGAACTGTTGCTAGGGAAAAAAAGCTTTGCTCTGGAATTTTGGAGACTGTAAACAGATCTCTTTTATGGAAAGATGCAGGTCTGAGCAAATTCTGTTACTGTAAAAGAAGTTCCTATGCTTGGTCTGGCCACAAAAGAGGTGACAGGATCAATACCTTTATTAGAAGTGGATTAAGGATACATTATCTTGTTTTGCTAAAGAACACACATAATCTTATCAACATCTGTATAACCCTGGCACACAGGAATAATCAATGGGATATGAAGAAAGATCACGCTGCAATCTTTACTTAGCATACATTAGTTCACACTACAATTATCAGTTGGCTACCAAGGCAGTTAATAGCATTGGTACTCCAATTGCTTTAAATTCAGCAGTTTCCATTAAGACACTTGCCCATGCCCTCTTCTATCCACATAGTAATAAAAGAGGTAGACCATATTCCTAATTCTCAGTTTCTCTAAAAAGCATGTATCTAAAAAGTTATAAAAAATTTTGAAATGGACAGTGATGTGAGAGAGTTTTAAATATATATGTACACATTTAAAGAATAACAGTTCAGGAGAGAAATTATTGTTATTTTTAACTTACACAATAACAGTTCCAAGTAGAACCCCTTGCAATGAACTAGAATTCTTTACAGACTCAGTTAAGTAAAGACTGAGATATGGACTTCTCAAAGACTGTAAAACTTCTAGACGCTTCAGGAAGTGCCTATCTAGCAAAATTGTGAAAGAAGCTCCAGGTGACTGTATGGCAACGCTAAATCTGAGAAAGTCCAGGGGAAAGCCTCTGTTTCTGCTTGAATTGCAGCCAAGAGGACCTTTCAGAAGAAAAAGAGAGTTAGTGATGATATTCCCTTACACACCAGACATCTTTGAGAGGGGACTGGCAGCTCCTTGAATCTTTCAGCTTCTGATGAAAAAAGACTGTTCTTGTAAGGTCGTGTCCTCATTACTACATTAATTTTTGGAGATTTGTTTCCAGAGACAAAGTGTGAAGTTTAAGAAAGAATAGAGGTAAGTTAACTTCCTTCAGTACATGAAAGTCAGAATTCTCTTTAGGTAAAAGCTTCAGATAGATCCTACCACTTGTCCTTATGGAGAACAGTGCAAAGGAATTAACTATAAGAGTCTGAATCTCAGCTGTCCTTGTTGCAGAGGAGAGATCATAAAGACTGTTTTCAGAGATAAATGCAGAAGACAGCATTCAAAAGATTCAAAAGGCTGTCACATCAGAAGATAAAGGACATGAATTGTTCATCTTTGACAATAGACCAACTATTAGTAGCCTAGCATGGTTTGCCGGGATTTCTGATGTGAAAACTGAGTGATGGAACATCCTGCAGAGTGTGAGTTGCAAAGCAATCTCCCTTGTGGATGCAAGGGGGTTACTGAACTTCAGTTTAAGCATTTAGATTCTTATATTTTAAATAAAGATTCAGCATGAATCACTTTTTTTTTTTTTTTCAAATATATATAAGGTTGTCATAAAACTCCTGTTATCTCTTAAGGGACTTGGTTCTATCATCTCTAAATACAAGTAAGATTATATCTGGTCTGAAGTGTGTATTGTGAAAACAGTCTCGGAGAAGATGGCATGTCCAGAAGTTGGACTGTGTAGCTCTGGCGTACACTATACAACGCCTGTTTGACAGATATACTAGGCTTCCACAGGCACTGCAATTTTGACTGGCAAACTGAAAACCTGAAGAACACTTTAAAAAGAAAGCATAATGCTTGTTTCTATAAGAGGGGAGAACATAGAGTTCTCTAGTGTATTTATACATTTATGTAGTATACATTTTTTAAATTGAAGACAGACTTTGTAGTGCTGATAGCATAGGTACCAGGGGACACTTGACACTAACCTCAGTTACTGAACATTGGGATTCTGATTACTTTGTCTGAGCAAAATTTATATCAGAAGAGCTATAGCCCATACAGATGCAACCTAAGAGAAAGGCTTGTTCTTGATGGGAACATACCAGAAGATCTTGGGATAGAGAGTGTGGCTGAACAAAGATCTGTTGGGTATTACATGAAGACTTTGCACAGAGAACATGTTCTGAGGAAGTGTCTTCTCAGGGCAAATGCTGCCACTATAGATCACACAGTGGTGTCAAAGGCATTGACTGGTGTCAGAGACAAATTTACTTTAAAGTAGTATAAAATCAAGGTGTCTCCTAAAAACTGGTAGGACAAGATCTGAAAAGAACCTATTTCTAGCAGTAACTTTTATTTTTGTAATTAGCAGACTCATTGCAAACGTGGAATTGAAATGAAGCAAAAAGAAAAGTAAAGTTAAATTACATTAGAAAAACATCAATCTTTTCATATCCCCTGGAAGAAATAGGTTAACTTCCTTCTTCCTATAGCAGGAGCTTACTGTAGAAAACATAGAAAATCTCTGCATGTTCTCCTGGCTTAGTCTATATCTTCATTTAGATATAGCGCCATGAGAAGCTTGACTTTACAAAAATGGTCAAAGCAGGATCCAGGACAGAATTGATATTTTTGTTTTCAGACTAATCGTTTTATTTACAAAGGTAAACAGAATTGGTAAAAAGTGTCCATTATCAATTGACATGATTCCAAAGAAGAGCTTAAGGAAGAATAAACTCCTCCGTTCTTGTAAGATTGGACTTTTCTTTTGTTAAAAACCAGAGTTCCAAGGGTTCTCAGTCCTGACAGTCTGCTCTTCAAGATGTAGAAGTAGAGGAGGAAAAGCTAAAGGAATAAGTCCCTCAACTTCATTTCTACATCAGCTGTGGATAGATGATTTAGCAGCTGATGAACAAATAGCATCTTCATCAGCACTGCTAAATTTTTAGACCACACACACAGACAAAAGATATCAAAAGTGTGCATGCATGTGGGGGCAATATAACTCATATGCATTGGGATGTTCTTAGATTTCCTTTGGAGGACTTTTGTGGTCTCAGAAGAATTACAAGGGTTTACTGCTACTAAAGGAAGCTGAGTTTAACACGATGCCATGTTTCTTCTTTCCACGCGCCCATAATTTAACTGAGGTGCTTCATGTGGCTTTGAAGAGGCTCAGATGCCAACATCCCTTTGTGTCTTGTTCTAAAGATGGCATGACAGAGTTAAGAGAATGGGTCAAGAGACACTACTATTTTCCCTGATTTCTTCAAAGAAACTGGAGCAAGTTTTTGGAGAGGAGGGCTTCAAAGGCTCACACAGTATCAAAGACACATGCATGAAGCTATGAATTTAGTTTGGTTTCAAAATCAAGGTAGGAATAGAAATGTGCAAATCTGATGGAAAAGCAGGTAGCTAACACAGAATCATCAAGATGCTACAAAGAAGCAGTGGACTAGAGCAGACTTCAAAAAATCACAAGAAGAAAAGCTCTGATCTGGTCATGCACTGAGAGGAATTAAGTTGAAACAGAAGCTCTGTTCATTATGTGTACAGTATGCAAGAACACATGGCTTTGAAATGTTCCTTCATGGATACAGCTTACACAAAAACTCCATGACATGACTAGGACAGTGCTACCCAGAGTCCAGTATCAGCAAACATAAGTAATGTAAAATGTAGGCAATGTCATCACAGCTGTTTCCTCCAAGAGAGGTATTCCCATGTTTTGTTTTAACTAATCATGTGTATAAAAACATCCTTCCAAATGTCTGATTTGGATCAAGAGTCCCTTCCTTTCTTTTCTACGCATACCACATCAACAATTTTGTCATAATAACACTAAGCAAAAGACAGTTGTAAGTTAAATTATAAAAAAATAAAAATATTTTCTTCATAAAATTAGGCATATCTGTGTGATTCTGAAGGCATCAGGCTTTGAGATCAAATAAATCCTGCTGAAAAATTAGCTAACCTCTTCAAAGGAAGCAAAACCAATGCTCTCATTGAGCAGCCTGTAAAAAAACCCCAAAACAAAAAACAACTACCAACCAACCAACCAACCAACCCAAGGGGAAAAAGAACCCACCAAAATGAAAAGTAAAGACTATATGCAGAATTTAAACTATAGATGTAAAAATGCCATAATCAAGTTATGGTGTTTGTACAAACAGATTGTACGAAGGCAAATGTTTGCAATTGTTCGTATGTCCTTAATTACACTTTATAAAAAGAATTTTTTAAAGTTATATAAAGTCAATGTCTATACTACATTCAGAAATACTAATACAGTTCATTGAGAGAAACCAATGAGAACTCATTTAAAATGGAAAATGCATAGGTGACTGGGCTGAACCAGCTCTGTGCTGTAATGCACACCTGGAATTTTGGAGAGCAAGCTGATTAGCTGACTTGTGAAAAGTATGATAGAGTTGACACAAAACCCAAGACCAGGGACAATGGTGTGACAAGGAATTCATTACATCCTTTCTTTTGCCTCAGGCTGAATTCTGAAAGCACCGATAACAACATGGAATATCAACCAATGCATATAATAGCAAGAAAAGGGAATAAATGTGGGTTTTTTTCTATTTTTTAATTAATAATATGGGATGTTCTAATAAAAATTATCCTTATCACTACATAATAAAAGAACAGTGAACCAAAGATTTCTTCAAGGTTGCAAGCAACTTCTTAGCAGGAAAAACACAACTAAGAATGACTTCTACGGGAAGTTGTAAACTACATGATACAGAGCACTGCAGAGCCCATTTTTAGTGTCAAGGAATTTTAAATTATTACCACTAAATTATGAATTCGTATAAAAAGGGATTAATATAGGTAGGTAGCTTTTATTTGAAACTGTATGAAAGTCACGTGCTTGAAGAGATTTAAGTAATTAAAAAGATTTAACTTCAGAGCTGCTCTTTGTTCAGAGAAGAGTCATGCAGACAGTATAAAGGAAAACTGGGAAACAAGAGATGCATTACAACTGGTACTACAAGTTATGGAGTGCCTGTGTTAGGCAGGGAACACAGGAAAGCACATGTTATATACAAATTTTGCCTACAGCTGTGTGAAAACCAAGTATTTTTGATCTGATTAAAGTTAAAATACCCTGAAGGTGTCTTATGATATTTGGGTTTAACACTTGTTCAGGCATTATTATTAAGAGGTGCAAAGTTTTTAGCAAGGTGGTTCAATTTTCTTCACTGTTAAACATTCCAGGTTCTGTTTTTTATTGACTATCTGATTTGCAGTACTGGGAAAATCACTTTATTTCCGATGCTCTTGCTAGTTAACACCTCTTCTACTGATGAGTAAAAGTACAGCAATTAGGTATGTGTACTAACTGGCCTTTATTTAACAGAGTTCATTTTGGTGCATATATATGAATTTTTACAGCACTTGAAATTACCAAAGCAAACCCTGCTTGTTTGGTTCTCAATATAACATTTGTTCTAATTCTGTAGCAGCTTCATTAATGAGTAGTTGCAAACTTTTACTAAATTATGGTTAATATTTTTTGTTGTATTCATGGAAACAATCCCCACCCCCCTTACAAAGGAAAGAGACTGAACTGCAACTCATAGCCATTGGTAAAAGACAAAACATTAACTACAGAAACAGTTTTAAATGAAACTCTCAGTGTTAATGCATATTTTTTTCTTGCAGCCAAGACTCATATCAGAAGGATTATTTCCTCTCTATAACACTACAGAAACATTTAGGTGAAAAAAATTACATTCTTTTCTCTCTTTTTAATCACTGAAATTACATAAAGCTTGGTCCTTCCACATAGAGGTAACAAAAGAAACATTTCCTTTTTCTGTTCACTTTTGCAGGTGGAATAGGTAAATGAAAGAAATGAAATAATTCAAAAATACACAATTGCGGAGAATAACTGAGACAACCAATTTCTCCTCTTGTATATTTTAATTTTATTTCCTTTAAAACTCAAATACTCATCAGGATGGCACTACTAAAACAAAAACCCTTTTATTTCTAATTAGGTGGTTGTATTGTCTTTAGCACAAGGCACAGTGGGTGAATTTCATTTTCACTGAGTGCTTTTTCAAGGGCTAAAAGAACTCCTGTCCATAACACACATATTATCAGTACTTCTGTTGGTATTTGAAGGTGTTACATGACCATAGTTAAAAAAAATATATGGGAAAGGCTCACAAATTAGACACAACAGCCATATGTGAGAACAGACTCATTTGACAGTCTATCTTTGATACCTCTACTAAATCAAAAAGAGTCTACTGTTACCTGAAGCAAATGAGGTACTTTCTTGTATTATTTATTGTATCCTTTTTTGGGACATATGCATTGAAAGAGTCAATGCATCCCTATAGAAACTGGACAAAAGCATTATCTGTGTTCCACTATACGAAGGCACTCTATTCGTCCACGGATATTCTGATGCCCAAACATTGGAGAGGCCTCATGTAGCTTTTCTCTTCACATTTCTGTTGTCCAGGCAACCAAGACAATAAACAGAGGTATAAAACAATTTAGATACTTACATTTAGGCACTTTGGCTTATAGCACAGTGTTCCTAAAAACACTCAAGGAATCTTAAACACATCATAAAGAGTCTTGTAAAAGATTATACCATTTGTGAAGTAACAGAAAGCTGGGACTACTTCATTCATAAGGATAGAGCCCAATCTGTTCTTTCCTTTCTAAATTGAAGGTCAATTCAGATTTTGATCAGTTTGAAATCATACTTTATATATAAATTCTTTAGACTTCATACTCTAGAATCTTTAACATCACTCAATATTATTAAGATGTACTTAAGAGGCTTTTTTTCTTAATTATAAACAAAAATGGTAATTGTGTCCACAAGATTATGGTCAAGCCGCGAATGTGACAATAACATAGTTACTGTGTGCCTCATCTCTCCCTCCCTGCTCTTTATCCAGTAATACAGTACAAAATCAAAGAAAATCATTCTGTATCTGAAAGCAGAAGCAATATCCAGCTGAGTCAAAAGAAAACTCCATTGGGCTGGCAGGCAGGTGGAGAAAGGCTGCATGTAGGTTGTCTCCACACTGAGTCAAATTTTACTCTGACAGAAATGAGTTGAAAAACCAAGAGACATTTTATCTTTCTTTTGTTCACCCTGACAGCCTACAGTTCTCTGCTAAATACATTGCACTCTGTTCTTTGCTATAAATAATAAGAATGCTTTAAAAAAATTAAATTAAGCTAGAAGACCACAAGAGGATAGAAGAAAAAGAATAAATTAAAGTGTTTGGAAAATTTTGAAAATAACTTGCAAAGTTAAATGCATCTGTGCTTACATTCCTCTTCCCAAGGAAATAATTTATAGAGGAAAATATGGAAATATGCATAGTTTTGTTTTCAGCCATGAAGTAAGTTGTTTTAGTGGAAAGTAGGAGACATTACTTGGTAAGTAGGTAAAAGTAGGACAAATGACCAAACATATATAAAAAAATACCATTATTAGATTGTATTGATAGAGATCTCAAATTATTTCTGTTGAAAGTAAATTAATTAATGTGGTCACAAGAAAGACACTGATTATTTTACTATTACTTTGAATGTGCATATGTTTCTGGAAAGGTAATTTCCTAAATCTGTATTGTGAGCTGGGACAGATCACTGTTTCAGAAAATCTGGTCCATTAGAAGCATAAAGTTGACTACTTCTTATTATTGTGTAGTCAACAACTGTCAGTGTTTTTAAAACAGTAGTAACTTAAGACAAAGGAAAAAGAGAACTGAAGAAAGAAGCAGGGAACACAGAGAAAGCAAAAAGTATTCTTCTACACAGGTAGGTAACTTCTGAATTATAAGATGCAATGTATTAGATTTGCTTAATGGAAATATTTATGTACTTATGGACTCAGAATTTTTTACCCTTTTTCCTCTCCTCTCTGCCTAAGCTGTACAAGTTTCAGACCTAAGTTCTGTAGCAGAATAGTTGCAGTTTGATTCATTTGCTGCATACAGTCACAACTGCACAGATCACAGATAAAGATTATTAATTTTCAGTGTATGGCTTAGTTTTAACCTGTCGAACTCAATCAGACACTTCAACATCTGCAATGTGTTCTGAAAATTTAAAAATGATCATAATTTTATGAAACAAGAGAAGTCACATTTTCAAATTAAATTACTATACAAATAATGCATAGGAATCCTCCAGCTGTGTTTTAGATAACTTTGACTCTTTTACAGCATTGTTAGGAGTACTAAGATGCTGCAATTTTGTCATCAAGGAAAGTTCACACATTTTAAAAGGTGATTGTTGTATAAATTATGCCACTAGCATCAGTAAGGGGACTGCTGTGAATTTTAGTAGTGACTGAACATGGCTCTGCTATTCCAAAGGGTCTGTGCAAAACATCTAAGTCCTCACACACAGTGACTAACATTAAAAGATCAGTTCTATTTTCCAAGCATAAGTGATGTGCCAGAGTGTTCTGAGATCAGAGCAAACAGAGTATCTTTAAGTGCAGTATCTTAAGGCCACTTAAGCTTAAGGCTTAAGTGGCCTTAAGCCCCGCTCTTCTGGACTGACATATCCTGAGCAGCTGCACCAGCAGGTGACACATTAAACAATGCTCAAACTCATGTTAGATAATCAGCAGAGATCTGTAGCACGTGTTGAAGAAGGACGCACCACAACACGTACCCCACTACCCTGAAAACGTTTAATGTTAAAGAGAATTCTGACTTACTAAACACGCCGTAAGACAGTGAAGTGCAGTTAAAGTAGAACTAGCTGAGTATGGTCTCTAATAGTGAATGAACATTTCCAAGCAAATTTCTCCAGATAATTCAAAAATGTCACTTCTCTTTCCTGGGAAATGGCTACTCAAAAGACAAAAAGCCAGCTGCAACACTGGGAAATAAATTTCTCAGGAGACAAGGAGGTACTTTCAAAATATGATAGTGTAATATCATATTATACTATTATAATAAAAATGCCTATGAAATATAATAGAAGTTAAGATTAATAAACTGCTCAAAATCAAAGACCAGTCATGTAAAAACACTCCTACTGAAATTGCTGTATAAGGCTAAATATGAAGCAGTGGATTTTCACTGGAGAATTAAGCCAATGCATCCTGCACTGCTTGCAAACCCTTCAGTGTGTTCCCATCCAGGGAAAAGAAAATGGCTTAATTTCAGAGGCATTATGACCAGTTTAATAATTTAATAAAGATTATGAGATATTTATAGATAGAAAACAAGGGAATCAAAACTAATGGTGTTCATTCAGTTGAAGCAACAAAACTACCCAAGACAGTTGAAAATATCCTTTTCTAACTTCTGGAAATGTAAGTTCTAAAGTTTCTGAAAGAATACCTTAGTTTAAAATTTCACAGTTGAAGAGAAGAGGATGACACAAATATAATTGGGTAACCAATGTTCCAACATAAGGCATTCTAATCTTCTACTTAATTTTATTTAAAACACTATGTTCATAATTATAAAATGGTCTTCTCCAGATTATATAACTGAAAATTTAAATAAAACAGATAATGAAAATTTGTTAAAAATCAAAAAATCAGATTATATAATTTCATTCCATAAAATGTTAGGGGTTTTTTTCAACACTGATTATGTCAGTTATGTAAACAGCTTGAAATGCTCTTAAGCTATTCCTCCAATATATTTTTTAACGAATATACATACTTATTCTTACAGTTTAAATTAATTTCTAATATTAGTTTTTAATCCATAACTGTATGTAAGTGACAATATTGATTCAGTACCTGGCTATACACATTCTCAAAGTTGCCATTAAAATTATGAGAAAGCACTGTAAAAAATTAAAGGGGACTTTGCAACAGCTATCGCTAAGCTACAACAGCTTTAGCTCTGACATGCTAAAATACAAAAACATTTAATTAGGTTACCACAAAGATAGAGGAAAATCCTTCAAGTCCAATCAAACATGAGAGAAGGCACTTTGAATAGAGGCCATGGACTACACCTGCCCTTGCTGAAACTACACTGCAGAGAACTGTACTTCTAATGGTTGCCTTTTACTTGTTACCTTTTGCAGTCACAAATTAGTCAGCAGAAGAAAAAAAAAATAGAACAAACAAGAACTGAAAATAAGGGATTGATTTACAGCAAAAAAAAATCAGCAGCTAAGCAAGATGCCTTGAAGCTGTATGGTATGCCAGGGAGAAAAAGCAGCAGCTCAAGTTGCAGCTCAGAGAGACCTTCACAAATAACACTGGCCCACCTGCTGTATGTCATTTTACAGCAATTCCACAAGCATTTGAATACAATGGAACACTCATCATCTTCATGTAAAATGCATGACAAAAGTTCCTCTACTTAAATTGCATACCATGAGCAGAAGTAAGGTAGGCGTTTTTTTTTTCTACAGTTTGTATAAAATAAAACAGCTAGAAATCCTACACCTAACTTACTTATCATGTTTTTTTTGGTAAGATATTTGAATATTGGAGGATATAATGGAAATATGGGGAAACTGTATTTCCAAATAAAATAAAATGACAGAAATAAAGGATGACCAAAGAATACCTTTTAAGTGCACAACAAAAAATCCCTGTTTTACCTTGTGTTTATCAAGATCACATCCTATCAGGAAATTGGGGGCCTGTAGGACCAAAAAATACTGAAGCTGGGAAAGGAGCATTTCTAAAAGATGAACATAAAAATGAGCCACTATGGTCAGATTTTACAGAATACAATCTATTAACAAATCTTAAAATGTAGATCAGATGAAAGGAAAGTGGGAACTGTGATTATAGTAAAGCTTTTGGAAATCATCAAAGACTGAATCTTAAGTCTACATGGCAAGTGGTGGAAGCTATAATAAAGAAATTTCTTGTATTCCCACAGGTACAAGGTACAGATAGGAATTTATGATGCAGGAAAGAGGCGTCAAAGAAGATGCCTTCCCACTATGGGGTCACAAATGGAGGGTAAAAAAACCTTTACTCAAGAAGTATCACTACCTTATGAAAAAAACTTGAGAACAAAGCTTCAACTCTTTGCGGAAGGAGTATGTATTATATGAGGAGAACAGAAGAAGCCCTCAATGTTCATTCTCTGTTTCTCTCAAAGCCAAGTCCAGGACCTTCTAGACCACAGATCACAAAACATTCTGGGTTGTAAGGGACACACAAGAGTCACGGAGTCCAACTCTTAACTGAATGGCTCGTATAGTGATTGAACCCACTTCCGTGGTGGGGTGGTATGAGGAGCATGCTATAAGCAGCTGTCATATCCAATCACAAAACAAAAGGAGAGAAACAGGTGAGGGTGTACAACCCTGTGCCTCACAAAGGTACTATTGTCACAAACTCAGAAAAAAGAGTGGCTGCTCTATTTTTTACCATTTAAGAAATTAAAAAATATTTAGCTTAAGAGAAATAATTTTAAAATTATTTCACAAAATTAAAATTAATAGTTCCTTCTTTCTATATACCTACTATATCTTTAAAACACAAAATGATTGCATTACATGTCGAATTATTATCATATGATTACACACATGAGGATGGAAGATCCCTTCAGTTTTGATGTAGAGAGCTATCAATGCTCATTTTTTTGTTACCTTCTATATGCTATTTTTGCTACGTATTCAAATAAGAGTAATGCAAAAATCTACATCCCAGCTGTCTATGAGAAACGAACACTTAATCTTTCTTCAAGACAGCCTTAGATTAATTTGTTCACTTCTGTGTAACATAAAATTTTTGATTTTTTCAAACTGAATTTTACTTTACAGTAAAGACTTAACCATTTTGGTATTTAAAAACAACAGAACATAATCAGATTACTGAGAATTTAGAAGTGATTTCACATCCCATACTTTACATGCATTTTTAATAACCATTTGTTATTACTGTTCTGTAATATGGAAATCCGTATTATTACTAATATTGCACAAGTTCACAGCTAATCACATTATAGCACCAAAGGAACAATTATAGTATGTGAATGTGTATAAAGATTAATATACATATCCTAATAAATCTCAGCTGACCCATTAATGTATAATGGACCCAAAGGAGGCCTCATATCCTAGGTATATAAATGGCAAATTCCTTCCCCCCCCTTCCTCATTTTGTTTTATATGTAGAAACTGCCATAAAAAGGAAAATTAAGCCATACAAAACCACTCTGAAACATCAAGAGGCTAATCAAAAGCCCAAACCACTTTCTTTTCTTATTATACTACAAGAATCACGCTAATATTTGACATGCATGTACAATGAGGTGTGTGTTTTTTTTTTTTTTCCTCTTCCTTTCGAGAATAAGGCTTCTGAAATAGTGGACAGGCATCTATCCCACATGCACTCTGCAATGAATAGCTATTACAAGTGGGTTAAGAGAGGAACTTTCAATTTTAATTGTAAATTATAATGGCTTGCTCTTGGTTTAGGGGTGATACCTCCAACTGTTTCAATTAAATCTCTTGTAGTTTAAAATGAAAGAAAAAAAGAGACAAATGATCCTTTTTGTTATGTAAGATATGCCTTACAATATCACTACATAGTGACAACTCCTTGTCCTCCTGTCACATCCTGTCCCTTAGACCATGCTGCAGAAAAGCAATTTTCTGCCTCAAAAGCACTCTATTTTTTAAGTTTGTCTCTGGGCAATTTTCAGGTCTACTAGAGCTGCACAACTGTATACAGATGAGAAAGACCCAAAATAGGGCAATTTATTTGATTCCTCCTCTTCAAAACATTTAGCTGAGATTGCATATCCAACAGAGAAACCCCAACAAGAATATTCAGAGATGACCTGCAGTGACACACATCTTTTTCCACAAAAAATTTGCATTAAACATCTTCTCCAGACTTCTCAGATATTCTAGATTTGACTTTTGTTTAATATGACCTTTAACACAAATATTTCCCAGGATATCAGCAGCTAATTTCTTTTTTAAAGGAAACAGTTAGAACTCGTCAGTTAAATAAAACATTCATGGAGTTTTTCAGAGAAAGTATTTTTTCTGGTGGGTCTTTATATTATTTTTTTTTTAATTGGAAAAAAAGATGTGCATTTATTTGAATCCAGTTTCTCTCTTGTTAGAAAGTAAAGAAAGACTTGTATGAGAAAATACATCCTCCAGGTGTTCAGCTGCTGGTAACTTAGCATTTATCAATGCCTGAAGCTAGTTTGACCTCAGTATTCCCCTGATACAGCTCTGCCCTAACGCAGTGAGGGCGCTTCTCAACAGAGCGCCTTTATAACCACCCACAAGTGGAAAACTACTTTGCCTGCATGGAAGTTTTTAAGGAATTAGGATAGCTTCAAGACTGGGATCTTTGTTTGCTATGAATGCAACATTGACTGATGTATCATCTGAGGCAAAAACTTGACAATGGTTTTGAGACTTTTCACAGAGCTAGATGAATTTTCAAATCTGAAAACAAATAAACCATAAGTTCCTCAGTGTTCAAAATCATGTTCAAATTTGCTATATGCAGGTTTTAAAATTTTAAACCAGATTGATAGCTTATTTAGGCCTGAAGACATAAAATTATCTATTTAATTTCTCTACTATTGTCTTTTTAATTGACTGATATGTACATTTAATTTCAGAATTTCATGCTTACATAGAAATCAATTATGTATTAAAAAATCACTATTAATATTGGCATAAGAAAATAATAAAGCATGAAGTATGTCTATAACCTTATATGGTTCCGATTAGATCCCATCAGCCAGAGCATGAGTTTTCTTTGCTAATATAATAAAAATCTTTAGCATGAATGAATTTTGAATTTTTATGGACCTGGCATGTGAGTATATTTAAAAATTAACTGAGATGGAAACAGCCATTTTCTTTCTTTCTTTTTCTAAGTATTTATTTCTAGTTATAGAAATAAATTTGGATTGGAAGGGACCTTAAAAATCATCAGTTTCAAACCCCCTGCCATGAACAGGGACACTTCCCATTATACCAGGATACTCAGAGCCCAATCCAACCTGGACTTGAAAACCTCCAGGGATGTGGAGTCCATAACCTCTTTGGGCAACCTGTTCCAGTGCCTCACCACCCTCACAGCAAAGAATTTCATCTGAAAATCTAATCCAAACCTAACCTCTTTAAGTTTAAAGCCATTGGCCCTTGTCCTATCACTTGGCCATGAAGACAGAATCTGTCTCCTGCTGTGTCGATCTGAATATGCCTTTTACACTGCCCCACAGAGTCTGGTCAAGCACACACAAACTGGATTGCACTGGAAATAAGAGAAATCTAGCACTAGCAGAATAGAGAATTTGACTGAGGGCAAATCAGATTTCCAGATACGCCTAAATTAATGCTATGAATTACTGGGGGGAAAATTTGTTTGCATATATTGCTGTGGACACATAAGAGAGGAAGACCTTGATGATTTAGTCCTTTATGTCCCTAAGTGCTAATGTTGCCTTAGCACATCTTCTATTCAGTTCCTGAGTTAGGACTGAAAAATGTGGTAACACAATTGTGTATAGTCTAGAAGAGACAGAGATTAATAAAACTGTAAACCATGAAAACCTTGCGAGTGGCTGAAGTGTGACACTAGAAGAAAAATATTATTCTTTTAAAGCACCTTCATCTCTTGTCTGCTTTAGACTCCTTGAATATTTAGCTGTACAAGAAACTCATTAACGCAGATGTAGCTGGCTGGCAAACCTTCAGTTTGGTTGCTGGTTGCTGTCAGTTGGTCACAGCTCACTGATGATTCAAAAGTCCAAGTGCAAACTGATGCTCCATTCATTTCACTTTAACAGTAATGCAATGGCTATGTCAATGAGAAGTTATCAAGAATAAAAGCAACAACTAGTACTGAAAAAATCTGCAACTCCTTGGCCTTAAATTCCACCTTTTTTGCCTATTAATTGCATTCTATTTGTTTACATATTTTTTTGTGTTTTGGTATGGATAACTAGCATGTATTCAAAATCAAATACACCAAAGAGTCACAGAAATTACTTCACAGCAAATCTAACTATTGCCAGAACACTTTGATAATGTACATGTAAAGTTTCTTTAACTAAAGTCTTACACAGTCAAGGGTCCAGAATGTCTTTTAATCATAATTTTGTGAAGCAAACAGAAAAGCATGAGTAGAAAAGCTGAATAACTGACAGAAAGAGATTGAGTACTGAAGAAAAAAAGCCCTAATTGAATGATTCATGTCCTCGACATGAATCCCAGGATTCATGTGAAGAGAAGAGCACTGTAGGATATAGAAGATATTTTTTTTCCTTACCAGTAAAGTTAAAAAAAAACCTACAAAACACCAAAAAAGCCAACGAAACAAAAAAAAAAGCAAACCCAAAACCCAAAGAAAACATGAACCACCACCCCCTACAAAAAAAAAAAAAAAAAAAAAAAAAAAAAAAGAAAGAAAAAAAAAAGGTGTATTTGCTTTCAAAAGTTTGTATCTATAACATACAAAACTAAATAAAATCTTACCTCTGTTTTATGTGAGTTTTAGGTAACCTTCCTTAAGTCAACATTTTCTCTGTTACAAAAGTCAATCTCTTTAGTTGAAAGGTCTTTTTCCAATGACTATTCAGTAAAATATGCATGAGCAGCCCATAAAACTGACACTGGGACCCCTCCATTCTTCTCTGTGGAGACTGTACTAACCGCAAGTTGCAGTTGTGTTCCCTCTGATCCTTCTATTCCCTTTCATTTTCTAAAGTTTCTCAACATTAGTGATGAACAGAGGAGACTTCTTTAAGAATGGTGTCTAGACTGTGTGTCTAAATGGAACTTGTTCAGAAGCTTGATTCCCTTATGATGCCCATGGTGGGACAGCCAGTGCTGCCACCAGAGACACACAGACTGACACAGCACAGACAGAATTCTAAGGCTATCAAAGGTAACTGAGCTAGAGCTTTAGTTATTCATATGGGCACCCTCAACCTTCTCACATTTACTCTACTTCTAGTCAGCTGCAACTCCTGCTCTGACAAAGATGCCTCTTGGTCCAAAACTGAGATTTGTGGCACATCTCTTATCCCCACACTTAGGGCACGACTCCTTTTAGCATTTTATGCTGAAACTTGACACTTAGTTCACAGCACATAATACAGAGGTTGGTGACAGTCCAAGTAGCAGATGCTTCAAACCCAAGTGATGTCATCATTCTCTGTGGTACTCATACACAATTTTCTTATTAAAGTCACCATAAAACCATAAAATTCACAGTTTCATAAGTACAAATCTTTAGTTAAAAATGCATCTAGTCTGAACTAAAACTAGAATAAGAATCTATGTCTTTTGACATAAAATAGAAAGCAAAAAGAAACAACAATAAACAAATTTATGAAATATTTTCTTCCCTCCTCTTGCAAAAAGACATCTGAATAACGATGACTTTATTTTAACTTTGCTGTGTAATTTTAACCAAGTAACAGGAATATATGCATAATAACTTTGACCTGGATGTTTGAATAGCAGATTAGACAGCTACCGAATTACCTGAAAAGTATTACCACATGAATAGCTTGTGCTTCCTCAATGCTGTCACTCAAAAGGCTTTTGGCATCTCTTCAGAGCTCTTTCATTCACTTCCTTTACACAGGAGTAAACTTAGATTTCCTCATACTTTCATAGAGAAAATAACAACACCATTCAGATTTTAAAGTTTTCCTTTAAGTACCCAAACAAATCATATAATCAAAATTATATTTACCTTAGAAAAGAAATAACTTATGTTCATGATTTTCATGTGTGCATATAATTTCCTCTATTTTGTTAGCAATGTGCTAAAATTAATTTTTATGAAATGTCTGGGGAATTGCAGATATTATTCAAGTATTTACCAGTATTTTTGTGATTTTATATTTTATGACTCAGAAATATTTATTAATTTCTTTCATCTCTTAACATTGCATGTAAACAATCACCCAAGTCTTCTCAATTCTTATTGGTTAATTAGACTTGCATAGGAGCATTTGGGACAACCTAGCTAAATAATCACTGTAGAACCTCAAGTAAACCTCAGTAATTCACTTCAACATAATTTTTAATTTAAAAACCTTGGACAGGGAGAATAATTTTGTTTTATCTGCTATTTGAACAAACAAAGTATCTAAAAAGGAAATAAGAATCACAGTATCATTCACAAAAACTTGCTGTTTAATTTAAAAAAGCCAAACATTTGTGGAAACTTTTTTTTTTAATTGAGCTGTCTCTTAATCCCAATCTCAGCATGGGGATCCCAGCTATTTCTTGTATATTTTTAAATGCCTGCATATTTTAGCCTTATCTAAGGCTAAATCTGTAGTCTGTATGTATGTCCAATCTCTCTTCATTTAGCTATTTTTTAGCTGGGTGGTTGTCAAGTGTTAAGCAAATTGGAGGAAAAAAAGGTAGTCTTAAAGATAATTAAGACCCTTACAAGTTTCAGGGATGGAGATCTAACTTAATATCCCCAGGGACAGGAATGTGGATAGGAGATGACTGGGCTACTCAGCATTCAGGGAGCTGCAGACTAAGCACAGCTCTATTGTTTCTCAGGCAAAGAGGGTAATAAGGGTTGTAGTTGAAATTGGTGACCTTAGAGTACAAAGAAAATAAGATTTCCAGAGAAGAGCTGGCTTTATTAGTTCTACCTCCTTAGGCATAATTTTCTTCTAGTTGGCAGACTACTCAACTTTTCTGTGATCCCAGTTTCACCAGACTCCTAAGAACTCAGTTACAAGGACAAAAAAAAAAAAAAAAAAAGAACCACCAAAACCCCCCAAAAAACCCCATCCCATATAAATTGAAAGAAAAAAATGCATTGTTTTACAGTAAAGTCGTTTACTTACAGGAGAGGAATATTTAAGAGCAATGACAGTTTATATTTCTGGAAGTAAATGCACTGTGCACATTCAATGGATACTTGAACCTAGTTGCATGGAAGTATGCTCATAAAGGTTCAGAGCTGCAGGCTTCAAAGGGGTAAACTTGCCTTTAAAAGTTCTGTGTTAGAACTCACACTGGATTTTTTACTAAACTCCTCATAAACTGTTGAAGTTTTAAGAAAAACCTATAAAATAATCAGAGGTAGATTAACCCCACTCTGACACAACAGGTTAAAACTAAAATGTGTTTAATCTCACTGTCTTCACATATATTTATACAAGATTTAATATATTTATCAATGTATGCCTCTCTTTTTTTTTTTAAATTAAGCCCGTTTACCTTTTTAAAATGTCAGATTTGAACAAAATATCAAATATGTGCAAAATGCAATAGAGACAGCAAATTACTGAATCTAGAACCATGTGGTAGATCGGACTGAAACACATGGTTGTATAAAAAAGAAATTAAAACAGGAAAATATAATATTACAAGGCATTGATATCCTTGGTCACGTCTTTCTAATGTGGATGTAGTTAGAAGTAAAAAAGCAACTTTTTTTTGGTCTAACAGATATGTTATGTACTGAAAAATGGTAATGATTATATTTGATCCTTTCTGGTAACATCCTAACTTTTAAAAAGCTGCTTCACTCTCTTAGTGAGGATAAAACAGTTGCTGTGGTACTAAAAGAACTTATGATCACCCAATTACCTGTTATTAGTATACCAGCTGCTCTTGCAAGACTTCAAAAAATGTCATTATACTTAAAATAATGAGCTGTGAACCGTGTGCCTATACTTGGAATTTGGCATGGAAAGAAGAAGAAAATCAGGGTCCTAAATTGTTGGACGGTGTATAGTTCTGTCCTGTCCATTTTAAAAGAAAGCACCTACATGTGCAAAATATCACAGTATGATCAAACAGCAAGTTATTCCATAAAGGTACTCTAAATCAATAAAACATCCTTTAAAGATACAAAAAATGAGTTAGCATAGAAGTTTAAAATGGAATCACAGTTAAAGGTCTTTCTCAAAAGATGAATGCTCTCATTGCTTCATGTTTCCAATGGTACATGATTTTACCATCATACCTGACTGAACTAAATGTTACAGTATGTGGGTTTGAGTACCACAATGCTACTGTGGAAAAGTTGTAGAAAGTGTGTTCATACATTTCTTTTTCGAAACTTTTATTGCACTGATACCATCCAAGACTGAAGATCTACTTCAGTTCTGAGAGATTCACACAAGTCCTCAAAACCAATCCTGGTACTGATTTACCTTTGCACCTGTACCCAAATTCAAACCCCCAAATTACTAAGTAGCCACAACTCCATCATATAGTTGATACAGAAACAAAGAAAGTACATTCACAGAGCGTACACACTTATGGAATTCTACTAATTTCTTCCCCTCTTCTTTCTCTTCATTCTGTCCCCTTGATTACAAATAGTCACAGAAATTAGTGACAAATCTAACACATACCTGACGAACTTATAAATACCATCACCTTAAGAAGACAGACAGATATAGTAAGTAAGCCAGCCTTTCCTTTTCCTGAAAATGTTCCATTAATCAAAAGGCATTATTTTATTAGACTGATGCCATAATGTTCCAATTAATATTTCTTTTGAAGATGCTCTGGTCCTTTAAACTGACATACTTCAACTACCCATATGGTTAAGAAAAAAAAATACTTATCATATAGTCATAAATGATACATCACTGTTGTCTGAATAGGAGATAACTGCAATAAATAGTTAATACTGAATGACAGTTAAGCGACTTTTCTTGTCCGTGTCTTAGTTGTAACACGTGTAACCAACAATTAAATAATTTGCAGTCCTAGATCCTGCACCTATTTACAGCTTCCAAACTGTTCCAAGCAAGGAAGTATTTTTTGAATCTGTTCCTCTACTTTATACTGTTATGTTTTATGATACTGTAAATATTCCTGAGCCATGGGTGACTATTTCATTATCTACACATCTGGTTTTAAGACTGAAAATCTCTTAATCTCAAGCAGATTAAATCTGCTGTGATAGCCTCAAATGACCTGAAAAGTTTTTTCAGTACTGAACTATGTAACTTAGCCATATGGAACTACTAAAGTTATGACATCATCCCTGGACTGCCCTGAAGGTATCAGAATTTCTGCAGTGCTGTGATTTCACTCTAGGCATACTTCCCAAACCAGAAAGGTCCCAGAACAAAGCCTCCAATTATCTTCCTTAATTCCTACACTTGGGAAACTTTCATCTTGCCATATTTCGGGTGCTATGATAAATTTATAGCATTCCAGACCTCCGAGCCATGAGAAAGCAAGAGGAAGAGAGGAGAAATCTTGTGTGCTCTCAGGAAATATTTCTCTCTGTGAAACAGTATTTTGAAAAGCTGGTTCCTATAGTTTGATTAGTTAACACATGGTAGTGTTCTATAAATGCTTGTAAGTGAAAGAAATATAAGAGAAATAAGTGATGTTAAATAACTCAAGTTACTATTTAAAGAACTGAAAAATCCCCACAAGCAACAGCTGCATATGTGGGGTTTTCTGAAACTTTGAGAAAATAGAAACCCCTCAGGTCAGCACAGCTTTTTGAAACAAGTTTCTTTGCACGCAGGAACTGCTTTCCCCATGTGGTCACTCACCAATATTTATGAGGGAAGGTCACTTGGAATGCCACCAGCAGATGAAAAAACAGGAGGAAAGGAGAGGTTTTCTGTCTTCACTGAGCTGGGTGATTCTGCCAAAGTGATAGCCGACATTGACATTACACAAGGGAAAGGTTGGCGTAGTCTCACAGTCCCAGCTCTGCTGCAGAAACAAAACAAAACAAAACCAGAAATAAAAACATGTGTATACTTTTCAAATAAATGTAATGTCAAAACATTAAAAGTCTGATCTCTGGAATATAAATGACACTTTAATCTTGGCTTTGAAATAGCTATCTCAAATCTACTTTAAAAATAAGATTTAAAAAGACCCTTATGAAATTGAATGTTCTTCCATAAATTTAATCAATCACTTTAACGGTTTAGTGGGAAGAAATGGCCATAAACATCTTATGTGCTCAGCTGGTGGTAGAAGGCAGACAAAAACTATAATTCTGATAAAAAATGAGGAAAAGCTGAGATTTGAAGATTGCATGCAGAATACATGGCAGGGAGTGACAGGAAATTTTATAGGTGAACGTAGCCTACAGAAAAGCGAAAATTGAAGGATTAATGAAAGGTCTCCATATTTTTTTTAAATTTATTTCATTTTCTTAGCATCTGTGTGAATTTTTACCTATACGTCTTATACGTCCTAAAAGAAAATACTGTGATGAATAAATAAACAGCTCTAGAAATCTTCAATAGGGTCCTTTACCTTGCAGGGAATATTATCACTGGCTTTTGATACAATTTCTGCTGCAGGGAAAGACTTTCAAAGCTCAGAATGCTGAAGTATTGCCAGGCACTCAAAGACCCCCTGCTGTGCGCGTCAAACTAAGAAATCTCTCTGAACTTGTCGAATTAAAAGTCATCTCTCTCTCTCTGCAACCCCTGCATGAGCTGGGAAGCTCTGTCCTCATTTTTTTAGGCCTTCCACGATAAACAAATGGAGCCTGAAGCATCTTTATTCTTTTCAGGCACATAATTAAAATTCTTTTAAAAATGTAATTGAAGGCAATGAATTTCAAAAGGAGGTTCTAGTTAACAACGAGGCTAGAACAGTTTCAGTAGGCCATACTACTTTACTGTACAATTTTCTTTCAAAGGTAAAAGCAAAACAGCTTGTTATGATTCTGGGTGTATTTCTTTTTTTTTTTTTTTCCTACTTTTTTTCATTTTGTTTGTACATCAATAGTTTGCAGCAAACCTAAACATCTCAGCAGGATTTATGCTTTCTGGAATGTCATAAGACTTAATTACTGAAAGAGCAAAGAGAAGTATACTATCAACATATGAACAAAGCAGAAAGTATTCTTGATTTCTCAAAATCCTTATTTATATATCTCCTAAAAATTAAAGAATATACTTATTGAAGTATTTGTATTTTCTTGGCAACCCTCTTTCATTAACTGTAAGTATTCACAACCGTGCAAATTTTTAAAAATCTGATAATGCATAGAATGGTAATTTTCTGTGATGACTATTCCTGTGAAACACTATAATGACTAGTTACAATACATATGTTTGATGTTGCCAAGAAAAGAGCAAGTGCTGATATAATTAATGATTTCAAATGAATATAAAAGGAACAAAAAAACTATCTCCTTAGATTTGAATCCCAGGGATTATCACACAAAATTAACTTAAAGGAGGTAGGAGACAAGACTGTTTCAGAAAGTCATCCCTAAGGTGACTTCCTGGAGAGCTTAAAATCTAAACCAATTTTTTTTTTTAATATCTCTTTCAGAGTGACTTTCAGTACCCCTCTCTGTTGAAAGTGAAAAGATTCAGTTTTCACCTGTTTTCTCCATGCTGTGTTTTTAAAACTGGTACTTCTGGCTATAAATGACCATATAAAATGTATTTTTTTAGAGCTTTTCCCTAGAGAAACTAGAGATGGAGACGTTCTAAGGAATGTTATTTACAATTCTCGTAGCATTAAAAAAAAAAGCCAAAAAAGGTGTAGCAAGGAAGCACTACTCCCACAACTTCTGGGTAGTACTCTGCCTCTGATAGTTATGATGCCTCTGGGAGACCTTAGACAACACAGCTAACAAAGCTTCTTTTCATCCTTGGAGGGGGAAGCACAGCATGTGTTCTGCATGGGTCAACAAATGTTCTGACTAGTAGAGAGGCAGAAAAAGAACCCAGTCAGCTCAACTGGAAAAGACAATGACAAAGCAGATCTAGCAGGAGCAAACTTGGGCTTTGACTACATCTTCAAGTAGTACCTCTTCAAGTCAGATATTATTTCTTTCCTAGTTTTTTTAGTTTTGCTTTTGTTTTATTTAAAACCTGGGTGCAGCACAGGACACAGCCCATTCCAGAGGTCATCCTGAACAGGCAATACAGAGAACAGTCGACCAATGTTGATCCTCTCTATTTTCTGCAGTTGTCTCATATTACATCAGCAGGTTTGAAACACTCATACTCCCACATGCCTTCATTTCACACCCAGAACATGTAACATACAACTTTCACAGATTTCACCCAATACACTCCAATCTGGACAAAATTCATAACAAGTAATGGTCATATCTCAGAACCACTAAGACACCATAATGGCACAAGAGCAGCACGATCAAACGCTATTCATATATTTCTATCAGTGTATTGTTTACATGGCTGCAGTCTTATCACTACAATAAGGCAGTTCCTACTATGCCTTGTATCCTTATTACAAAAAAGTGAACTCTTCTTAGCTTTCCCTTCAGGAGAAAAGGGAGATTTATGAGTGTATTTATCATGTTTAATTGTATACAGTATCTTAATTGCCATGCAATCAACAGAAACATAGGAGTGATCATCAAGAAAGATGAACGAACAAAAACCATTAAGTTAAAAAAGTGTAGGCAAATTAGTATTTTCAAACTTCTTTTCTGCTGTAAAACCGAATTAATGAAAGCACCGTAATAACAAAAAGGAACTCATCTTTCACCACATTTTTTTCTGTAGAATGTGAAGGACATTGGACAAAACAACATAAGAAGCAAAAACTGCAACAGAGGCAGTATCTGATATTTAAGAAAAAAACAGTGTGATCCAGCATGAGTATTTAATGTCTGTTTGCAGAATGAGTAAAGGTTCCTTCAAGTTCACTGAGCACTCACTGTAAAGTTTAGGGAAGATCAGTAGCTTAGAAAAAAGTGGCTACTGAAATATGAGTCACATTTATGAACAAAAGTGATCAAAGTTTACTTGGATGCTAGAGTGTCTTCAGTTTATTCCACTGCAGTACACATATTACTTGATTGAAAGGTGTGTGAATATAAGGCACCCAGGTCTATCTACTGTCACTGTGCCTGAAATTCTCATTTGTTATGTCTGACTTCCTTTATTGATTTCTTTTTTCTAAACAGAAGCTGAAATAATTTTTATAACACTTGGGAACACAAATGTTTACAATATTTATGATCCAGTAAATTTAAAATACAATAAATTCACATTAATTCCTTTTTCTCCTCCAAGCTAAAATTATTTAAAAATCTAAAGTTATTATTAAAAAAAAAAATTATTGAAACTTTGTCCCCACTCATATACTGCTACTTTGACACTGATGTTATACAGACATATCGTACATTCTTACATGTCTTGAAGATTTCAGACATCTTTTTCAGTGGAGAAAAAAAAAAACTTTTTACATCATTGCCAAATAAGAGGCTGATGAAAGTAATTTATTTCTTCAAATGACACTTTGCTTATGAACACCTACCTTTTATATGCTATAAAATTAATATCTAACTTGGACAGAAAATTAGGATACCTGAAGTAAAGCTCTTCAAGATACAATTTTGATCCAGTAGCTCAGTATTTTGTGGACAAAACCGTTGGGAGATTTTGCCTTGATAATCTGGTATGAGATGTAGTGCTATTTCAGAAGAGGAAGTAAGTGAATATAAACCCAATTATGACTTTAACAAGAAGAGCAAGGCAGAATATTTCAGCTGTTCTCTCTCTTCTCCAAAATACCCTGATTTCCATACCCTAAGACAATTTTCCAAACACTCTAAAAAATTATCATTCATTAGAATTTAAAGTATTTGGAGACTGGAATGCTCCTCTGTCTTATTCCTGTGTCTTGATTCCTTAGGTTAATACAGATACGTGGCTTCTTGACTGTACTGTTCAATACTATATTCTGTAATTATAAAAAAAAAATTTATATGATAGACGTAAAGCAAAGATTAAAACAGAACAGTGAGGAAGTCCGTAGTGAAATTTGCTATCAAACAATAAGCTGTATAGATTTAAAGAAAAACATTAAAAACACAAGCATAACCTTATAAACAGGTTCAATCTCCCACATCAATACTGATTTTAGTGTTCTAAATGAGGTAGTAATCACAAAAAAAAAATAATCAAGAAGCATTTTACTTTGCTTTTTCTATCCCTCTTGGATGTGGGCAACATGGTGGCCTCCACAAAAATCTTAAACATTAGAAATTATCTGAAGTACTTGAAAATTGAAATTAGCATATGTTTGCATGATATATTAGTAGATGCTAATGAGGAAAACAGATAATCAATAAAATAGAACCTAGATTGATTACTGTGCACCTAATCCGGCTACTAGGTTCACGGCCTTACAAATAAGTTTAGAGTAAGAAAGGGAAAAGTTACTTATTTTCTAACAATTCTGTTTGTATATAAAATTGCAGTATTGAAAGTAACAATGATATCAAGGAAAACTCTGATTGAAATCTTTCTGATGATTTCATAGAGGAAACATTAAGCAAGCATTTCTTCAGAAGGAGATGCAAATATAGAGTACAGAAAGTCTGGTGGTCTTGCTGCCGCAAGAGCAAAGACAAAACTGATAACACTTTGCAGAAAAACCTAAGTCTGTGTCAATGCAACTCATTCCTATTATATCTTGATGCATTTAATGCTTTCTTTGGGTTGACATTCTGTCATGAATAATCCTTCCCTATCAGTCCTATCAGGAGCTGACCCTTAATTCCTGCTGCTGTACTATCCTAAGAGTTTGAGAACGGGGTAAGAAGGGACCCACTTCATTTTACCTGCAGAATTTTCAAGTCTTTGAAAAAGGCCAAATTAACACTGTTATAAGTCCGAGTCATACATAGCTGAAATCTACTCCATTTATATAAATATTCTTTAAATGTTAAAAATCAATTCTAAAAGATTCCTGCATATTGAATCTCTACACTGCTATTCATTCTCATATTCACAATACAGCAAAATGCGAAAACAACTTACAGAAGGAATATACAAATATAAAATACATATTTCTGTATTTTTCTCCTTAAAATATATTTATAAGCAGTGCTGTTCTTAAAGTATATTAACAACTGTGGTATCTTTTCCTCTGAATACATTCCATTGCACAGTCAAATTTAGAAGTTCTTTGAAACAAATTACTGTGGCAGCTTTACCTTTATACAGTTCAGAGCAAGCCACTGATGGCACAGAGTGTATCTGTCAAACTCAGTGCTAAAGATCAGGAAACTGACACAGTTATGACAGGCAAGCACTTCTTATCAGCAAGAACTTTATGTTTATCATTGCAGACTCTTAGAATTCCTCGTTACATGCTCATGTAAATAGGACCACAATAAAAATTGTGAATTCTGAAATACCCTTCCAGACAGAATGAAGACTGGAGAAAATTATGGAGAAAATGGAATAACTTTTAAAATTATCACATTTTCTATGGCATTGCTAATATTTTAGTATAAAGAATTTCTGTATGTGCTAAATTAAAGCACTCCATATTTCACATTTGAATTCAGAAATATGTGTATTTCTTGAGTTGCAATTAATATATAAAATGGATAGCCCATACAGTGCTTTCAGTGATTTTTTTAAAGCAGTTGGTTGTAAATTCAAATTTTAGAGAAGTTAGATCTCAGTTCCTAAACCCCAGCATTTTCACCTACTACCTGAAGCTACTACACTATAAGTATGCTAATTTCTTGAAATCCATCCATCATTAATTTAGCAAATGACAGATGTTTAGAACCTTCTTCACAAAAACATGTAGGTCCAGAGAAACTACAAAAAATAAAATTCATAGGTTCCAATCTTGAATTTGCTGTATAATGCATATAAACATATGCTTTGCTTTAAGGACTGGATGCTTAATACATTAGATCTTACAAACTCACCAACTAGATTCATAGGACATATATTTATAGTACTATATCCTGCAAAATTAGGCTTCTTAATAGTTATTTCTTGCATTGTTTAGGATATTTCTTTTATTATAAATGCAAAATGTTCATATTTGAGTGAAAGATAATTTCTGGGTTTTAAATCAATTTTAAATTGTACCCAGGGAATAAACATAAAGGAGAACTATTGTATCTGTTCTCAAAAATGCTGCAAGCTCATTATGCTGTTTAGGGGCTTAGGTGATAGAGCAGATTTTAATGTAAATAAACTTCTTAGTCACTGCTTAGTCACTAAGTACATAAGACTGGCTGCAGTATGAGTGGATTAGTTACAAGCACAAGTTGAAATCAATCACAGATTGTGGTAAACACATTTTCTTTTTTGAGTATTTCCACAAAATAACTTGCTCAGGTTTACATATGGTAGAGATGCTCACTGGCATTATTTTGGCATTTGTTTTCACTTCAGTTTGCCACTTTGTTTTAGGTATGCATATGCTTGATTATATGGCAGCATATACTTTATAGACACATTATAACTGTAATGTGCTTGTCACAACTTCATGTTATGTTGTATGCGATAATTGGAAAAAAACATCTACAGAGTGAGGTTTTAGTCAAAACTTTCTTTGTAAGGGCTGGAAAGAGTTCTGTGATCCATGATGAATGGATCTATAGGACTCTGTACACTGCACAGGTAGCAGCATGTGGAATTAGCCTTGTGCCTCAGCTCACCCATTTGCCACACATCGTGTGGTTGGCATCGGGTTCTTTTCCAAAATCCACTCCTTCAAATAATCTTTCATTCTAGAAAGTGTACAAAACCTAAAATATTTTTCTAAATAAAGCATATTAAATCTAAGTACTATACTGTTATACTATATTGTTATAGACTAGAGAACATATTTTTGTTTATTTTTTTTTCTAGTGTCAACAGATGTAGTAAGGATTATGAAACAGAACCACTGAAGGCCTTTGTTTAAAGAGTAACTCAGTGGTATGTACCTCCATAACCGTAATATATTAAGAAACCTACTATAATTTTATTTACGGTTTTGGGATGAAACTACGAAAGAAACAAATATTGAAGTAAAAAAGATTTAAGGACGTAGTAAAAGGGAAAAAAAAAACATACCAAAAGGAGATTTTCATAGATGCCATTTTCTGTGATGGCAATCTGACAGATTCTAAGTGAGCTAAATACTTTTATTTTTAAACCAGAAATGTGATAGATTTGATATTAGCTTCAGAGAAAGTTAAGCTGAAGATAGGAGTGCAGAGAAGAATTATGATATAGAGAAGAATCTGGCCAGAGTCTGAAGAAAGATTTCTAGTGGAGGTCTTTAAATGAGGTGGACCCTCTGTAAAACCTTAGTCAGTCAGGTAAAATGGAGTGTATCAGCGTAGGTCGCTTACACAATTTCCTCATTTTCAACAGGTATAAACTATGAAAGTTCTTACAGGAAGTGCTTTATGAGTTAGTCAATTACATTAACAGAATATTACTAAATGAAATCAAATTTAAAAATACTAAATTCAGAGTAATGCACATATGAACACAATCAGAATGTATGCATTGTGTTTATGAACTGAAAAGGCTGAAGATATTTATTCTTTAGACTTCCCAAATGTAATCTGAGAAGGAATATAATCATTATCCAGACTGGTAAACAAAAGCTGAAGAAACTAAGTTCAAGATGTGAGAATAAATGTATATAAGTGGCAATGAATAGCACAGGTGAAGACTCAGAGCAAATGTTCTAACCACCCAAACTGAGCTGCTCTGGAATATTAATGCATTCTTCAACAGTGGAAACTAACCCTGACCAGTGAGATCTATTTAAAGAATGACATTTCCTGAGACAGAAGAAGCTTTCTTAAGAAAGAAGAGAGCAGAAAAAATATATATTAAAGACACTCTAAAAGGACTCATTTTCAAAGGCACCATACATATGTTTTTAGACATGATTTCTATTTGCAATATTAGGCATCACAGATGCTTCTACATCAGGTTTCAATCCCTTCAAGAGGTTGACTTAGACTGAGATATCAACTATAATTTTTCTGAGTATTACACTGTGCTCTTTATAGCTAACAGCATGTTTAATATTATATTTCTTCACTCTGCTCCCTTATTTTCCTTACAACTTCCTGAAGTTTATATAGATCCTGATTTTTTTTTTTTAATTTTCATGAAGTTAATTGTGTAAGGGGTGGCGTCGTATATTTTATGCCAAGAGCAGAAAAAGACAATGTAATTTTACAGTTTCTTCTTTGTTCTAAGGAGCAAATACTTTGCACTAGCAGGTTACACTCTTTTTTCAGGTTCATAAATCATGGCAGGGCTATTAGGACAAAACAGGCATCAAAGAGGAGAGACTAGCACTGTAAGAAACCTGCAACAGACTTCTATATATTCTAATTTTAATTTACCTAAGCAACTATGGCAACCTAAGATTTTGTACAATATAAAGGTAAAAAAAAATTGCTAGTAATTAATCTCTATGAACTAGAAAAGTCTGGAATATTTTACTTATTCCAAAATGACAGTATTTAACTATTGTCAAACTACTGTTTGCTCACTTCCCTCTTAATCTCATCATACTAAACCTTTAAATTCACATGAAGTTAGAAAAATTTTTCCTTATTCTGAACTACTGTAATCAGAGTTTAGGATTATAGAGCTGTACTATTCTGCCCTGTTTCCACAGTTCTTATCTGGAATTGAAATTCCAAGTTTTCCTAAGTTACTACTTAGGAGTAGTAACTTAAAAACAAATTTACAATCTCAATAGATTGCTGGGTCTTTTTCAGCAGGAATGAATTCTCTCTCCAGTTTACATTCTACCCGAGTGCAGTAGTTGGGAAAGTTGCACTCTTCTACATTCACAATTCCCACTTCATTATGCCACTTCACAAAATTATTTTAGACTCAGGACTTGGCCTTTGTGTATTCCAGGATACAGCAAGGTATCTGTAATTATTGGCTTGTGTTTCACTTTACAATATTACTTTGCTGCTTGTCAAAGAGAACATGCGCTTAACTGTATTTTACCAAACCAATAAAAAAAGGAGGAATATAAAAACGTGACCAGATGTGCCTGAAAAATCTTATGAAAACGGAAGGCAATAGTGTGTCTAACTGCCAAAGTCACCTCATCACCTGCATGAACAGCACTAGAAGCACAGAACTGTTAAGGCTGGAAAAGACCTTTACGATCATGTACTCCAACCATCAGCCTAGAAACACTGCCACCACCTTCACCATCAAACCATGTGCTTGTGTGCTGTATCCACAGTTTTTTGAACACTTACAGGGATGATGATTCCACCACTTCCCTGGGCAGTCCGTACCAAAGCTATACAACCTTTCCTGTGAAAAATTTATCCTAATACCCAATCCATCTTCCCTGGTGTAACTTGAGGACATTTTTTCTCATCCTGTCACTTGTTACCTGGAGAAGACATGGACTCCCACCACACTAGAAGCTCACTTCAGGCAGTTGTAGAGAGGGATAAGGTCCTTCCTGAGCCTCCTTTTCTCCAGGTTAAACACAATTTAGGGCACCTGAACTTATTGAATCTCACACAGTTGACCTTGGCCCATCGATCCAGCCTGTCCAGATCTTTCTGTAGAGCGCTTCTACCATCCAGCAGACCAACACTCCCAACCAACTTAGTGTTGTCCGTGAAGGGGAATAACCCCTACCTCTTAGTTAAACATTCTCATTCAGCACAGCAATATCCATGCAAGAGGTCAATTCATGTGATACAATTTACTGCAGAACTACAAGTTTTGAACAAAACGCCAAGTTACTAATTTTCAACATCTGCTTTTTTTTTGACTAGCACATATTTGAAAATTAATATCTCATTATTAAACTAAGTACAAATAGTATTTTTAACTAGTCTATGCTGGTTAAAATTTTCTTTCATGAATTAAAGACAGCAGAAGGATGGCATTGGGATGGAACACTGGGGATTATTAAAATAATTTGATTTTGACACAGAACGTCATATTTTTGAAGCATGCTGGGTGCTTCTTGCATACAGAAGTCTGAGAAGAGTGGTAGTTTTGCATGAGCTCTACTGAGATTTTATGCATTTATTTATTTATTTAACCAATAGAAGTATCAGAGAATCTAGTTCAAGTATTACATCCCTTGAATGTCACAATAGAGGAAATAAAAAAGTACATAGACCATTTTATGCAAGAACTCTAACATTCTAGTGGTGATTTCTTCTTTGTTTCTTGCATTGTAGCTATTAAATATCTGATATTCCTGTCTCCTTTTCCACAGCTGATGTTGAAATTGCTTTCTGTGCAGTGCTGCAGCAAGAAAGTTCTCCATAAAGCAGTCAAAACTGGTTTTTACGGACAAAGAAAGAAAATTGGAAAAAGCCAGATAATCACATATGTCAGTAAACTACAAAATATATCTAATCACTACAATTCTGATTTTGAAAGTAGGAAAGTTCCATGTACAAACTGACACATATCTACATTAGGAGTGTTTCCTTTTGCTAAAGTTTTAGGGTAAGTACTTTCAAGAAAAAAAACCAAAACAAACTCTATTATATGCGTGCATATTATTAAAATATTTCAGGTCAGAAAAGGAAGAGATGAATGAAATGAAAATTAGAATTTTTAAGGCTGTTTTACAGAATCAAATACTGTATCTGTACTTAGAGAGTTAAGACCCAAAACATTGCAGTGTTACAATCTGTCTCATTTATATTTTGTTTTAGTTTTTGCTTTTCCTCACAGCTTGACTGTATTTCACAGCCCTCAACCAAGGAAGAAATTGGCAGTGTACTATTTCAACCTAATGACTAGATTATACACAAGCAAGGTAGTGTTAAGAACAAATTACTGAACAAAATGCTGAAAATACGAAAAGGTCCCTATGATTTATATGATTTATTACACAGAGATTGTTAAGTTCAATTCCATACCATACATACAGCTGAATTTCTCTGTGGCTAATTCATATGTACATCTTTATACTAAGAAAAATACTGCAAGATTTATATTAACTTTCTTAATTTTATATGGTTTCTTGAACTACTTTTTCTTTTTATATTTTACATATTAGTCATGAAAATGGATTCCTCATTTTAATAAAATAACATATGCATAGAAGCTTGATAATACTATGTCTTTCTTAATTCAATGAAAGGTAAGACATGCTTACATAGATTAAATCAGGACAATTGTAATCCAGCACAGAAGGAAAACTCCATATTTTGAAGACAATATAAATGCAATAAAAAACCAAGAATTATTTGCATAAATAATTTAGATAATTGTTTTGAATAATTAGTGCACACACAGTAATTCAGATCCTTCACAACATTATGTAGATATTGATGATGAAATTAAGAAAATCTCTAAATTCTTTAGCCAGCTACACATACACCTTGATCATTATTTCTTGTATGGAAAAGAACCCCAAACTGTATTTTCTAGTGTATTCAGAAGATGATAATTTTCGAGGTATTTCCTATGGTTTAATTTGTAAATATGGTGGTGGATCACACACCTTTAATGCACAATAGATTTAGACAGAAACACTTTCTACGACTTCATAGGGAGTTCAAAGAATAGAACTCACAGTTTATTCAATGAGATTAGCTGTGAGTTCTTCTAACCAAGTACAAAACCACTTGTAACCATGTGTTACCACATAGAATATCAGACTCTTTCCCTCTTGTTGATGAAGTCAGATTGAAAACCTTTTTCCTACAGATAGGAACTTATTTAAGATCTAGGCAAACTTGCACCTAACAGTTTTCTATTAAATGATTATCAAAATTATCAGACAATTATTAAAAAATACTCTGTGTATCTAGCATGTGGTACACACTTAAGAGCAACACACACCAAAATATATTTCAAATGCATGACATTCTCCTTCAAACAAAATCTGATTATTGTAACTCCATACAATATACCACATCTGCCAAGTTTTCTCTGGATTTCTAACTTCTGCAATTTACTCTTCTTACTACAGCCTGTGAGGTTTACAAGTATGTGCAGCTAGAGAGACAGCTGTGACATTAGCATCGTAACCCATGAACAGCAACTAAGAAGCAGTTTCTTCTGAACTGTACAGCTGCACTGAAATGGAACCAAAACACATGTAACGCCTAAACTAACTTGCTTATTAAGACCAATACAGACAGAAATGGAACAGCTCTAATAACTTTCACCTCAAATTATATATATATATATATATATATATATAAATGATTAGTAGTACTCTCATTTGCTCTGACTGCAACTTACTGTATGCATTCCTAAATATTACAGAATCACAGAATCACAGAACGAACTAGGTTGGAAAAGACCTTTGAGATCATCAAGTCTAATCTATTAATATTTCAGATTGGAAATACAAGCATATTTCTAACAGCAAATTATATTAATCACTAAATAAATTACTAGATTTAAAACTATTATCATGTAGAGGCAATGTGAAACATTGTTCAGAAAACTTTCCAAGACCCAGGGATGAAGTTAACTTCCACAACTGATAAATCATGATATTGGATGTGTTCTCCTGACATGATATCATGTTTCAAAGACAGCACTATTAAAAAAGAAATACAAGGATGGCTTTTTTACAAACAGATGAGAAATGGTCCTTTGTAAGTTAAATCTGAATTTCTAAGGGCAATTAAAAAAATATTTAACATCAAAATTACATATTTATATATGGATACCAATTAAAATATGCATGCATACGTATGCAAATAAAATTCCAATAATTCTTTTGAATATAGCTGTGTTCTCAATATTCTGCACAGAGTTTGAGTGTTCCTTTCATAGTTTGTCTTTTTGATAAATACTATAGGGCCTATGTATGTATGGTAGTTCTGATGTACAGTTGAGGGACAGAGATGTGTTTTTTTTCTTTAGATCTACAACCACTTGGGAGACTTCCAAATCTATTCCAGGTCTCCAAAACTTTCCCTTTGCAGCCATTTTTTTTTTTTACCAGAGTATGGTTTACAAAACAAAATCTTTCACTGGAAGTTATTATTTAGAGAAATTTCTTTTAATTCTGGTAAGAATGTGAACATAACCAAGGTGAAATACTTTGCAAAGTATCTAAACCAAAACAGTGTATGTGACATTGGGCAAAAATTGGACTATGGCAACAAAGGGACCTTTGTAGTTGGTGTCTATCACAGGCTGCCAGATAAGGATGATTTCTGATGAAGCCTTTCTCCTCCAGCTACACAAGGCATCAGGCTCAAAGGCTCTCTTCCTGCTGGGGGACTTCAACCACCTCAACATCTCCTGGAAAAGTAGCACAGCTAGCTGTAGTGGGTTGAGGAGCAGACCTGCTGAGAAGGACTTGAGGCTGCTGGTGGATGAAAAGCTGTACATGAGCCAGAAATGTGTACTTGTACTTTCAGAAAGCCAGTCATATCCTGGGCTGCATCAAAAGGAGCATGACCAGCTGGTTAAGGGAAGTAATTGCGCCCCTCTATTCTGCCCTCGTGTGACACCACATGGAATGCTGCATCCAGCTCTGAACTCCTCAGCACACAAAAGCAGATCCAGAGGAAGACCACAAAAATTATCCAAGGGAGGGAGCACTTCACCTAAGATGACAGGCTGAGAGAATTGGGGTTGTTCGGTCTGAAAAAGGGAAGCCTCCCAGGAGACCTCATGGCAACCTTCCAGTATGTAAAGTGGGCTTATAGCAGAGCTGGAGAGAGAGCCCTTTTTACAAGGGCTTGTAATGGGAGGGACAGGGAGGAAATGGCTTTAAAATGTAAAAGAGCAGATTTATATTCAATATTAGAAAGAAATTCTTTCCTGTGAGGGTAGTGAGACACTGGAACCAGTTTTCCGGAGAGGTGCTAGATGCCCATCCCTAGAAGTGTTTAAGGCCAGGTTGATGGGCTTTGAGCAACCAAATCTAGCTGAAATGACCCTGCTTGTTTTAGGGGGCTTAGACTAGACGACTTTTACAAGTCCCTTCCAACCCAAACTACTTCTATGATTCTATGATTTCACAAAGATTTTCAAGTTAGTTTTTAGGGCCTCAACCTCAACCTATTACCATAGGCTATTTCTAATTCAGATACCATATACATCCCATAACTGATATGTGTCAGCCAGATTATGTCTTCCAAAACTCGTAAGCCTGGAAATTCTAGGTTTGGAATCTGCTTGATGGCTATCTAGAAATTCATGTATGATACAGGGAAAGTAAACTAGCAAAACTTAATTCATTGCCTTTTCTAATAAAAATATTAGGGAATTTTAAATGAAGTTAGGGGGTCACACAACTCAAAACAACCAAAAACTTTATCTCAGAAAAAATTAAACTGTGAATGAATTAGACCTATTGATAGAAAAACAGTTAGCAGTGAATCTGGAAGTGGATCCAGACACCTAGTGGAAGGAGGAATGGAGCTATCAATACATACTTGTCTGTTTCCATACTATTCCAAAGATATTTGTAACTGATCAAACACAATATTGTGCAAGACAGATCTTTGATCAGTACCACAAGTTTTTCACGTGTTTATGCTGTACAGCTCAGTTTTTTCTACAGCTAAACTGCAAAGATATATCAGTGCAGACACAGTCCTACTGCTATCCTGACAGAATGCAAACACATTTTTTTACCAAACCACCCTGTATTTTCAAAATAGCTGTCTTTTCAGATATGGCATTTTAAACATCAGATTTGTCCTAAACTGCATACTCAAAATTCAATTTTTCCATGACTTCAACAATCAAATAATTCAGTGAAAAGTTTCCAATTGCAAGAGAGGACAGGGATATGGTGAAAATTATACATTAACATGTCATACCTCATTATATCATCTCAGGCATTTAATTGTAAACCAATCTGCCTCAGTATATATTTTACAATGTAAGACTTCATCAAGTATTAGGTCTAAAAGCTGAGTGATTAGATTTGTTTAACATTAAGAGGAACCTTATGATTTATTAATCCTTGCTACTTTTTCCTCTACCTCAAAATGTATTTGATTTCAAACTACTCAAGGTTAAATTGATATGTCACCTAAGGTATTAAAGACTAATTATAAGCAGCAGAAAATTATATTCCAATGTTACAGACCAACAATTAATACACAAGTGTCCCTGTCAAATAAGCAAAAATACTGATGTGTGTTCCACAGAAATAATTTTGAAGAATATGGAGAGTGACAATAAACAACATATATCACATGTAAACATTTTTGGCTCGATCATGGTCACATTACAAAAGATTTAAAACATTACAGCTATGTTTATTGCTTTTCATAAATGTTACTGTTTTCCTTAGGTCTTTTGAAAATAGTCACATATACTACTTCAAATGAATTATTTTCAAGTTTCTTAAAAATACTTGTTAGCTCTGAAGATTACAGAAGTATCTAAATATTTTATTGATGACCTCATATCTTTAGTGAACATAAACAGAAATAACACAATACCTCATTAAGAATTTACTTATGTTATTTGTTATTTTTTATTTGGTATTATTATTGAACTTTCTCTCCCCAGACAATGGTATCATACAGCACTAACTCTTCACCTAATTTTTTTCTTTTAAGTCTTTCAAGTTTGCCTCTGATGTAAAGCTATTGATGTGCATCCTACAATCCTGTTGATAACCTATGTAGCACCTCATTAGGCCATACCATTTCTTGACTCCCAAGAAGAGTGACATAAAGAGGATATACTGTTGTACAGTGCCTCTCTGAATGAGACCTTTAGTGTGAAATAAAAAAAAATATATATTTTTCAAACTTGCAAAGTATTTGAAGGCACTGGTATGAATGAAAACACAAATGTACAACACCTTAAGGGATTGTGGATCAAAACCCTCTTGGGGTTTGCCCTGAAGTTCTATTACTAGCCATCTCTTTTAGTTGATCTTTTCAAATATTGGAAGAATTTTTTCAACTATCTAAAAAAATCCTGCCTTTAAAAGATGTGTAAAGACAATGTTATGTCTTCAAGTAATCAAAGAAGTTTGAAATGGTTTCATCTAACAGAATGGGTACCTTTTTTGTAACGTTTTACAGAAAAGTCTGTAACACATTCCTGGTGAGAACTCTTATAATCTTTGCTATGTACAAGATTCATAAATATCAATGCCCACATTTATAGGGACAATGCCATCGCAACATGTTTAGTTGAACCTTATTTTTAGATAAAAGTGCTTTATAGCTAAAATAACAAAAAATAATCCGCTTTACCTATAAATGTATATGTGGTTCTGAACAGTCTTGATAGCAGAGATCTAAAGAGTGAAAAAGAATTTAATAAAATTCAGAACAAGTTAGTCTCACAAGAAAAGAGGTGCCAGGGTGATTAACTTGTTTTGTTCATTTTGCACTGGGAATATATACAATAAAACCTTACTTGAAAATGTTTACTCAATCAAAACCATCATTAGACTATACTTTCTGGGCAGCATGCAGGGTAAACTAATGCATACACAATCTGCAGGTGTTGATTGGACATCTCAGTTTAAAATGGAAACAACACAAACATTCTTACATCAAACTGCTCCCTTTATACTCTAGAACTAATGAATTCCAGAGGGACAGAGAAATACAGAAAATTTAGGATCCATTGAAAAATAAGGGCTGAAAAGCAAAGAAATGGGAAAAAATAGGCAATACCAGAGTTACAAATTTTGGATTTTGTATCAGGCTGCAACAATGAAGTTCCCCAAGCATTTCCTATAAGTACAAATTTAAACTAGATTTTGCAGGACACTGTTTCCAAATAAATACTCAGGTTTACTGCTCCAGCTATAAGTTCAATATTCCTTAATGCTGGATAAATTCACAGACATGGCTTGGAGAAACTTTTAATGACATAGCTATTCAAAGCCATTTTTCATTTGGTGAAGGAAGATGTTATTGATGACAAAGCTCGTTTGATCCTTATGAATGTATAACATTGAGAACAGAATATTTCTCTCTGTCTTTGACAAGATAACCTCAATCTGCATAGAAGTGGGTTTCCTCCTGTGTTGCTATTACTGTTGTTATGCCAAGTCCTGCACTTGGATCAGATCAACCCCATGCAGCCCTACAGATTCGGGGAGACTGGTGGGAAAGCAATCCAGTAGAGAAAGACCTGGTGTTGCTGCTTGACAGCAGCTGACCATGAGCCAGCAGCATGTCCAAGTGGCCAAGAGGGCCAAATGGCATCCCAGCCAGTATCAGAAAAAGTGTGGCCAGCAGGACCAGGGAAGTGTTTCTTCTCCCATACTCAGCACTGGTGAGGCCACACCTCAACTGCTGTGTCCAGTTCTGGGCCCCTAATTCAGGAAGGACATTCAGGTGTTGGAGCAGCTCCAGAGAAGGGAAAAAGCTGTTTAATGGTCTGGAGCACAAGTGTTATCAGGAGTGGTGAGGGAGCTGGGGTTGTTTAGCCTGGAGAAAAGGAGGTTTGCAGGAGACCTTATGCTCTCTACAGTTGCCTGAAAGGAGATTGGAGTGATGTGGGTGCCAGTCTTTTCTACCAGGTAACAAGAAGACAGGATGAGAGGAAATGGTCTCAATTTGCAGCACAGGAGGTTTAGAAGAGATATTAAAAAAAATTTCTTCATTGAAAGGGTGATTAAGCATTGGAACAGTGTGTCCAGGCAAGTGATAGAATCACCATTTCTGCAAGCCTTCAAAATACTGTAGACCTGGAAACCCAGTTCAATGGTCAAGATGACAGTGCTGAGATAATTTTGGACTTGATGCTATTAAAGGTTTTTTCAACCTAAACAATTTTACAATTCTGTGTAGCTGTTGGGAGAAAATTTAATACTATTTTGATCTGACATTTTGTTCTGGTTGAAAATAAAGAAATTTGTTTTAAAAAACATGTTCATGATTTTGGCCCATTGACATTCCTCAGAGACTGAAAGTTTAGGCATGTGTCTTTGAGATATTGACCACAGTCCTATTACATTTACAGTTCCATTTGCTAATTGCTTAATAGATCACTATATTTCTTAGTTTCACAGACAGGAAGGTTAAAGAGTGTCAGAAAGCTAAGGAGAAAAAAAAGTCATACTGTAACCTTTATTTCTGACAGTTTTCAAACAGCAACTATTCTGAACATTTGAAATTATTCCTATTAACATGCTTCACAGACACAGCTGAAGCACACAAAAACTACAGTAACCCTTCTAAACACCTTAAAATTTCAAAAATCTAAACCTGATTCCTATTGCTGAAAATGTGTCAATGTGATTATTGTTAGTTCATGAAATTAACAGAAAAAAAACCACTGTGTGCCTGGAAATCTGTACCTAAGGTTCTCATCCTATTTTAGGATACAGAAAACCGTCAAATCCTAGCTTTGTGAGCAGAATAGTAATGCCTTTTCTATGACTCAACAAAGAAGTTAAAATCAAATATGTTTTGCATTACGTAATTTTTATCTACAGTCAGAATATTTCATGTGAAATGCAATGCCCCCAGTGAACACAAAAGGTTTTCTAAGTTTTAATCTGATTACTTCTTGGTCTTAACCTTTATGCTTTGGTATCTTCATCTCTAATAACTGCATGAAATGTATTCAGCTTGTCTAACTCTTCTATTCCAAATGGGACATATATCCATCATTTTAGTACTGATTTATGTATCATGAAAATTTGCATGTTTTTGCTGTTGTTTAATATAGGGAAAATATCTGTATAACATCTGTAGCTACTGGACAGTTTTTCAGTTTTCTTCTTTGGATATGACAGAATCTAATTTTCAAATGCAGACTGTGCCATGACTAACAATGGCTTTTAACACAACCATTACAGCATTAGAATTACTGTAATGAATATTTAAGAAATGAAAATTTTCTTCCTTACTGTCTGAATGGTAGGGCTTTGCCTTTTTAGACATTTCATCTCCACTTCGGGGTCCATGTTGCTGCGTCAGCTGTCACAGTGGCATCTGAAAATTTTCCTTATACAGTAGAACTCAAGTTTTTATTCTATTTTTAACACATATTTCTCACATGAACACAGAAAGGTCTGAATTGAGGCTCAGTTTATCCAGATTTCTACATCAGACAGTGGATATTAATTGATGCATATAGAAGAATTTATATGGTCATTCTTTCCTGGTATGCCTTTCAAGCTTCAGCCAATCCCTAGCACATAAACTCCCAAGACAGAAATTAGACTAATCCCTTTCTAAACGCATCTAAATTTCTGGCCTCCATGACATCATCTGGCAACGTGTAACAATTTAATTATGACACAGCATTTTAACCAGAGATGCAATTTTTTTTCGCTTAAAATTTCATTCTTTTCATTATCTGTCTGCCCCGTTTGAAAAAACTCATACAAAGAATTACAGAGTGTGGACTTGTTTACTAAAAAGGTACACTCATATTGTGCATGGCATGATTTACACTAACCTTATGCATGTAATTTTCCTCTTCTAGCCTTACCCTTGCATGGTTTCTGTCATGGATGACCTATGGATTAGAAATTTAAAGCAAAAAATTTCAACAGAATTAGAAATCATTAGAAGTGGTCTAACAACTGTACTAGAAATCAGAAAGAACACAGAGGAGGAAGTGTATCAGCCATGTCTGTATTGCAGCTGAACAGCATTGCCACCACTCTGAGGCTTTACTCTGAATAGGACTGAGGGTGTGTGTTCCTGAAAAGAGGTAAAAAGCACTAACACTATACTCCCAATGACCAGTACAAGCCTTTTCCCACTGCTATGCTGGCTCTGACAGTGAACAGGGCTAAAGAACCAATCTTCATTTCTTCAATATAATATTGACTACACTGACTACATTGTAGAATAAGTAGCATATATAGTGCATGCAGCTATGAAAACATGTTTCCTTGTTGTGCAAACAGTATGAAAGAAAATGAGAACTCTAATGCTAACTTGCTAACCACAACAAACTGGTATAAATCACTTTCTGGACTGAAAAAGAAGCCTAGAAATAAACTGAGTAGTCAATGTTATTTGGATAGGAACTTCTCCAGAAAAGAGCATCCCTACACTTTTGGAGAAACTTAATTTAAAATAAAAGAAACTTTAAAAAAATGACAGATAACAAATCCTGTCTATTTACAGTTGTCCATAGTAGTCTACAGACTCTCCTCTGACAAGGCAGGCTCCAATATGCCTCATGTCTCACAAAGCAATTTCTCATTTAATTTTCTATCTTTTGCTTTCATTTCAGTACTTGATGTATAAAAAGTAGAGAAATTGGCCAGCACCCTGCTAAGGGAGAAGTGTTTTCTAGTGATCTCTTCTGATTCTTGCAAGGAGCGCACAGTGATCATTGCTCCTCATAGTCTGCCACTATGAGGAATTATCTAGTCCACCAGCATTCTTTTCATCAAACTTAAAAAAGCTAGCTGCCTCAACCTCACTTCCCAAATAATCTTCCCCAAGCTCCTCACCTGTCTTATGGAATGCATGAAAATTCTGAGACCACCTTTTTCACTCCTTTTAAGATAAATATGATGCCCTGACCTAAGGCTGACAACACTGGTATTTTAAAATCTTGCATGAAATGCAGCATTAATATGTGGATGGGATTTCCATGAAACCCTGCTTTAAAACTGTCCTCTTGGAGATCCTTCCAAGAAGCAAAAAAACCTGCAAATTGGAGGCAAAATCAGCATCTTCCTGTATCATCACTTTCTTTATATGGACTCTTTCTTTAGCCACTTCTGAAAAAGAACAGTACTGCCCAGGAAGAACCATTGCAATTTCTTTATGTTACCACTCACTCAGAATATTAAAGTCAGACATATTTCATCACTTCATAAATTGTCAACGACTTAGTTTTTCTTCCTCTTGACCTTCTAATTCCATTTATGCTGTCTGGTATCATCTCCTTCTCTCTTATCTCACCAGATTTGACAAAGTTCTCTCCCTCTTAATTCAGTAACAGTTCTTCCACTTAAAATGAATGAATCTCTAAAAAGCCACAAAAACAGGAAGCAAAAATTATGAACTGATCAACTCCCTTCTCACAAATCTTTAGTTAAAATTTCCGAACAAATGCATCTTGTACAACATCATACTTCTGGTTTGAGGTGGTGACAAGTTTTACCAGATTTTCCACCAGATTTTCTGGTGGTTTGATTTTTTTTTAGAGCACTTTTTTTAACGTTTCTTCTCTCCCAAATATTCAAGCTAAAGGAAGAATGCTTATGTAGATGTGTACCAAAAAAGAAACACATTTGTTTCAGTTTAGGTAATCTCAAGCTAAATTACTCAGTCTACATTCCATTGCTGTTCTGATATTGAAATTCTTTAAGTTAATTATATCTGATACACAAAAACAACACATGCAGGTTACATATCTACATCTTTTATCATGTGAATATCTATTTTAGAATAAATCAGCGTGAAGGTTTGTATTTTCACTGCTTTTGCATTCTACTTTTCAAATTCTATCTGTTTTGCAAGAGATCTGCAGAAACAGACAATATTTGTTATGCTTGTCTTTTTTCTTTTATCACTTGACATGCATTCACAGGCATTTCAGAAGTTGTAATGTACTTGTGATCATGGGTACATCTAGAGGTGGTGCTTAGGGATATGGTTTAGAGGTGGATTTGGGAGTGCTGATGGTTGGACTCGATGATCATTAAGTTCTTTTCCAATCTAAAAACTTCCCTGATTCTATAATTCTGTTGGAGCTATTACCTTAACAGCAGGTTTTCATTTTGTTAGGAAATACATAAAAGTTTTAATTAATTTCAGAATTTGAACAGAAAACTTTTAGCCTGTCTCTTCTAACCTCAAAAAGAAAAAAAGAAAGAAGATTATTTCTATACATTCAAATCAACAGTTACAACCATTATTTCCAATATTAAAATATACAACATCTTTCTTGGGTTTTGTTAAAGAATTGTGACTTAAGTTTCTTTGTTATACTAAATTCACAAATGTAGAGCAATGTGTAGCAAATGATTCTGTTCCTTGGGGAAGTTTTACATATTAATTTGTTGAAATACTTTCAATTCCAAAAATCCTAGGATAATTACAAACTTTTCCTAGTACCCTGCCCTGTGTTATTTCCTTTCTATCTGCATAGTGTGAAAATTTAATTGTTTCAGTATTTTTTTTTTTAATCTACAAAATCCTTCTGTTTTTGAAAGTAAAAAACTAAATACCCCTAAATTCCCCTACTTCCAGTATCTTTGGCCAAAATCTCTGCCCATCCTACCAAATGTAACAAGAATAATCATCATATCATGCTGTGTATCAATACGTTGTTCCAAAGCTTTTGGAAATAACACTTTACTTAATCAGTGTGTAAAATTATTGTGTCCTTTCAAAAGCACTTTATTTGTTTCAGAAAAATATTTTACACTAGGATTACAGATTCTAAAATCTGTTGAAAACAATGCTTGTATTGAACACTAGACAGAAAGTAGCTGTGCAATTTAAAACTACTTCTCTCTTAAAATTAACAAACATCCCTTAAGGGGAAAAAATGTAGAAAAAATACAGGATCATCAAAAGATCTGATAGGTTTGATACTGATAGGTTTGAAAACTTATCAGAAATTCATGGAATAAAGCCTTCAAAATATAACCTTCAGCTTGGGAAATCCCTGAGCTGTGGACTGCCACATGCCAGAAAGTTTTATTTTATGCTTGATCTCTTGTTATTTTTCCTTGGCATTTTTGACTGGCCACTATTAAAGACAGTGTATCAGACTAGGAGGTTCTTTTATCAAACTGAAAACAGCCATTTTCTCTTGTGCAAAAAACATTTTGAGAAGATTAAAAAAAAAAAAAATCTTAATTTTGCATCTATTATAAACCCCATCAATTAACATTAAAAAAATACTAGGATAAAATTATATACCCTAATTTCCTACTAACTGTTGATTCAGTAAACAGCAATATTTAACTGTGAGGCTTATTGTTCTATTTCCTGTGATGTCAACAGAAATCTCATCTATTACCAAGGGTCAGGAGTAGAGAGTACCAGTGAAATCATAATAAGAGGTTATTTGTTGATATTTTACCACTAGGAGTAAATCAAAAAGCAAACAGTATTGCCTTACGGTGACTGATGATAGATTTCACTTCAAAAATCAACTAGGCACACAAAGTTTCCAGGACAGAATTAATATTATTAGTATCTTAAAAGTTTTACTTTTTATTCCTGAGCCATATTTAGCCCTTTGGTTTTGAAGTATTAGATGGATGGAAATATATTTTAGGAAGGTGTCACTTCACTGCTAACTCCAATAATCCCCTTCTCCCCCTCCCAGACAGATACATTTGTAAGGAGAGGATTAATTCCTAACAATTTTTCTAGCATTTAATGTGCAATTTCAGGTTGTGAAATGGTTCACTTGAAAATGAAGTATACATTCTAAAATCTAAACTGACTGATAAAAACAATCAAATGCAGTTGTCTTCTCTCAGTTGGAAAACAACATTCACTGCATTAGTTTTATTTATTTGGAACCTTTCAAATTCCCATTCTCAATTTTTAAAGCAATGTCTCAAATATAATGACATATAGCAAAAAAACACAGGGGATATCTATACTGACTTTCAGATCAGTTTGCTGTTTTCAAGTCTGTTACTAACATACCTGATGTGTTAATGGATGGGAAGAGGAGACAAAAATATAGCAAATTTTGTTCTTGCTTGCCATTTTTAAGTGACGTTAAAAATCTAAGTATAAGCTAGCTTAACTGCCAGGGAAAAGCATCAATTTCTTTCCTTTGAAACAAACATCTGCTGACTAATCTTCCAGTCAGGAAGTATTTTACAAATAAACCAATAAACTCTTTTCAGTGTAGCTGTAGGTGTTAGCAATATCCAAGAAAGAAGATTTTGTGGATTTTCTTCTTCATAGTTGCTTATAAAGCATATAAATAGTTAATAGATAATAATTTTGGTATTAGGAAGAGGGAACATTGAAGGCTGGAAGCTCAAAGGACAGACTGAAAAACAAAGCAGCCTTTAAAACTGCCCAACTGTTCTCCTGCAATTAGCAATTTTCTCAGACTGGCCACTTTCACATCACTTTAAGAACTCTGTGCAGTTGTCCTACTTAATCCTACTGATCTGCATTGTCAAATATGGGAAAACAATAGACTGCATTCATGAATGCAACATTTCAGGCATGACCCTGACCATCTATGGGGTTCTTCCCCACTCCCACTGGCAGGAAACGGTTCAGAAGAGTAGTCCATTCTCTCACTGTCCGAGAAGAAATGTTGGTATTCATCACACACCCCTCATGATTCCTAACCAAATATAGTCATGCCAGCAGAATTTCTTGATACTGATTCAGCAATATCACTACATAGCTTGCTTTGTGAGAGGTGATTTTATGAATCTATTCCAAATACCTCTTTGGTAAGTTAGTTTGTTGCACAATCACCAGTAGTGCAGTTGCATTTACATGGGCAAGGAACCCAAATTGACACAGTTAACATCCTAAGAAATTATGTAAAACCCTCTTCAAAAACCAACAATGAAGTTTTCATTAGATCACCTACCAAGGGTAATATGTAAACTCTGAATATCCACACAAGAAATTAGGACAAAGGAGTCTTCCAACAGTAACAAAGAATCCTTTTATTAAGCTTCGAGATGGGACAGCAATGCAGTGTCTACTTTCCTAATAAGTTAACAGAGGGTTAATAAAACCACACCATCACCCATTAAAACTGCAAAACAGTCCCAGCTTGATGCTGTAATTTTTTTAAATTTCAGCCTTTTCATACCCATACCTTTATTTGGAAATCTAACTCGTTTTATGTGTTGGATGCCTTGCTATCACAAACTTTCCAATGAAGGGAAATGCAACTATAAATTTATTCCCAGCAACAGGATCTCCAGCTTGCTTTTTGGCAGCAAAATAAAAACAACAAAAGAGAAATATCCAGATTTCAAGTTGTTAAACATATTTTAAGTACTGTCTTTGTCTTTAAACAAAGATGCTTAATTCTGGAAGTCATACCTGTACAGCATTTTCTCCACAGTGTTTTACAATATTAGAGCTATTAATAATATAAAGGCTTAAAGAATTACTGCTGATCTTGGGGTATTAGAGAAATCATAAAAAAGGCCTCTAAAAATGTATCTAGTATAATCATAAAGACAAGCAAGTGTTCACATATGGGGAGAATGAGAGTGATGCCACAGAAAGATAAGGTAGACAGAAATATAAAGGAAATGTTTGGAATTATAACATTTGAAAAAGATAAAATGAAAACCTTTAAATAATGATAAAATAAAAGCCGGTGAAACTAGCAAAATTAGTCTCAAGATGGCAATAATATTTAACAATTAAAGTGCAGAGGTACCAGGTAATGTTAAAAAAAAAACCCAAGAACTCTATGTTTTATAATACTAATACAAAACATTATTGGTTTGCTCAGTTTTATAATGCCTAATACTACATTACTACAATGACAGTCATTATGTGTAAGAAACACTGTGCTACTAAAATACAATTACATAATTATAAAGAAAAAGATCTTGTAAAATAAGTATTTTTGTATCATTAGATACAACAAAGTGCAGACAACCCTGTAATCTTCATTTGTATCAATATTATAACACTAGAAAAATAAATTTGGCAGCATACTGGGAATTGCTGGTATCTGCTAGCACAATATGTGTCAGGCTTGCATACATGCTGCAGTAGTGGTGAATACTTACATTCTAAGTACAATGTGCTTTGCATGTGTAAAAGTACCAGCAAACACACAGAGGAACACCACAGTGAATGTGCAGAGATCTGCCATGCTGAGAATACATTAAGACCCCTGTGCTACCTCACAGGGCTGGCTGACAAGAAGTGTATATGTGCAAACATCATTAAATATGCATAATTTGGATGTGCAACTACTTCTAACCACTTGCAAATATTCAGCACACTAAGTATTTTATACATGCAGTATTGTTAGTGACTTGTGTCTGCTATACAGCAACACACTGCTACATGAATTTTTATATGTGAGGAGGCCTGCTAAGTTCTGCTGAGTTACTTACAAGAATTATGCTTAAAAAAATTAAAAATGGAAGATATATCCATGTGATTTGTTGAATCAATCATGATGCTTAAGGGCAAATTTCATAATGTGTGCTGGACTCTTGTCACTTCTACAATTAATATATCTATGTATCTGTTGCTTCAAACTCATGTTCTTAAAATTCCAGTTTCTACAGGAACCTGTATTCTACAAATACAAAGTATTCCCCCTAAAATTCAGTCTAGAAACACATTAATGTCATAAAAGTCTTTCTCAGAGAGAGACTTACTCAGGTATCAGTTAAAGGAATTGAATACCTTTTTTAACTTAGCAAAAGATTAACAATTCATTTCTTAATGAGTTCTGGTGTGAAAAGATTTGAATCAGTTCTTGTATTCCACAGAAAGACTGGTTAAAAAAGAAGAGTAGAAAGAAAAAAAAATCAAGCAAATAGACCATAATAGGACAAAACGTGAACTCAAATGAAAGTATAAAAATCTTTAAGAAATTGTAAATTAATAACAAATATTAAGACTTTGCTTACTTAGTGTGTATTTTAACATTCTTTGCTTTAATAAATCAGCCTTCAGCTAAGATGATCTGAGATATTTCAGAGGGTGAAAACACTGCTCAAATCAAATTTAATTGCTTTTCCAATTTTCTTAAAATTCAGGTTTTGATGACTAGTGGCTAACAAACATCTCAGCAGTCAGAGGAATTTAAGGATCTCAAAAAACTGAACTCTTGCTGTTTTAATTTATTGTTTGTTTTAAAAGCTATGATATAATTTCTAAAAATTCAAATGTCTATTTTATGACAGTCAGTGCTTTGCATTCGGTAGCATACTGTAAATATCTGCTTTAAAATGAGAGGAATATCTCTTAAGGCTCACGATCCTGGAAACCCTTAAACACTCACTATACACCAAAGGCATATATTGGAATGCATAGGATTGCTCATATCTTAATATTTTGCATGCACTTAAGTATTTCCTAGAAGAGTGGTTTGCACTTTCAAATCTTTAATTTCTTCAATGTAAATTCCAGTTTAGGGAGAAGTGTGTGAACTGAACTATTTTTAAATTATTCTTAGGAAAAATCCCCAAACCCTAATAACTATAATAGGCGAAATACAACCCTCAGATTGGAAGTCTTTAAAAAAAAATTACTAATCAGCATTAAAATAGAGACAAAGTAAAGAAATGAAGCACTGTCTTATCAGGTTGGCAGTCGAAAAAACCCCCAAAACCTCAAAAAACCCCATGAACCTAGCAACCAAATCCTGCTCACTTAAAACTGGATTTCTAGCAATACGTGCTCAAGTAGTACAGTGATAAAACTGAAAGTAACCATACAAAAGAGATTCTTGCTTGTAAGTAAAAAACCAAAAAGCTTCAAAGCTGTTATTTTTCAAATGGTATCTAATTAGAGACACAATCTCAGTACTTGCAATGAATTTTCTTTCTCTCAAGTATCTCTCAAATTTTACTATGTAATTGCAATCTTTCAAAGACAGAAAGACTCATTCAAAGAAATTGAGAAGCTTGGAAGTGTTTACCCTGGTACTGATATGACTTTGCCAATAAACAGTGGCTCTAAGATTTATAAGCAAGATAGGTATTACATATATTGCACCTGCATATCTTATGAATTTTAATTCTGTTATTTTTGGGAAATTAAATATCTTTTTAAACCGAGTGCTATCTGGGTATATCCAAAAAGTGAACACAGTCTGAAGGTGTCAATGAATATTCATGACTTCTAATATAAAAGAATTGTTTGTGGATTGGTGTTACAGAGAGGAGAGCATGAATTTAATACCATCAAGTAATTTGTCACTCTGGTAAATACTGAAAATCTGATTTTCATTGGGCTGGAAGAGTACACATTCCTTCTAGAAATCTTTTCCTTGCGTGAAGCACAGAGTAACAGTTCATGCACAATGCCAGTGTGACTTTATAGGGCATTTGGTGGCAAACATCAAAGAAGGTAGCATACCACTGTGATTGTTTCAACATGATCTCTACATAGTTTTTAGGTTTATTAAAAAAAAATGCCCCAGGTAATTCCTTCTGACATCTGCAGACACTTTTAATCTTTTAGCAAATCTCTTTCCAACTGATACAATTAAAATATCAATCACTCAGGTATGTTATCCAGAAATGTACACTTGTACAAAGCAAACCATTCTAGACACTACATAATCTAGCTTTGAAAAAGTATATAAATTCTAATGGTCCAAACAAGCATGTCATATCTGGGGGCAAACTTAACCAGCTTCATGTTATACCACCATCTTTGAATTTATTCCAGCGTGCTGGTTTTAACCCCAGCAAGGAAATTGGACTACAAATGAGCCACTGTCCTTCCTCCCTTCCTTTGGGTAAGGGAAGAACAATAAATGAGGGACTGTGAACTGAAATAACAATTTACTAAAAAGCACAATAACAACATCAGCAAACGTACACAAAAGAGAAAGTGTTTTACTGGCACCTGGAATTTCCTTCTGAAACCACACCCTCAGTGATGATGTGAGTACTGCAGAAAAAACACTATGGTCACACCCACACCACACTAAAAACGTCCACCCCTGCCATGATCTGGAACCAGATCATCCAGAATAATTCAACTTCTGAGACTATTCCAATAGACAGAGTAACCCACGAGTTACAGACCCTTAGTAATGTAGGACTTAATTACAGTTATAGCATTACCAAAACGGCATAAAATTAATCTTTCACTCATACTGTGTTATAAACTGATCCCATATGTAAAAGACCCAACACCAACATAAGAAGCTAGAAAAGTGAAATAACATAAAGAAATATCCTTTATCCTAAAGAGAAACTATTAATTTGCAAGAGGACTGAATTCATTTTTCCACATGACATGCACACTGAGTAAAATGAATGTAACATCTCCAAACCTATTCCACCTAGAAATTAGATTATCCTATACAAACACTTTATTCTATTACATAATTTTCTCTCAAAAAAATCCCATTCATGTGTAAAAGTGACAAAATCTGTGTTCTAGTTGGAAGTCTGAAAGTCTAATATTGCTAATTTTATTAGATGGTTCATTATTCCATTGACACGGCTAATCAGAAAAACATAACAGGCCAGATATCACTAAAAATACAACTCCTAATTAAAAAATACAGGTAAACAAGGCACATACACAGATAAGGATTTCTCTAAAAATAAGACTTTCAATTTCACTTTTGAAGTATAAAATCTAAAAGAATCTTAATGTGGAATGTTTATGGAACATTTATTTGTAGGGAAGTGCATGATGACACAGATGAAACTACCAGTGATTCATTAACACAGATATTAGTTTACTGTCAATATTTGGCATAGTTATGTTGATAGGAGTGTTTCATGAGGCAAAAAAGAGAAGTTATATTGCATTCTACTAATCAAGAATGAAAGTATAGATATAGTAATTTCTATTAAAGATAAAATGTGTAAACTTTTAAACCTCCTAAAAGAAGAAACTGTGTAAAGGATAGGCTGAAGAAGGGAGGCAGAAATAAACAGTACAGTTTTTGCCAAGAGAATACAATGGATTATACTTCATGTCTTCTCAGTTCTGACATCTGTTATTAATAGCATAGCTGAAAAAAAATAATTGCAGGAATATTCAATGCAGTTTGAATTTTGACACTTTAGAGCAAGGATTTAGTAAGGGCTCACGTCAAAAAAATGAAGAACAGGACTCTGTTCTTGACCAACACTATACTAAGTTTGGGTTACTTCTGTTAGCTACCTGAGGGAATGTTTGAGAGGTAAGAGCCAAAGGCACCACTATCAAAGAAGAGAATACACAAGAAATTCCTGCTGCTGCTGTTTCATCTTGGTGTAAGATGTAAAATATTCTCTTCCATTTTTTTTTTTGGTCACTCTGGTGAAAGGAAGATAAGGGTCTACATATTTCACCATTCAGAGGAAATTGCAAAATTAAAAATTTGTTATCACTGTATCTAAAGTTGAGTACTCCTGTTATATGTAAGGTTAAAATTTCATATCCTCGGCCAAACAGCCCAAGTGATGTTTGTACGCACTCAGTACATGTTCTCCATGAAATTTATTGGCCCTGATCAACTTCTGTAACTCTGTACATGAAGAGAGACTTCTGTAGCATCAACTCTACTTCCAGATGCAAAGTGGGAGTAAAGTATCCCTGGGAGATCTATGCACCATTGCACCATTTCAGAAAAGTGAAAACTGGTTTAGGCAAGCAATCAACAGATACACTCTTGTCAGCTCCATTTAGCAATATCTTTCACTGTTATTTACCCAGCAAAACTTCCAACTCTAATTCTTAGGACAGCTTTAGGGTAGGAAAAGTTTCTGACCGCATTGTTGCATTTGAACTGTGCTATTAAGGAACTGTCAAAAGAACACAAAAGAAGGATGCCTTGTGTAAACAACTGTAAGGCTCTGGGTAAGTACTACATACATAACAACTTTTAGGCTCCTCCATTTTCTTTAAATATATTGTCTTAATAAAATATTTGCAAAACAAAATTATTAAAAAAAGAGAAAATTCTTCACTATATAACTGTCCTTTTTAGAAAGTGAGTGAAATGTGTAAGTTTATAATACATAATTGTTCAAAGATCTGAAATAAATTAGTAACTTTGGCACCCATCCTGAAGACATCTTGACCAGCTCACTGATTCAAATAAGCAATCTCTTACATTCAGTGACACTAAGCCTTCTCAAAAGGTACATGCATATTCATCTTGGTTGTACATTTGCAAAATGATAGAAATATACTGTTTAAAATGAGCAATAGTTTGTGTATATAAATATTTGTTAATACAGGTTCTGGAATTATGACCACAGAAATATTTAATCCTTTCCATTCTTTGTGCTACATGGCAGTAGGGACCGATTGAAGTGTCTCTTGTTAAACCTGAGTGTTGTAAAAAGTATCCCTGTGCATCAATAAGATCATCTCTTAATATAGCTAACTGGGACTGCAGAGAAAAAATCTCTAACTGCAGCTTCCCTGCTTTTACAATCAAACTTCAGTCACCCCATTTAATGCTTCTGCCAAACTCTCACATCTATGGAGACATACAGCCTCACAGTGTTCCTCAGCCCAGTGTCAATGCAAGCTGTCAATAAAAGATAGGTCTGGCAGCTGTAAAATACAGTAAAAGAGCTTCTCATCTAGCTCTCTCAACAGACCAAAATCCTCTCCTGGGGAACTCATAAAATCTTGTGGAAAGTTATAAAACTCTTAATATACCACAGGGAAAAATCTCCTACAGACAGAAGGATTGGCAAAATGACCTTATAAGTTTTTACAATCTATAATTCCTATGACACTTTTTTGAAGTCAAATGCAAGCTACTTCATTTTCTGCTGTTGTTTTGGAGTTCACTTACTTGAAGTAAACAGAGAAATCAAGTAATAACTAAAAGCCCTTTTCCAGTTCTACAATGAATATCTTTTTGCAGGTCATGTAAATTACAGTGTATTTCATGTATTCATATGTATGTATGTTCATATGTATACATGTATTCATATGTATGTATGTTGTATGTATTTCATACCATACAACAAACACATGTACACACAGATGCCCACAACATGAAATTTCATTCATCTGCAACTTATCAACAGAAAAGGACGAGCACGTTGGTAGGAAATATGTTATTTTGCATCTTCAAGACAGTTTTAATTTTGTTGAGTTGAAGAAGTTATGCATTTACTCAACTCTTATTTTTCTAGCTATGCAGAATATCTATTCCACTGTCTAAGAATAATAAATGAAATGCTACACCTGTACTTTGCACATAAACAAGAAAAGAGACACGTTAAAAAAACAGCTTTCAAAAACTTTGGTTTTCTGAAGGAAAAAAGAAGAGTATCAAGCAGGTTATTATGAACACTAATAGGTAGGTCTCTTCCATATGGGCAAGAAAACCAATTCTAAAATCAAGCCTGAATATTAACAGGAATTACTGAATTTGCTTTTCATTGAGAAGTAGTGTGTGTAAGCAAATAAATACTAATTTTTCAAACAAATGTTTTCATAAATAAATAATATAGTGTGCTTATTCCAGACTTTTGGGGGAAAAAAAATTCTAGGATAAACGCTCACAAGATCTAATTGTTCAAAAAGGATGAAAAAAAGCTAAAGCCACCTTCTCTATTTAATACACAAAAGAATACTGTAAAGAAGAAGTATAAGAACACTAAATGTAAAGAAAACAGTTATAGACCTCATAAATGTATACAAGTATCTGAAGGGAAGCTGTCAAGAGGATAGAGCCAGGCTCTGCTCTGTGGTACTGAGCAATAGGACAAGAGGCAATGGGCAGAAACTAATACACTGGAAGTTCCACCTGAACAAGAGGAAGAACTTCTCCACAGTGCAGTGATGGAACACTGGAACAGATTGTGCACAGAGGCTGTGGAATCATCATCACTGGAGATTTTCAAGAACTATCTGGTCACAGTCTTGTGCCATGTGCTCTGGGCTGACCCTGCTTGAGCAGGGAGATTGGCCCACATGACTCACTGTGGCTCCTTCAGTCTGCTCCACTCTGTGACTATAAACAGGCCACTGATATGCTGATGTTGGAAAAGAGAAAACTTCTGAACAGCTGAGTAACCTATTCTTGTTACAACCTTCTAGTCATAGTCAGTGTTGTTTCACTCTAATTCACCCCAAGGGATGTATTAGCAAGAACCTCAGTTACCCCATCTCTGTGATCAGTTGTACCAGTGATAAAAATAAGAAAGATAAAAAAGAGAAAGGTTCACATGGTGTCAGGGTAGAAAAAGAATCTTTGAAAATTATTTGCTGAAATATATTTTGTCCTTTCTGTATTTTTATTAATCCATAATTATTCTTTAATGCACAAGTGTAACAAAGAATATTGCTAATGGAAGATGCACATGTATAAAAAGAAATCATTAATTGCTATAAAACATTTTCTTACCATCAGTTAAAAGAATTCCAACATAATATGCTTTCTGCCATAACTTAGAAACTGTATTTGAATGCCGGGTTAAATTTAGGTAACACTGCATCCAATAACTATCACATGGTATGGAATAGTGCTCTGTAAATAGGATGTGTTTCATGCAAATCAAAATCCCAAAATATAGGCATCTGCAAAAAAAAAAAAAAAAAAAAAGGCATATGCTCTGTGGACATATGAAAGAGAGGCTGGCCATTGAAAGAGCCATTTAGAGAGCAATGATGTGTGGAATCAATAGGATCTGTGACAAATGAGGGAAAACAGTTCCCTAACTATGCATAGTAGCAAAAAGGCCATGTAATCAGCTAGGCATTTATTAGTCAGCAGTGCTAACTCCTTTTTTGAAAAGAACATTCCACTTTAACCAGTACTTTGGAAAGGTGAATTTCAAAACAATATCTAGAATGAAAGTGTTTCCAGCAAGTTTGTTTTGTTTTAATCACCAAGACATAGGATGTAAAAGTGAATATTGCATGGTATTTGAGGTTACAGAGAAACCCAAAGGACAAGTTTCACCGGTATAAGGACCTGTGCACACTATTTAGATCTGGCAATAAACTGAATTTAAATTTCAAAATGCTATGAAACATCCAGGTGGATTTGTATTTCATAAAGGTATATACAGTCATTGTGCTGCCTCCAGCAGTGGCCGGTGATGTGCCTGGAGTAGAGCAGCACAAAAACACAGCACACAAAGCAAAACCTCATAGCTCTACCCTCCATGGGAAATGGCAACCTACATATTAGGAATTTCCTCTGAGCCAGACATAATATCTTTAGATTTACTACTCAGAGAAATATTCTACTATCCTTAATTGTATTTTGCAGCATTAAAAGCATCACCAAAAAACAGCAGAATTTGCATCCTTCTGATGAGCTGCATTAGTTGCACAGAGCACTTGGTAATTCTTTGCTTTACTTCGATGACCATTTGTCAAACACCAGGTTTCCTTTAAAAAAGCTTACATACAATTCATTCCAATCTTTCAAAACTGGTATAAAATCCAAAAATATAAGACACAGACACTAAAAATATTCCCAAAAAACAGGATTAGAAATACACTTAATGTTATTAAGAGGCAAGCAGAACTAACCAGAATCAACAGCATAAGAACCATGCTATGAGCATTTTCTGTGCATTCACATCAGATGGAAAAAAAAAAAAAAAGAAAAAAAATATGCCGAGCCATGAAGGTGAACAAAACTATCCTGCTATTCTTAATTGCTACTTCATCTAACCACTTTTCAGCAAGGTAGAAGGTATTTTTCCAGTAGCAGCATGTGGTTCTATGACAGACTCCACAGGCAGTTACGCTGTGAGCTTTGCAGACTCCTTTATATAGGGATGGTGCTCAAACAGCATTTTTTTTCTCTTTTCAGACACTGAATTCTCAAGATCTTGCTTACATAGATATTTATATGTACACACATATATGGAAAATTAAAGAGAGCTGTATGTTGTTCTCATGCACTGTACAAGTCTAGTTTTTATTTTGCTAAATAACAACTACTATGTCAGGATAGGAAATTATATTTTAATATGATTTAAAAAATGAAGCAAATTGATTCTTTTGATGCACTTCAGGTTTTGCTTTTTCCCCATGTTTTTGTAATCTTATCTAAATTTTAACTTCAAAATCAAACAGTGAGTCTGTAAACACAGACATACGTGTCTTTTTAAGATGAGATATAAAAGAAATTGAAAGCACAAAAGACCAGCAGTCACTTCTCATACCTAATTCAAAAATAGTAATAAAAACATAGGTTCTTTCCCTGAATATGGAATCAGAGGGTCAGCATAAATATTTGGAGAGTTATCTGCTGTACAGATATCTGTTATAGTTCTCAAATGGCTGTGGTGCAAAAAAAAATTACATTTTACAAATCACAACACTACATTATCCAATGAAATAAAGAAATCAAATGCTAAAGATATGAAAACAGAATTATCCCAATTTTCTTTGGCAATAGATATGTAAGCTAGACCATTTACACAAAAGAGTGAATGTCTGCAAAATCAGTCCTTCGTTTCAGTTGTGAAACAGGGAAACAATTTAAGAACTTTATATGCTAAAAGTTTCTTTACAGCTTAAAAATACAAGCAATATTTTCCTCTCTTGAAAATACATAAAGAAAAAAATACAAACCAATAAACCCCAAAAATAAATATAAACACATCCCACCACTCTGGGTCAAACTGAGATGTCCCTGAAGATACTGATTTTTAATGGAAATGCCAACACTGTACATAGTACTGCGAGCAGATATTGTTTTTATGTAATTTATCATCTCTGCTCCTCTTTTCCATTTCCAAATTGAGCCCAAGAGGCCTAAGATCAGTCTGTTGATCAAGTTTCTTGTCGACTAGTATTTTCAACTTAGTGTAGATTTTCAGACTGACAATATAATTTCGTGGCTCCTGTGTTTTCCTACTTCTGTTTTAATTTATCACTTGAAGTAAGTGCACTTGGTGGATACTTATCAAGTCTCTACTTCCCTGGAGGGCTACAAAATACAATTTCCATGTTTGCTGTTGATGGCCTAAATATACTACATGTGCAAAAGCAAGAATGGTCTTCTTAAGCTAGTGGGTAAGCTGTCCATAAAACAGTGTCTCTAGGGGCAGGATTAGAAGAATAAACAAAATAGATTTTACTTCAGTGAATTTAGATTTCTAAGAGATATAGTGCAAGAAACCTGAGTAGTCTAATAATATTACTTGTAGAAATACTCAGTGTCTAAATGTGTGCAAAATATTTTGCTACATGCTATGCCTACTTGACAATATTACATAGTTTTATTCCTTTTCAAGACATGCTCTTCCTTAAAAATCCTTACAACTGCTTAAAAAAAAAAAAAGTTCAACCAAAGAGGAAAAAAACCTGCTATTCCTGTTGGGTTTTGCTATGAAACTTTTAACTACTAAGAATGTGAAACAGCATATTCCCATGTTTCCACAAATATTTGACAGAATGTACTGTTCAACCTAAATTTAGAACAAGCTTCTGTTTTTTACTGAAGACATTCACCCACTCATTTTGATGTTTCAATTTGGACTAATTTAAAAAAATATATGGAAGAAAGTTAAGCTTGAATTATAGCTAAATTCTTCATTTCTTTAAATTGATATTATCAATGACAGAATGGAAGTATTTCTGTTTCATTCTTGAAGTAACTTTTCTGTTTCATCTTTACTTTTCAGTGATTCAAAATTTCTGGAAAATGTGGCCAGACATCATATAACTGTAGACAGAACAGGAACAGTGAAATATCCTGTAAAGATTACATTAGTTCCCTACATGCCTTTACCTCAAGGTTGAAAATCAAATAATCAATATAAAGTCTTCAACTTTTTATCTTATCTCAGATCTATCTTCAACAACACAGTGACCCAAAGTCATGGGAATAGAACTAGTTCAATATTGACCCAGATGGAAGAATGACATTTGCTGAATCATGAAGATTAATTTTTATACCAGCTAATTTTCTGGGAAACACCTTTTAGACATATCCTATTACACACCACAGTTGTGATCAGGCATCATAAGACATCACCAACAGCAGAGGCTGATTTAAAAAATAAAAAAATTTTGCCCTTTAGGATTTTTTTTATATTCTGTTCTGCACTGCCTTTGGCATAGGAGCATCACTGACTACACAGCAACACCTTTGCCTGCATACAAATAAAGAAACAAAGACTTCAGAAGTGCTGGGACCCAAATGTCTTCCAAAGGGTAGAAAAATAACCTGGAACCTTCTCACTGACAGCAGCTATGCTATGTGTAAGAAGTTACTATCTCCAATGCTTAGTAGAAATCTAGTATTTTCTATATATAATTAGGAAAACAGTGAGGGGCGCTGCCAGAGGCCATTCTGTAATAATTTTTCTTAGTTCTCCTCAGAGTTCACACTCATTACTTTTCAGCACATTTGAGTAAATTCATTTTCATATTGCTATATTCATTGAACATAATTTTCAACCACACAAATGATAAACTACAACTACAACTGAAATATAAGGTGTACTGACTCAATGACTATGCAGACTTTAATTTTGGATTACCTCTTTTGACTCGAGAACTACACACTTATTCTGGAGATGGAATAATTCAATCACTCAGCTCAAACCCTGCTATTGCTGAGGATTTTAGGTGTTTCATTATCTCACAGACTCTACAAAAGCAATGCGCATTTTATTTCAGAAATCTGATTTGCTGAAACTGTGAGGTAACAGAATCTCAGGATTTCTTATGACACAATCATTAATATCTCATTAAGCTCTCTTTACTATTTTTCACTTTCTTTTGTATTTACTTGGGGTCACTAACATAAGTAGTATCTCTGCTTATTATAATTCTTGACTTTTCTTCATTGAACATGTAATTCTAAATAGGTAAAAAACTCTATATTCTCTAAGTTAAGAGATGTGCTGGCAGATGAAATCTGCTTATAAATGCTAAACAGAAAAGTAAGACTAGTACACTCAAAACTTCAGCCCTCAAACCAAAATAACTGATTTTCTCTGAGCTTTCTTTTGAGAAAATTTTGTGATCATTTTAAAAAATTGGAAATTTCTATTACCCTTTCAAATTTCCTTTTGATTGTTTAGAAAAATCTTTTTACACTTGTGGAAAAATTGCACTCTACCTGTTCCTAGTTCTAATTTTCTGATTCTGATTATAAATTGCCTCTTAAGCTGCTTGAGACTGAATCCACTCCTTTTGTAAACTTTCATTTACTTCTCATGATGGCATTTTAGCATATGTCCTTAAAAGCTCTTGCTATATCTGTTAACTTAAATATAATTAATAAGAAACAACTGCTTAATCATGTTATGCCATTAAAATGAAATTATTAGAAAAATAAATTGTTAGTCTTCTTTTCAGCTTGTTCTTTGGGATTTTTTAATAGGCTTTATTTACATTTATGTGTACATTTATGTATGTGGGGAATTTTTGGTTCTGTAGTATCAGGATTTGATACATGAAATAGAAACATATTTTTAAAAAAATCTGGTGTGGTTATCAGTAATTTAAATCAGAAAGTAAATCATCTGCTACTCCTTTAACTATATTGAATAAGGGTATTTTACCAACCTTCATCCAGCCCTAGTAATTTCCTGTGCAACTTCTAATAAAAAAATCAGGATTTTTTCACACTTTAGAAAGACAATGCTTTCTGAAATTATCATTACAGTTGTGCAGTAAGACTCTATAAAAAACCCTCAATAAATCTGATTAAAATACCCCAAAATGTAGAATAACAGAAGTTGCATTGTGTACATCAAATCTGAAAGCATACAATGAAAGGAATGCCCTGCCAAGGCTTTGAGGTCTATCCAAAACTTTTTTTTTCAAGCAGATTCTATACAGAAATTAATATGTCCTTTCCCGTCCTTTCTTCCTTCTTTCACTCTATGACAAAATGTTCTCTATCCTCTGATTAGAAAAAAGCTGTGATACCTCTGCAGGTTCCCCACAGCACAGCCTTACCAAAGCCCATAACTGATCCAACAGCATTTGTCATCTCTGCAGTATACTTGCTGTAATTCTCCTCCTCTGGTTTTTCTTTCAAACTAGATCACACAAAGAGTCTTTGAACAAAATAAGGAAAACAAACTATTATAACTGAGGAAAAATGACACATAGTTATTAACAGCTATATATAATTAATTGCTTTCCTCAGGTTATGTAAAATACTATTTGTTCTGAATAAACAGCCTTAACTTTTCTGTTATTGTTGTTGTTACTAAATTATATTTCATCTGATCTTTCAACAATCAGTTTTTGCCTCTTAAAACCACCAAAAATAATGTTTCTACCAAGTATTTTCAAGATGGTTTTATTAGATTTCTAGATGAATTTTTCTTTGAATGATTTATTGATTCTATACACTTAAATTGGAGGAAAATTTTACTCTGACATTGAATTCTTTATTAATAGATTGATCTTTTATGATAATCCCAACAACAATTTTACCACAAGCACAGAATCTAACATAGAATTTACTCTTTATTTGGGTAAGTCATACAAACAAGAAGATTTGATTCTGGCCCAAATAAGGCAACCAAATCAATCCTGAATTCTGAGATTTTAAATACATCAATTTTGCATCTGCATCGCAAATCCTTCCAGTCCCATTTCTAACTCAAATACTACTTTGTGATTGTTTGCTCATTTTAAAACCTAAAATGTTTTATAGAACTCCTTCTATTAAACATAATACCAACAAATATTTGGGACACCAGCACAACATATTTAAGTAGTTATCCTTCATGGCAAGAGAAGAAAATTGATAAATTAAAAAAGAAATTGAAGACATAATTACCATGTTTTATCAAATAATAAATTCCACTTCTAACAAATAGTGGGGAAACACTGAAAATAATTTTATGAGCTCCCTTGGGACGTTTATCTGACTTATTTCATATATTTCCTTTGCTTTGCAATGCTATTGTATTGGTTTGTACAAGCGTTTTCACAACATAACCTGGGTCTGGATGTGTGTGTTTATGCACGAAGGATGTAAAAATGTGCACAAACAAGCATATTCTAACTGCCTCCTTCTTGCTATAGAAACTGTCAAAATTCAAAAAAAATTAAAAATACTCCTTCTCTCATAATTGGAAAGATGATACTACTTTTTTTTTTTCTTTTGCATTACCAGTGCTCTTGTAAAAAGGCAAAGGGAAAGAAAACTGAAGAAATTAATTATAAACAAACCCAAGAGAGAAAATTTGACTCGATTCAGCTTGTTTTCCCCCATGATGAGCATTTTGGCTTTTCTAGTTACTAATTTCCTGTGTCTCTAACTTCAGGTCTCACTAGATATTATTACTGTTTCAGAAAAAAAAGTATAATCCAGGTGAACACTGTTCTATGTTGCTTTTTGTGCAGTCCGTGTTTTTTTGAGGAAGACAACTATTTGTATTCTGTAACAATGAGGATTACACTAGAGGGCAGGACACAAGCCATGTGATACCGAAAGTAGTCATGTGAAATATCAGAAGGGATATAAAAATGCTGATTGAAATTCAGGTTCAAAACTTTCAGAAATGTAGAATCCATCAGTTTTCTGATATCAGTTACATTTAACTGCTTATTTAACTGTCTTAAAAGCAATGTCATAATTTTGGAAGATGAGAAGTTAAATGGAATACAAACAGGATAATGACTGCTTGAAATTACAGTTAGATTAACGTGTCTATGTTGTACGAGATCATAACCCACCAATTACTTTGGGTATGTTTTGCAGAACTAGCCATAAGATTTCTCATAGATACTAGGGCAAAAAAGATGAATGCAGATAGGCTTTTTTTCTTGAAAGATGCATTACTTTAAATAGGCACTTAAGATACACAGGAAAAAAACAGTAAGATATTAATCTGACTACCAAAAATATTATTTCATTTCAATTTTATGTTACTAATATGATTAACATACATGTAACACAGTTATTTTCAAGGGGGAAAGTGAAATTAATAACTTTAATCAAGAAGTCTATAATTTTACATATATAACACTTCATTTATACTTCAAGATCTTTAAGTAATAAGTTAATCCATCAAGCCCATCTCAATGTGTAATTAAAGCACTCCTCCAATTAGTTACTGATAAAATATAATTCTTTCCCTAAGAATGGTCATAAGTATGTTTTGAATCACATTTTTGCATCCCTGTCACAGGTCTGGTTTTAGCTGTGTGAGAAATTAGCACTTTTACTCCATGAATTGACTTTTAAGATAATTCTTCAATATATACCTGATGTAGTGCTTACAAATAAAAGAGGACCTGGAAAGAGCAAATCTAATGCTTAATTGTGCCAAGCACAACCAAGTGCATGCCAGAAATTGAAAAGAAACACTATTTTATTGCTGACCCTCCTTCCAAATGACAACTTTATAATATTAGAACTTCAACAAAATTATTTTACTTCAATTTCAACATCACTTCAGCTGGGAAAAAAAACCACACCAAACCAACCCAACACAAGGAAGCAAAAGCAATCACAAAATATATCTAATTACTGTAAATACTGAATTTTTTCCTCCATTAGACCTGCTACCTTCATTTCACCTCACAAAACACAACTGTAGTGACTACTCATTGCTCATAACATCAATAAAATAGAGGTTGAAATTATTTGTATATGTAATTCTGGTTTAGAATTACATATTCTATTTTTGAACCTATTGTGAAACCATGATAGTTGGTCAGACACATTTGTAACATACTTTAAAGAAGAACTTAATTTAGCCTAAAAATAAGGAAAATAATATCTATATTTACTGATGTAATCTATATTTATAAGAGCCATTTCACCTAATGTTCCTACATTTGTACATTCCTAATGTACAAATGATCCCTACTTGCAATTACAGAAAAGAATTCTAGGCTTACCTCACAGACCAGTAACAGTAACTAAACTAACCAGAAAAAGCACTAACTTTTTTCAAAGTCTTAAAATATGTTTCAGCTTTAAAAGAGCCCCCAAATGTTTAAAAGCAAAGAAACTTGAAACACTGAATTAGAATTTATGAAGGAGAAATAGGAACAGGAATGCTTCTGCCTGAGGTGCAAAGACCACATCAGATGCAAAGGACTAAGAAAGAAAACTGCTGGGTTTTGGATTCCTCTAAAGAGAGAATTCTAACAAAGCAGAGGCTTTGCTCTGTTTCCCATAGGTTGTAGGTTTAGAAAAATGTAGCTAAAGAGGGAAGAATCACCGTTCCTTATGACAGGCAACAAGGACTTAATATGGCTTCTCATTATTCCATATGCCACTATGATATCCAAATTTCTTCTCTCCAACTATAATAGCAAATCAAATTGAGGAGTTCATGGCAACTCCAATTCTATTCACTCATAATATTTTCTTTCATCTAAGTTTTGACCTCTGTAGCTTTTAACAGACACTGTTATATCCCATCCTGACATAGTCCTTAAACTGAAGTAAATACTTCAGAACTGACAGTTTAATTTCAATTTACAGCTCCTTACTTCAAAAAAATACTATAGGGTAAAACTGTGAAGATGTATTAAGCTATATATTAACCATATGTAAAGAAAGATTTCAAGCATACCTGTGTTTCTGAGCAGGCTTTAATAGTACTTTATTTTAGAAAACAACTTATGCAAAACCAGTTGTTATCAACAGCACCTATTTCACTACTGGATTTAAAAATATAATCAATAGAATTTTTTCTACAAGGCAAAAAATCTTCATACGCGTCACTCATTTTACAATGACATTTCAACTACCATGCCTTACATTTGGACTTCTGCCTTATGACATAAACAATACAGCAATGACAGTTTGTTTACACCTTGTGTTATTATGGTCTGCAGATTTCTTCTAGTTTAGTTATAAAACCAGCTGGGAGAGAACAAGAAAAGACCTGAGACTTGAGAGGGGTCACTTGACAGGAAGATTATATGAATTTTGAGGAAAAGCACACAAAATTCCAGTTAGAAAAATAACCACAACCAGACAATACATTAACAGGACAAGAGTTAAAGACCTCCCCAAGCTCCAATTCTTCTTTCTTCTCCTGAGGGAAAGCAACATGTTTCTGGGTGTCAGCTATGAAGAAAAGGGATGGTCGGTGCACATACATAGAAGAGCAGTGGAGCCCATGTGAGTATTCCATCTTTCTGCCATCCACTATCTTTGCTGCTTGGTAAGGTGATTAATACAATTTCAACACTTGATACACACACTACAGCAAGACTTCCTTAACAGACAAACTTTGGAAGAAATTAAACAGTGACAGATACCTGTAAAACTGTGACAAATTTCAGGCATTTCTCTGAAGGGGATGCACTTAAAAAGTGTTAGATAAAAGGAAAATACAGTAACCATATATAAGAAGCGAAGAAAGGATGACCCTGGGAACTACCAACCTTATTTCCCCTCTAGGAAAAAAAAATCTTTACCGTGAGGGTGGTGAGGCACTGGAATAGGTTTCCCAGGGAGGTTATGGGTAAACCATCCCTGAAGGTGTTCAAGGTTAGGTTGGAGGCTGCTCTGAGCAACCTGCTCTAGTTAAAGGCATCCCTGCCCACAGCGGGGAGGCTAGACTTAGACGATCTTCAAAGTCCCCTTCCAACATTTCTATGATTTTATGTCCTGACTCACACTTCTGGTATGGTCTTAAAAGCTTTTCTCATCATCTGTGCAACTTGGTTCGTGTTCCTTCCTGGTCCTAGAAGGATATAGGTCAAACAGAGTTCACCTTTCTCTGTCATCTGATCCCAGAACCAAATGCACATGCACTTGATCTGCAGATCAGGCCCTCTCTAGGAGGCAATATCATGGTATATAAGACAGGAGAAGACATCTTTACATTGAAATCCTCTAATTTCTCATGCACAGCATGAATGATTGATGCACCAGTACCTTTGAGCACAGGCCCAGATAATAAATGCTATTGTATGACAAATAACAGAAGAGGCTCAACTATTAGTGAAGGAGACTGTCATATCAGTCTTTGCATGATCATCCACGGCCAGTGGAGAGCAGGATGATGATGCAATTTTGCATCTCATTATCTTCAGCTTAGTCAGATGAATTGTATCAAGAGGATTGCCTCATTCCCCAAAGTGACTGCATGGCCCTGGAAAGCTCCATTCTTACAGCATGATGTAGAGAAGGGAAAAAGAAAGCAGGTATCTACTCAGATCTGATCCTTTTCCTACAGTTCTGACAGCCCTTTTGAGGCATCAAGGGCTGAGAGATCAAGGCAATTTGGCTTCACTAGAGCAGCTGTCTGGCTCTGAGGTCAGATGAGACCTCTGAAGCTGCTAAAGAAACAAGCTCTAGAGCTGATCCCCTTGCCTAAGGGTTGAACTACAGGCAGGATTTTGGCCATGAGTTCCTGAGGCAGCACAAATGCCCAAAAAATAGGTTGAAGTGGATGATTTGTCCCAGAGAGCACAAGGTTAAAAAGTTCTTTATAGAAGTCCCCAAACACTGCTGGGGAAGAAAAGGCAGTGACAGAAGTAGAAGGATTCTGTCTCAGTAGGGTAGGCAAACAGTGAGATAGGAGCTGAAGTGGTGGCGATTTTGGATGCCAAACCCTTAGCAAACAGAGGAGAGGTTAGAGAGTCCCCTGTGGATACTGAAATAGAAATCTTCCTTCTTTGAAACTTGAGGCATAAACACGCCCCTCTGCAGGAATGTATACATGACTTCCTGAAAGAATATGCAGTGTATCTCTGTACATCTGTATTCACATAACCATATACACATAGGAGATCCAAAATGCATCTTGTTCTGTTAAGTTTCTAGAAGTATTAAGATATAAGACCCAAGCAAGTCAAGACACTACCACAAACTTCACAACATATTAAAAAAAAATTATAATCTCTAACTATAAAGAGAAATAAGTAAGATTATTCTATGAATTGGGTTCTATTAGCATTACAAGAGAATGATAGCTCAATACATTATCTGTGAGTAAATATTCATTTTCCTTGTCTTGAAAGTATCTATAAACCATGACAGAACATTTTATTACTAAATTATAGGTGCCTTAGAAGTAAAATAAAACCTCATAATCCATTTACTGATTTATGCACTAAAATACCTATTTATTCATAATTCATACACACTATCGAGTTTTTTAATATATATAGCAGTGCTTGTGCCTTCTTGTCAAAATTAACATAGCAGACCTTTCTCTTTCAATTTTTAAAGAATGACATCTGTGCAGACTCACATGAAAACTGACTGTACAGGACACAAGAGGAATTGCCACACAAAGGATGACACAACAAGGCTTCTACTGTATATTTATTTTCAGAAATAAATCAAGTCAATTTCAGACTAAGCCCTAGTCCTTCACCTTTTAGGAATTTGATGAAATCTATGCCAAAAATCTCTCTTAAAGTTGTTTATTTGCTACTATAATCTTTATCAAGAGTGACAGACTACCAGTATAGCTGATGAAACACAGTATGAAGAAAGAACTTCAGGTAGCTGAATCACCATGCCATAAAACAGAAATTGACGAGAATCAGAATTTTGTTTTAATTACACTTCTTTCAAAAATGTATAATGTTAAACCTAAGTATTTAGTTCTCAGTGGAAAGGGGTGAAATTTGTGGCCCATAGTGGGGATATTACTAGAGCACAAGGCTTATGAGGAGCAGCTGAGGGAGCTGAGGCTGCTCAGCCTGGAGAAAAGGAGGCTGAGACAAGATCTTATTGCTCTCTACTACTACCTGAAAGGAAATCATAGCAACCTGGGGGTCACTGTCTTCTCCCAGGTAACAATCATCAGAACACGAGGAAATGGCTTCAAGTCGCACCAGGGGAGGTTTAGATTGGCTATTAGGAAAAGTTTGTTCACTAAAAAGGTGGTCAAGGATAGGAACAGGATGCCCAGGTGAAGTCACTATCCCTGGAAATGTTCAGAAAACATCTAGACATGGTGCCTAGAAACATGGTTTAATGGTGAAGATGGCAGGGCTGGGTTAATGGTTGGGCCTAATGATCTTAGACGTTTTTTCCAACCCTGATAATTTTACAATTTTACAATCAATTCCTAATGTTTTTGTCCCTGGAAGGAAGTGCAGAGTTTATACTGAGCATACACTAAGTTTTGGAACATAAAGATAAACCAGTCTGTATGAACAGTTACAGGATTGTGTATGGGATACAGGATAGATGGGGTGGTAGACTGGCAAAGGGTTGAGACTCGTAATTTTTTTTCCCCCTCATTATGACCCTGCAAATAGCTGCCACTGTGGCCAGGGCACAGAGAACTTTCCAGAAGGGCTGATAGAGAGGCCAGACCAGTGCAGTCAGGTGCCTGCAGCCAGGGAAGCTCCAGTCAGGCAGATCCTGCTGGTAGCCCCGGGGGAGTCCAGAGGCCTGCACCATGGTGGGACAGGCCCCTGAGTGCTGAGAGTATCGGCCAAGGCGGGAGAACTGACATCTTAAATCTTCAGCGTACCTAACAGCCTTGAAGAGTTTTGTCTGGAGGCTTAGTGGACCACAAGTCAATTCTTTAACTTAAAAAACCAGGAGAAAGCCATAGGCCTTAGACTACAGGGCAGTCCCTGTCAAGATGCTGTGAGCAGTCAGGTGGCTGGACCCTCTGGCTGACCAGGGAGCGATGCCGTGTAAGCTGACAGGAAAGAAGACAGGTTGCCACTTGAAGCTCCCTACCTTTCAGCAGAAATGTATAGGAACTGACATGCCTCCTCCAAGTGTTTCATTTCTGATGAACGAGCACACGCACACCAAAGGATGACACTTCACTGAAAGCTGACTTCCTTTAAGTGTAAAATGTCACATGGAAACAGAGATGCATCTGCTGGGCAGCAATATGCATATGAAGCGCATACATAACAGAACTAATTGGGAGCAATTTTTTTTAAAAAATGGAAAAAGATTCAGCTCAGAAAGTCAGGAGACGATCTACTTTCTGACTGTTATTTTTCCATTAGAAAATAAAATTCTGTTATTACCTTCCCGTAACTCTTGTTTTGTGTCACAGAAACACTGAGGGGCTATTCCTAGCAAGTCTAAAGTCTGTGTCCGGGGTTTTTTTCGTGAAAGACAGGAAGAGAAGAATGTAAGGGCAAAAGCTGACTGACATTTAAACAGTATTTGCAATAGTGCATACCAAGAAATGGAGAAGGAAAAAGTGAGCAAAAGTCAGAAATGAGAATTTTTTTAAAAAGAAGTTCAGAAAATACAGTAGCACATATGTTCTAATTGCTACTACATTGTTCAAATTAAAAATAAATGACATCAAGTAGGGCAAGTCAAGAAAAACGTAACAGTGAATGAAAAATGCAATGATCATTTACTTAAGGGCAATAAATTGTATCTCTGAAACCAACTGCTTGCTTCTCTTTATCATTCCAAATACAAGATGAAATTTTACACTACAGACTTATCTTCTATACTCCTTTGTTGTTCTTAATCTCAGAATACCCTATTTTTGGAAGGCTCGCATTGTGGTTTAAGTTGGTTGTGCTACATATGCACGTCTATTAAAAATAGAAACAAAGGGTTATTTATTTATAATAATTTAATTCTCATACATGTAATTTTAAATAAGAATATTTCTTAAAATACCAAAACTTAGAATACCTAAGATGAAGCCAGTCTTCTAAAGCAAGGAAATCAGAGAATATGCATAATCAAGCTGAAAGTGCATCAGTATCAGTGAGATCTTTTTGAAGAGTATCTGTATTGCTTCTATACTGATACAATTGTTTTGTGTTCATTGTACCAATAATTAAACAAATTTTAGAAGAGTTTCATGGTTTCTGCACAAAGTTACTTAATGTAAAATAAATTAGCTTCCATATTAATGAATACGTAAAAGTGACTGCAGAACTATTATGACTATACATGTTAAGTATTACACTGGCACACTCACCAGATCATTCATTCATTGAAAATGGAGTATTTTCAAATATTGCTGCAGTTCGATATTCTATATGATAAGTCTATTTATAATTTATTTCTTCTGAGATATATAGCTCTAATATATATTTGACACAGTCGATTTCTATACAGCCCATTTTTCTAGAATATACTAACTGTTCTTAACTTAAGATGGACAAAGACAAATTCTAAATCTTAGAAGTTTAAAATAAAATGCTTTTATGATATTTGCCAAAGATGCCATAAGATGCAAAAGTGAAAAAAACCCAAAACAAACAAAGAAAAGTCTGGGATTTTACCTCTGCCACAAAGCTCTCCTTTTAGTTTTCTAACTTTTTTCTCAGCCTCTAGTTTTTAGACATTAAACATGCAAAGCATGCAACAGATGGAAGACATCTCTTTTTGTATATGTTGGTTTTTTTAAATTTCTAAACCATTATGACTGCACACCTATATAGATACTATTGCTATACTTGGGGTTTTTTCTTCTTATTAAGGATTATTTGACATCCAATTCAACACAAATTGCATAAAAGCAAATTCTTTATCAAAGAGAATTAAAAAAAAACAATAATCTATTCAGAACTGGGAAACCTCATCAATAATTTACTCTTGAGATTGGACAAGAAACATAAGTTAGTTGTAAACCAAACTGAAAAGAAATTCTATAATCATTATTCTTCTGTGTTTTGGAAAAGGACATTTTGGGATTCCTCTGACCAACTATATATTCTTGCTAATAAGGACAGCACAGCCTTAATGATCTGAAACTCGTTTATCTGGGAGACATAAGATTCAGTCACACAAATGAATTGTTGACAAACTAGGGTCATTGAGCAAAAGATCCTGCAGAGTCTGTAAGCGCCACAGGATGGAAACTCTCTCCTGCAGAGTTTTTCTTCTGAGAAACAAGTAAACTCTGCAGGCTCAGACATTTCTTTACACAATATTTTAAACACAATAAAACAGATGTATTGAAGCAGTCCCAACACACACCAGAGTCTGAGATAACTATGTTTTGGTTATCACAATTAGACAGTTAGATGTGTGTTTTGTTTGATTTCTTGATTTTTTTTTTTTAATTAGTGCTGCTAGTTAATTTTTAGATTTTGTTTTACATTTCTTTAAGAATTTTTCCTGTTTTTTTTCCAATTCTCACTTATACTAGACTAAAAGGCAGAAGTCTATAATAAAATTTATTATGCAATGCTTTACTCCAAGAGGCAAAAAGAGGCAAGGATCGGTTACCGAGTCAGAATTTGTCTGTATTCCCTACTGACTTCTCTGTATGTTCACTGTTTTTATACAAGGGCAGCAAAAACCCAGTTTGTCCATGACAACAAGCACAAAGCAGCAGCATCTGCAAATGATTGAAAATGCTCTAGCAACATAAACCATATATTACATTTGGGTACAATAAAAAAAAAAAAGTTCTATCGTAATATGAATTATTTTCCTATAATTTCGAAGTATTTAGTTTTTAGAGGAAATAGAAGAATTTTCCTGCAGGGGATGTCTGAAGGTAGAGCCATCTACTATTCTAATACCCTATAATAAGCAAGGTAAGTGAGATTTAACAACTCTGCAGGACTTAAGTTTATATCCTGCTTGGAAATTATAAAGTACAGTTGCAGACAGTCCTCTCTTTTTCCTGCAGCTCCTGTGAAAGAGTTGTCATTTTATTACATACTGAGCCTTTTAACCACAACACAATGCATTTCTGATTTTGTTGATCATGCATTTTAAGAATTTAGGTGTACCAAAAACACAAAGGACATATTTTGATAGATTTAAATCAGAAGCTACCCACCGGGAAGCAAGAAGAAATTAACTAAGGATGTTTTGCACATGCAGATTAATTAAAAGTGGCTTTAGGTAGCAAATATTTCAATTAAAATGGAAACTGAAAATTTTTGAGTATTTCTTGGCAAAATCCTTGTTCTTCACAGCTGACCTATTAATTCACATCAGTAGAAAAAAACCTCCCACGAAGACACCCTATTTGTTTTTTAACAAATTACAGTATTTTAGTAAGTCACAAAGGAAGCTAACATAATCTAATGTATTTCAGATCTGCCTGAGAATAAGTTTTCTGTCCAGCTATTCTGCTGCCATCTTAGCCAGTACAGAAAGCCAGTGTGGCTTTGTCCTTAGTCAGACTTCTCATATTCCATTTTACAGCTGTGAAACCTGTTAGTTTAGTATAGGCCGTTCTCTTTTAGTATAGGCCATCTATTTTACTGGACAAGTATCCCAGCTTCCTCCCAGGCATTTTGCACATGAAGAGACAACAAATGGAAAAGGAATGGTGACAACTCAGCTGACAGGCTGGTGCAGCACTCTGGCCACAAAAAAAAGTGACAGAAGGGAGGGGGAATTTAGACATTCTTGAGGCAGACATGAAGAGTGATAGTAGGCTGAGCAGCTGAACTGGGTAAGGGCAGAAGTCATGTGGAGGTGGAGCAGACTAGGCTGATTTGGAATTTGGGGATAGGAATAAATAACTAGGCAGATAAATAACTATGCTAGGCAAAGCATGGGGGGCTAAGGAGAAGAGCTTTTGGAACAAAGCAAAATTGACAGTTCTAAATGCATTTAGATGAGTCAGCAGCACTGATTGCCACACATGCACACACAGACAGACGCATCTATACTGCAATGACATTTTTTAAAGACAGAAATTCTTTGGTCAGTCTCCCATTGGATTTTGGAACACTGCAGCTGACAACACTACAGCTGCTCCTGTATCAAGGAAGAATTCTATCTGTAGCATTTTATCTGAAAATCCATAACTGTGTATAGCATATATTAGGACAAAAGTGGCCCTACTTTTAGGACACTTCTTAATACTGATAAAGCTAAATATTGGGAGGAAAGACTACTTTTAAATATCTGTAGTGTTATAATATTTTTATTAAGGAGATAAAATAAAAACAATATCCTGAGACTCAATTCCAACTGAATTCTTAAAGACTATACAAACTGAATGTAATTGTTTTGGTACTTCCTTTAGACTATTGGCAAATATTTGAAAATGAAGAGAACAAACTACTTACCATTCAGTATATTTAAGCAAAAATACTACAAAGAAAAAAAAAAGCATTACAGAAAAGCTTCACCTCTTCTAATAATGGCAGTAACACAAGGAGCTTTAAAGAAACTGTATTCTGAGACAGTAAAAACCACTGCTGTTCACAAGCAGCTGAGTCTTTGGGATGAAACCAGTGGGAGTTACACTGTTTACTTTAATGGAGCTATGATTTTACTCCTTTTTCATAGTAGTTGTTTTCTAAATTGCTACTTGCATTCACTTATCAATTTTCTTTAAGTAGCACAGTATTTACAACAGCAGCATGTAGTAGCATGAATTGGGTTAGCCACACTCTTGTGCTGTGTACTGCACTGGCAGTTAACACACCAGTGCCACATAATCATACGGTGGTAGAGACAACAACTTTTTAACATGGTTTCCCTCTGAAAAGGACTCCTCTAAAGTCCTATAGACATATGGCTCTTCTGCTGGCCCAGAATCACTGGTAGAAGAAAATAATGGAGTTCTACCTCAAGTGCATCCAAATCTAGTGAGTAGCAAGTGCATTTGGACAGGAGGTCATTAAAGAGTGCCCTAGAAAGACACACTGTTAGCAGAACTTGGCTCATAGATTTTGTTTTAGCAGGAGGGAATATAGGCACTAAGCCTTAAGAGTTCTAACCCCTAACTACAATGTATATCACTGCTATTTGTAAAAATTGTTTCCTTGAAGCCTGAGCATTTTGTCTTGAAGCAACTGAGTATATTTAAAATATCTCCCTTTTCCATCAGACCTGTTAATTACATTTTCAGTTTATGTCTTACATTTTACTGAAAATGTCTTTGTATAACTGGTTTCCTCTGTATTAAAAAAGGATATACTATGATAATACATATGATGAGCAATTCATAGAATCATTTAGGTTGGAAAAGACCTCTAAGATCACCAAATCTAAATATTAACCCAGCACTGCCAAGCTCATAACTAAACCATATCCCTAAGCAGCCTATCTACACATCTTTTACATACCTCTAGGGATGGTGACTCCACCACTTCCTTGGGCAGCCTGCTCCAATGGCTGAAAACCGTTTTGGTGAAAAAAACTTTTCCTAGTACCCAATCTAAACTTTTCATAGGACAACTTGAGACCATTTCTTGGCAAATCCCTTGTTACTCGGGAAAAGAGACAAACTCCTACCTCACACTACAACCTTTTTTTTTAGGTAGTTGTAGAGAATGATAAGGTAAACTGAAATAAACAATCCCAGCTCCCTCAGCCACTCCTCATCACAGTTGAACTTTACACCCTTCACAAATTTTGTTGTTGTTTTTTGGATATGGTCTAACACATCACATCTGAATCAGGAACTGATAGTGATCAATTTACAAGCTTCTATATTTATGGAGATTACTAAGTTCTGCTTCGGAATGTAAACTGATTGTTTAAAACAAAAAAAAGATTCTAACATTGTGGTCTTAGGCAAAAGAGTGAAGCATGAAGAAGAATGTAAACCAGGGAATGTATTTTGTAGAAATTTGGATGTTATCTAGACCAGAAAATATGAGCTACTAGCATCTTTGCAACGTTTGGTAGTGGCAGAGCTTTGCACTGGTGCTGACAATGCTCTATAAAATTAATTTGCTCCTGCTCTCAGGAACGATTTGTTGCAAATGACCTTTACTGCTGAAGACGAAGACAAAGAAAGGACATGAGATAAAAATGTGGAAATCAAAACCAAGGTCAAATAAAACCTGCTGAGCACCACACTTTCAAGTCAGCGAAAGGCAGCAATAGGCTTTGTAGAGATCACTCTATAACCACATGAATCTATAGGATTAGATGGGCCTAGTAATTGTTCTAGCATGTAGCCTACAAATTTCCTGAAGCAGATGCTCAATGAGATTTACATGCAATGAAACTTTTACGTAAAAAATTCATCATCTCCTTACAATAGTCTTCATCACCTTTCAGTAGTCTTTCTATTGAAACTTAAATGTATTTGTGAGATCATAAGAGGTATTGGTGTTTTCCCTTTCATTTACATGGTTTGTGCATGCAAGTTGTAAATAAACGTAAGAACACTGGCACTCATTCCTAAACAATCCTTCAGTCCATTGCAGTAAAAGCAATATAATACAGATTAAGTGCTTATATTTTCAGATTATACCTAATAACCTATAAAGTAATTTTCAGTCACAGTTCACTGGAGATAATTTTAAAGCATTAATATTAAGTCAAGGTGTCTTCACAATTAACTAGGCACTAAATACAAATGTGGTCTGATATACTGAGTTAAATATATGCAAGTAAACCCTTGCAGGCAAATGAGAACGGGCTTAATAGGAATTAAAAATGAACTCTATGTGTAGGTGTACACACAGTGATGTGCATTATTATATCTCAGTTGCTACAGCAGAGCGGGAACATTTGAACAAAGTTTATGTCACTATGAAGAATATTCAATTAGAAGTTACTTTTTGGAACTGGCAACAATTAAGGAATTTTTACAAATTAGTTATCTCTGGGCATAGTTTACAGCAATTTGCAGTATAGTAATTCATCTTTAGAAAGATGGAGGAAAACAATTTCAGACAATAGTCGGGTATTTTCTGGAAAAAAAAAAAACACTGTATAGAAAGTCATCCTTTGAATTCTTACATTTTTTTTCATATCCTTTCATCACGAGTAGCTTTAGTCATCAAGAATAAGATGAAGCAGATTAATTGTTCCCTGAGGGTAAAGTAACTTAAACCTAAAGTCTACTATATATGTATTTAACTTTGTAAGAAGTAAGTTTCCCATTGTATTTGTATTTTCTACTACCATTACTAAGCAGAAGTCTGAACAGAATCTAGAGTAATTAAGAAAGGGGAGAACCATGCAGAAAACTGTTCTTTCTCCATCACACTTATACACATATTTTGCATAAGTTTTAATATAACTGTATTATAAAAGAAATTACACTGAATTTGTCAAATTTTAGCGGACAGGGGTCGGTGGTTGTCAGTTTTCAGTTGAGTATGTGGTCAGTTATTGCTTTACTATCCATTTTAGTGATTCAATAAAATAGTATTAATAACATATAACAGAATCTTCCTCATCTGTTAATCTTGGTTATTTCCTGCCACTCAGAAGAAAAGGAAGTATTTCAGTGATGATCATGAAATCTTATTCATTTTCTTTTTATCTTCTTACATCTGGCTTAGAAGGCAATACAGGAAATGGTGTAAGTTATTTTAATTTGTTAACTACATATATATGTGTATGTTTCTTAAGAAATTTTCAGTTTTTCCTCGGCATATATATTTCAGTAAGAAAACTATTTGAACTATTATAAACACAAAGTTAATTGGAAAGAGGGTTTTTGGGCTTTTGCCTCTAGAAAACATTTGTCATAAAGCCAGTAATCTTTCTTTAAGATGTTTTACTTTTCCTTTGATAGTTCTGAAAACAGACTTAGCTTGGCTAGCAAACTTCTGGGTCTAATTTAATTATATTTTGAATTGGTGTGAAAGTTTGCTAGGATATAAATGAAACTGTTGTTTAAAGCAGTCTCAAAAAGGGAAGCCTGAAAGGATGATGTCCATCAGAAATGAGTCTTCTGAGAGGTCTGCCAAGGTGACTGTAAGAAGGTTTTTTGATGCCATTTTCTTTCTCCTGCAAAATCTCATATATGCCTCTACTTAACACATGAAAGAAGAAAAAAAAAATGAACTAAAGCTGGAGGACTCAAAGTAAAACAATACTGTACTGCCAGCTACTTGTTTTGTACCCTAGTCTAAGGCAGAGGCTGCATGAAGACTAATAACTGCTGCAAGCTTGAAACCTCTGGGTAGTTTTACATTGTCAAGTGTTTCCACAGGGTAGGCTCCACTCCACAGTACTTCTAAATGAGGGATATGCCTGAACACACAACTATGCATTAAGCAAGCAGTGGCAGAATAACATCCCATGCATTGGACACCTCTGAAATATCTGTTTTAGCTGAATCCTAACAGTTTCAGATGCAAATGCACCACTTGAAACAAAAAACAGTAAGCAAGTATGAATACTGCTAACCTGATGAACTAGGTAGTGTTTTCTAGGTTATATCTGTAGTCACTGAATTTGTTTCATATATTAAAAATTCTGGTAGATCTTTTAATTTCCAAATCACAAAACAAGATAAGCTAAACCTAAGTGTAAAAAAACGCCTTTCAGATAATGAAAGCAAGCTGTAATACCAACAGGAATTCTACTGTATCCATAGCTTAGGATACCTTCTCTCATCAAGGCAAAAGTAACAGTTTCATAATGACCTGGGGCTTGAATTAGTAGTGTTGCAATAACTTAGTAATGGGGGAATTTGGTGAGTACTGTTGTAGGAGTTTAATACTGGGGGAATTTGATACCAAATGAAACATTTGCGGTCACAATCTCTCCTGGTGAGGAACATAACTGAAAAAACAGGGAAGAACCATAGCCATTCCAAGATCAATGGATTACTTCCACCATCACCTCTATCAAAAATGTTTAGCTCAATGAACAATTCTTGAAATTTCAAAACAGAAAAATCGACAGTTTTTAAACACAGGAAACATGGTGGTTTTGATTCACAATTATTACAGATAAAGTACTGACTTCAGACACTGCATTGAGGAATTAAGACATCATATAGACAATATTGGTGAAAATAGTAGGAATAATCTGTCTACTCTGACTCAAATAGTAAACCAGAAAATTATTTACTTTTTCTGAAAAACGTAACACTGCAAAATTATAAAAGAGTCATGCACAAATCACTGCCTAACTGAAAAGTCATTTTAAGGTGAAATAAAACAGGACTTTAAAATCTCAGTTTTCATTCAAAGGGGAAATTTAATCTGCATCTCTTAAAGGTGCAAGAATTTTAGAATTATAAATGGATTTTAATTCATGATAATAAATTGCTCTACCTGTAAATATATAAGGATATTTAACTATAATGCTCCATATTCTGTGGCCCTATAACTGACTTCTGCCTGACATCTCAATATGAGAATGAACTGATCACTTTTAATAGAAACACTAATATAACTGGTGGATGTATAATAAAAGAGGTCCAGAAGTTCACTTTACTCGATTAAGACATTTAAAGGCTAGTATGGAAAATAGAGAAGATTTTAGAATTGTGCTCAAATACATGACCTTTGGAACACAGAAGCCAAGAAGAAAAGCTACATTTCTTGTTCAATAAAGTCAGAAATATAGTTGTACTATATTTCTATATTTCTATCTTTTCCACTTTCTTCCGTTCAGTTTCTGCATCATGATTTCCTTTAATACAATTCTCACTGTACAAAACTACTACAACACAGGTTAAAGAAATGGCAAAGGCATTAAAAAAGTGCAATTATGCATTTCAAATACAAAATTACATATAAATAAAAAAGATAAAAATTTCAGATCTTAAAATCTCTAGTAGTATGAACCATATAAAAAGTAGAGATCTGGTGTGAAAGACAGCAATTACTGTCTAACCACAGGTATGGTTAAATAATAAAGTTTATATGTATAGATACAGAAATAGGCCTTACTAGAAAAAACAAACAAACAAACAAATACACTTTTCATACAGTTGTTGTTGAAATACAATGGAGCTTACTTTAATATATCAGCACTTCTAACATTCTAAATGCTATTGAGATTATAATATTGTATTTTCACTTTTCTTATTTTCCTGAGAAGTGTCTACTGCCAATTCTGAATGTATTTTGTAAGAAATATAAACAGACTTGCTAGAATGCACGCTCATCCTAAATTGATGTCTTGCATTATATGTCTGGCAGTTTTGGGGGGAACATTACAGAGCCATTTATTAACAACAACAAATCTGTTTTATTTATTTAAAAAAGTATGACTATTTATACAAATGTCAGAAAGGATGATAAACATTTCTATATAAGATAGACATGTGCTATCCTGTGAAAGATAATTTGGGTAGTCAGCAAATCCCTAATGGCACAAATGTGAGGAGACACTGGCCAGAAAAATCTGTCTGGTTTTCAGAATGTGCAACACTTCTCTTAGAGAAATAAAAGGGTCTCTCACTAAAATCTTAGCTGTCACATTAGCATTAAATCAGTGCCTGCCAGCAAACATGGTAAAAGGTTGTTAAAGGTTCTCATTGTAAATACTATTTTCCTGAGAGCTTCAACAATACTACAGAAAAGGGCTCTGGGCTGAAGTGTGGAATATTTCATATCTCTTAGAAAGTGTGTCTTTAGGCACTTATTTTTTAATTCCTTCACTGAGATAGGTCATAATCTTGAAAAGCAAAGCTTAAGTGAAAGCAATAGGATGCAATTCCTAAGGATGTTCAAGCACTGGGCACACAACATGCAACTTGCAATCTGATCCTCCTTGCTGGGATCCCAGTCAGAACTTGGTTCCTTAGAATTCCTTTAAATTAAATTGATTTAAGACTACCACAGTTTAAAGATTTTTTCTTTTTTTGGATTAAGAGCTGAATTCATATATTTCCATGAGAAAACTCTTCATGAGTATTCACACACAGGCATTTCTCCATCTTTCTATTGTAAAAGAAGAACCAGATGTACCACTGAGAGACCAATCTCCACTGAATTAATCCCATTTCCCCCAAGGACAGCTCCAGAACAGCCATCATGAAGGTACTTGGAAAGGGAAACATCAGTATCAGTCATGGAAAGAAAAATTGTGAATATGAACAAAGGCCTTAAAAGGTCACAAAAGTCAAAGATAATGCACCATCTGAACAAATGCTGGAGTGACATCCAATCTGTACATGTACAGAAACAAGATGAGCAAATACCATGTATCTCTTAAACAAAAAAAAAGAGAGACGGCATTATTTCCTGAAAAAATACAGATTAACACATTAGATTAAAAAGAAAAGCCTTCCCATTATATATCTCAGCTAGTCCATATTGGAAATGTAGGAGTGAGCCTAGACTGCACTTCTATTTGCCACCAAATAAGGATTAGTACAAATCACATAGGGAATGCCCCCAAAGTATGTGTGAAATACAATGCATTGAATTGCTCCTAAAGATTGGCATTTTTTCAACAAAAAATTCAGTTGCTGTTAATTTTGTCATTGAAACTTTTAAATTTTTTTGCCATCTCTCAAGATAGTCAGAAACAGAATTCATCCCTAAAAGACAAAACAGTGTTTCAAATAGTGTATCATCTATTTAGCAAAACCAGAATGAAAGGTTTAAACATTTTATAAAACATTGACCAGCTCTATGTGTTAGTAATGGTATATATACAACAATTTTGAGTCAACACCTCCCTTTCATTTCAACCACTGGAGTTCAGTATCTCGGCAAACAAGGTCATAAATCCCTAACAGTAACTGAAGCTAAATGCTTTTGATCATAACTTAATGGGGGAAAAAAAATTAATGGCATGTTATGGAATAATGATAAGGTAGATAAGACTACTTTTAGCTAAGTATCATTAGCCTGTAAGAAAGAATTAGTAGACCTCCATAGAGCCTGAGGTCATATCTAAACAGAAAAGAGCTTGATGACACTGAAACCTGGAAGGTATACAACAACTGCAAAAGCAGTACTGAGAACAGGCTTATCTGGTGCACTTAAGTAAACCAAGCCTTCAACATGTTAATTTAAACATTATGTATCTGAGCATAATTAGACCTGATCTGAACTACTTAAAGTTTAATGCTGCAGTCTCCTTTATACAGAAGCAGGAAGCTAGCTACTGGATTAATGGATTTTGTCTGAGAAAGGGAGAAGGATACTTCAACACTGGAAAGACAGAAAAGATTGCCATACAAAAAGAGGACAAAAATTTAATTAACATTTCACAAGTGGCAACTGCTGAGTTCAACAAGCAATAGTGCTTGCAGTGACTGTGCTAGTCTACTTTAACTAAAGAGACTGAATTTCTTATTAATACATCAATTGAAAAAAGGTAGTTTACTAAACCATTTGTTTTAATATTTTTATTTTTCTGAAGTAATAAAAGAACTTTTTAAAAAATCTAGGGAGGTTCCAAATAATTTCTATTTCTCTCTCTCATGGGGCAACTATTTTGTTACTATTAACATTTGTTTTACTAATGCACTACTCTATTGCAAAATTTAATGCATTTCAGTGTGAAATAATAAATAAGAATACCCAGCCTACATATGATCTGTAAAATTCAACAGGAAGGGGAACCATAAAGACGTGCATAGGTTAAGCCCAAGGCCAAACATATCAGCAGAAACAAAGTCAGAAGTTCATAGATTAGCTGTTTTCTTATCAATTAGCATGGTTTGATATATTTTGTAAAACTACAGGTGAAGATTGCTTGCTGCGTAATAATGTATCCTAATAACTCTCAGTGGGAACATCCATTTGAAGGAGAAAGGAAGTATGGGAAAGAGAATAGCAACAAATTACTAGAAAGCTAGTATTCACTAAACAGTTATAAAAAATTCACAAAAGATACATTTTATTGACTAGTGAGGGTGCATTTATCGCTTACCTAACACAGCAAACTACTGAGAACTAGAAGATGTATGGTTCAGTGAAAACTAATTTTAATGGAAAGTTAATAAGCAGATATAAAGAAAAGTGTCTTTTGTCAGACAAATATACTGAAGTCCACATTGGTCTACCTAGTACAAACTATAATACAAAACTCAAGTTGGACATTTAACAAACGTGGTATATTTTGGACAAGTGAAGATGGCTTTTGTAAAGGAAATTATTACTTTTTAGACATACAGAAGCGCTTTTTATCCTTCAAGAGACACGTGAATGTGAGTGATTTGGTTGCCTGGAGTTGCTCGGTAGGAGTCTACCTTGGATTTGCAGGTGGTTTTTCCTAGAGTTTCTCAACAAAGGCTATTATAAAAAGTAAGCAGGTAAGAAGGCAGGCACGTACAACAGAGACTTAAAAAGTAAAGCAGTAGAGAGAGGTAAAGATCCAATTCCTGAAATTGAGAGACATTGCTGCGAGACTTTTTCAAAGAGCTTTTCTAGGGCGTGTGCTGCTCAACATTCATTCATAAATGATCTGGGGAGAGGGATGAGGGTTGTTGAGAAATGTTCCTGATTGGAGTTATTTGGGTTAGCCAGGACAAGGACAGACAGCATAGAATTCCAGAAATTCTGTACTCACAAGCCTGAGTGACAAGGCAAAACAATGGCAGAATAAATGCCCTGCAATTAAATGTAAAGTGGTACACAAGAGAGGTTGAGGGAAGGTGGGAAATTTAACGTAGTGGGCCTGGAGTTGACAGTCACCCTGGAGAAATGAGCCCAGAGTTGGATAACCATTCAATATTGGTATTAAGTAAGAACTAAGAAGGAAAAGCTGAGGTAATGATTTTGAAATAGTATAAATCTAAGAACTTCTCATACTTTGAAAGCCACAACTAGGACGCAAAATCCAAAACAGGGCATGAAAGATGAACAACTTCTATACAGAGTAGGATACTTCTCTTGAAAAGATGCTCTCCAAAGAAGGATATAGATGAAGCTCACAAATCACTGATGGCATAAAGGGAATGGATTGTTTACATCTCCATCAAATTCAATGCAATGTGGATTCAAATTAGGATAGACAAAATCACATTCAAAACAACAAAAAAAGTTCTTTATGCACTAAATGAACAGGGCAGCAGACCCATGCAACTCATATCTGTTCTAAGACTTGAACAGGTTTCTAGGAATAGATGCAGGGAACCAAAATACAACAAAACCTCAATCTTTAGAAAGCACATACATCTGATGAAATTCCCTCAGCTAAAACTGCTGGAGGCTGGGGAAATCTAGTTCTAGTTCTTACCCTTCCCTGGGCATATATTTATGATCACTGCCCAGAGACAGGATGCTGTCCAGACAATTCTTACCCTAACCCAATACAGCCATTCTTCTTTTGCTATGTTTCCCCTAGTCATTACTTTTAGGCAGCTTCCAGAAGTGGGCATGGATGCCTTTGAGGCACCTAATCCTGTTGATGTGTGATACATCTAAAATATTTGCTTCTCAGTTTTGGATTACTCTGGGAGGGCAGAAGGGAAGAAGAACCATAAAATGTAAGTGCTACAGGACTTCACTTACAAACTCAGGCATCTTTAAGTGGATACTGAAATGGATTTCTGAAATGTCAGGAATTTTTCATGCTTTTTCACTCATTTAGTTCAATGAGTTTTTTGCCTTATCATGTCCATGAAGTATCTTGCTTCAAATGCTAGTATCTTATAAGTGAATCAGTAGACAAGCACAAACATGAAATCTCTCTGAAAAGTTAACGAGTTTCCCAAGGAGAATTGCCCTTTGCTATTGAAGAATATCTCCTGGCAACAATTGGAATACCAATGAGATTAAATGCAACCTTCTCTAAAGCTTTTCAAATGAAACAACATGGCTTTATCATAGCAAGAAGTAGTAACACTTCATTTAATATGTACATTAATTATTGCTGAATTATAATGGATTGTCTAAAAAGTTGTATAATATTCACATTAATACTAAATTAATTCATTATGATGAGTGTAATTACAATGAATACTAACTAAATTAATGATAGCTAGACATGCTAGAAAAAGTGTTACCCATTTACTTGACATGTTCCAAATGGAATATATTTTGTTAATGTTTTTGGAAGAGTAGTGTGAATAGTTCAAATAGTACCGTGAACCAGAGTGCTTAGCAGAGGGGGTTTTTTTAGTAACATTGAACAAATTATTTTACAGTATGTTCAACTTCTATCCACATATACATCAATAATGCAATCTGAATCAAATAAAACTACTAAATCTTCAAATCAGTCTTATGCTTCTGTTTGTATTTAGTTTCACTTATACACACATTTCAATAAAATCCCATACGCATGGTCAGAAAAACAGGAAGCCAGGAAACAGATTTGTTTATGCTGCTGTGCCCCAGTTTTGCACTCCAGTATTCATTCCGGTGTGCACTCTACAGATCAACCATGTTCCAGGCAAAGCCTGATGTCAGGTGGTATGTTTAGCATGCTTCTGCATTTATATTTCTTGACCTGTTGGCCTAAGCCTTACATAAACTATTCTTGCCGATGGCAAAAGAAATCTGGCTTGGGAATTGTATCTGTAGCCACATGCCAGATGTCTCACAGGCTCTCACAGAGTATTAATTGTTCACCAGTTTTCAAGGAAGAACACAGTTTTATCAATAAGATAAAATTTTAGTGGATTTAGAAAAATAAAATGTGATGCCTAATTCAACAGGGGAAACAAAAAGAATTACTTACAATGCTCTTTTCAATCAATGCAATGCAATTTTGCTGCCATCTGTGAAAACAAATAAAGCAAAAGAAGTATTACTTCACATAGGTCAAAGAAGTATAAAAAATTATGTACAAGTAAAGAGAGTATAATTAGATGTTATAGTACTAATAGGCAACTAAAATATTATCATACTTATTCTTCCTCTACTTTGATTCAATACGTTGATTCAAAGCCAACGTCATCAACTGGATTCCTTGTTTTGCACAAATATATCCAATACAGCATAAACTGTAAAAAACATTCGTTGCTTTGTCCAAGGAAAAGAAAAATCAGTGGATTAGAAGGGCAAACAAGGATTGAAAATGCTGCCAAACACTTGACAAAACATCAAAACACAGCTTGATTCTTTGTTCACACAACAGAAGATACAAAGGAAAAAGTATCATCCTTTAACTTTCCTTGTATTGTATTTCAGAGGAAGATGAACTGTAGCCTTCCGGCGATCGCTAATGCAGTGTTTGTATTCTGTGTTGAGATTATCCACTTGGGTGCTGCACCGCAGCTCCCTCGGCTGTTTTGACACTGCATCCAGATGCTCCAATTTTGCTTCAGTGACTCAAGAGCAAAGCCAATATGCCTTAAAGCAATGTTCAAAGGGTTAGGTCTTGATGAACAATTAAAGCACTCAAAGGAAGTGTTTCTGAACATCTCTGACTGGCGCTAAGTGACTTAAGTGGCCTTAGTGTGACATCCAGGCAGGGAATATGTAATAGAAAGATTCAGTTCTACACTCAAGGTGAATGTAGATTTTGCCCCACTTTTAAAGGAAAAATAGAAGAGTGCAAGTACAAAAGAAAAATATTCATGATTTTAACTGCAGTATATTGGTTCTAGAAAGGGTGAATATCTGTCTGCTTTATATAAACCCCTTTAAAAGGCCTAGTTAGAAATATTTAATAAAGTTGCATTTATCATATATTCCCACTTTCTTGTTAGAGACCAAAATAATTTACTGTTTTAGCTTAAAGTGAATGTGCACTCCTGTAGAATCTAAGCATATTTCCACAGAAAATAAATATCTATGTAGTTCAATGTACTTCAGTAGTCCATAAATGAAAAGTTATCTGAGTGTTTTGTTGAGAAACAAATAATTATAATTCTGTATGTGCTTCACTTTTTTTTGGTGAAAAAAGCATAATTTAAGCTGTTTTATTTATTATTTCCTGTTTTCATTTTTCATTCTTGAGATTTTCCTTGGTTTTGAGAAAAATAAGCTAGGGAACATTCCCATGTTTGCAAGAGTTTCACTTTGGGGTTTGTTTAGTGTTTTATATATACATATATATTTTTTTTTTTAAGTTCTCAAGTACCAATTTTAGTCTTCTGATAAGAGATGAAGTAAGAAAACAATTTCAGGAGGCAAATGTCATTGCAGAAAGTACCTGAAAAATGACAATGCATGATTTAGGTTGGAAGACATAGATCTGATACAGAACACAAACTGTGTACCAGGTGGGAGTTAACTGTGGGAAATCTTGAGAGACACAAGCTAAGACTGAGGAATGCCCTGAAAGAAATTTTGTGGGGGTAGAAAAAAAACACCAAACCAAAAATCAATGCCAAATATCACTTTACAATCTCTGTAGCACCTTCTCCTCCTTTGTTTCTGTTAACTTTGCATCTAGCTGCTGCTGCCAGTTAGCTCACCTACCGTGCTGAGTGGGCAGGACAGAAGAAACACATCCGAGTTTGCCTGCCCTGTTCCTTTCACAGTCAGGTTACAGGTTTCATCAAACCCTACATGCAGTGCAAAAGTTGCTCATGTACTGAATCTTCATACTTCCATCTGCTTTGTATGAATGGAGAACCACTTTAAAGATTTGTATCTTGGATGCTTGTTTTGAATTTTGCTAAATCCAGTTTTTCTTATTTAGTGAAACCCATAAAGTAAGATTCTTAGATATAAAACAGAACATGCATAAGAATTATTATTAAAAAAATTACCATTTTTAATACACAGTTTAAATCTAAGAATGTGCAGGTCAGAGGAAAGAAATAGACATTATTTCTATTTAATTATTGCTTTCATTTCCGTAGTTCAGAAATAATTTTCAATCTCAGAAATAGAACATTGGCTGAAATATCCTAATTTCTCCATAATGGAAACTAGATTTAGTTTTATGGACTAAGAAGGTCCAGCATTATCAAGAAAGACAGATTATTAGTTAAAATAGGATTCAGGATGCCCTACTAGCAATAGTTTTGCTTGAACAATGCACTGTATCTTCTTGCAAAAAGGTCAACAAGCAACAAAGTATGAATTAGCAAATACACCTGACTCTCCCAGAAGGAATGTTGATATCTTTGGGTGTTTGGATTAGAAATCTTCCAGAAAAATGCATTATTTTGTGAGAACTGACACATATGAACAACTATAAGTTCAAGTACATTTCCTATCAGCATTTAATAAAAAAGCATAAGCAACACAAATCTATCAGATATTTCAAAACAGTTTTCTGATTAGAAGTGGGGGCATCAAGGCTGCCTAAACACCTACTATGGTATAACCACCTTCTAGGACAATTAATGTACAGGGACTATTACACGTTGGATCTCTGTGAATATGTGTAATCAAAAAATGAATGGATTTCCTTGTTTTCCTGGGTAAACTTCTGAAAGAGAGAGATGAAGAAAACTAGCCACTAAGGTTTAGGAAACTAGACTTGGTTATTCCTCTTGTGTCTTGATCATTCTAGTTTATATCTCTTGGAGAAGGAAGGTCGCTGTGTTCTTGACCATTACTCCACTGATATAAAGTAAAAGCTTGGGAAATCAAGATTAACACCAAGATTTACTCTTTCTAGGTACCATTCTTGTCCTTTATTACAGCTCTAAAGGAAGGGAAAATCATTCACTAAATTAAGATTTGGGAACTCTGCGTTTCACAACTGGTACCAGCAAACCTTCTGTGTGACTCTGTACAGATTTGCAATATTTGACAACTTGTTCTGTATCTGTACAGTACTACTGAGACATTTTCCTGCAAAAGATTAACAGCTGACCTTTGCAGGTATGATTTATCTAGCTTGACTTTTCCCCATAAAAAAAAATTACCTATACTTTATTCTGGCTTTTCCTTGCATCCGTTGGCAATGTAAAAGGTAGAGAAAAATGACCCAGATTTCAGAAACAATCATTGTTCCTTTTGTATTGATCCTTCTGCCTGAACTGAAAAAAGCACTCGTGGCCAGCAAGTTCTACTACTCCTTCTCAATACAGGCATGCTAGCTCAGCTCAGTACAAGTTCTTGAATTAGGAAGTGTTAGGAAACATGGAAGCATATGAAAGAGGGCTTTAAGTATTATGTAAACAATTTTCAGTTAGATATTTTAACAAAAAGGGTATTGAAAAAAAAAATCAATCATCTTCCCCTTCCTCTGCAATTTAACTAAAATTGTGCATTTAGGGACAAAGAAAACCATCCTATGATTTCATTTGGAACTGACAGAAATATTCAGGAAATATTTAGGAACAAAAAAGGTGAGGAAAAAATATTTAGGAACAAAAAGGGTGAGGAAAAATTATTCTTTTACATTCCCAAAAGTAATATTTTTCTTCAATCATCAATTTGTATACTTGCCGGAGACACAGGCAACTCTGCAGAAGCTATTTAAACACAAAACTAAAGAACTGGAAATGAAAGATTAGGCTTACACGCTCTTTGTAAATCATTCATGGAAGTAAAGAGAATCCCCCTCTCTTCACTTATTCAATAGCTCTGCGGTTAGGGCCTCATCTGATATACAATGTGGGACAATCAGGTTCAAGACCTTGTCTGCACATTCTTGAACCCACAGTTTCACCTTCCCAAAAGAGTTCTTAAACCAGTGAGAAATCTATAATTGGCTTCTCTCGATCCCCATGGAAAAAGCTGTTCTGCATGGATTATTTAAATACTGAGTCAAAGAGAGAGAACGACTCTTTGGTCTGGTGGTTACAGAATTCACTTGGGAGGCACACAGCTCAGTCAAATAGCAAGATAGTTCAGGTGAGAGCACACCACTGCAGAATATCCAGTGGTTAGGTGATTACCCTAGAAGGTAGAAAATAAAGGTTTAAATCTCAGCCTGGGGGATGGGGTTGAAACCTAGTCTCCTATATATAGGAGCTATTGCATTAAAAAACATATGGTGAGATCTTCAACTCTGTGGGGGTAGAGTGGGTGGAGATGGGAAGACGAAGTAGAGAAAACAGTTGTTATCTCTTCACTACTAGCTTTGTGAATCTATTCCTGTACCAAAAACAAAAAATAAAGCCATCACAAATTCAGTCTGAATTTTGACAGCTTTTAAAAATGTTAGCAATCAATTTATTCACTAGAGTTATATCCAGATAGCTAATGCAAAAACACATTGTCTTCCTTGCAGGCTCAGATCAGACTCCCAAAAAAAGACTGGATTAATCTTTTTGCATGTATGAAGCTGCCCTATATATATAGTGTACATATACAGAGTAATCCTTGTGGAGTTAAGATTAACTGCTATTTAAGAACAATGCTATGAATTACATTCTAAAATTCTGTGTGATGAGATGGAAATATTACAGTAGAAGCTTACTTAATATTTCAAATTATGCAGGGTATATTCATCAGACACTTTATGAGAAAGGAATGATCATACTTTTTTCTTTTTTTTTTTTTTTGGAGATCATATCTGGACACCAGAATGCAGTACAGTTCATCTGGTACTAGTATCTTCCTATTTCTTGTATCATTGTTGTCAGCCTCCTATTTAAATGCAGTATTTTGCATTTCATTTATTATATAGCGCCTCCAAACACACATTTGAGTCTGTTTTATGAGAAACTTAATTATTTTATTTTATAACAGAAAAGTAAACCTTAATTCCTGAGTACTTGCCATCAACACTGATCTGAGAATTCATTTACTTACCTGAACATTAGATAAGGACTTTTGTTGTTTTTCATATTTGAACAAAGCATTATTCACTTACAGTATTTAAATCTTATTTTACTTTGAATGTGAATATTTCTCTCCTAAAACCTTCATTTTTTCTGACAGCATTCAGGCTTTCCAGGGATATCAATGACAAGTTAACTGAATGTAAATCTTTCAAACACAAAGTGAGTTTCAACAGGAAAAGGTTGCTGAAATTGGAAAGTTAAACTAGAAATAGCTTAATACAATTACTCCAATAATTTAATTTGCCCAATGTATAAATGTTACATATTCAGAAATACTCAAGCTGCTCCTACACAGCATTATTGCCTGCTGGCATCTAAAAGCACACACAGTCACTAATTCTTAACAAGAGTGTAAGAATATGCTGCTGCTTTCACACAGCACTATTTTTCACAATATGAGTGCTGGCAAAAATAAGAAAATATTTTCAAATTTTCCAGCTAACAACAAGAATTAATTTTTTTTATATATATATATATATTTTTTTTTAATCTATCTTTTTGTCAATGACCATGCTCATTTGCATAAACTCTGCTTCTTGTGGAAAGTCTAATTTTATGATTCCCATGTTACATTCTCCCCTCAGCACTTCCAAAAAAGTAAAACATCTTTTCCAGGTAAGGAGTTCATACATTTTTAAATTGAATATCTTGGGGGAGGGGAAATAAAGTTTTAGTGTTGAAAATTTCTAATTTTCAACTGACTCAAAAATAAAATAATCTTAATATAAATCTGCTTTATGAGAGTATTTTAGACCTGTAATGTTAAATGAAGAATTATTGGAAAGTGCTGTACACTAATAACATTCATGTTGGTTTTATCTCAGATATATAAACAGTAGGTATTATGGGGAAGATCATCCTCTTATGACTGACATTTGGAGCAGGTGTCAGCGCTGGTAATAGTGGGAATTGTTATTTGGGTTTTCTTGGCTATCGTACCAGCCTGCTTATAAATATTCTGTGGTCTAAAGGTACTTTCACATAAAGGATAACCTGACACACTTGTAGAATTTTGTTTTATCTACATAACAAGTCTTTGACAAAGGAAAAATATTGCTAAGTGGGCTTCAAATATTTTTTAATATATTATGGATCACACTGTAGAAAAAATACCAAACAAACCATATCAAATTTTTTTTCTCATCATGTTATTCAGAAATACTCATAAAGTGAAAATATCTTAATGCATTCGATATGTAAGCGAACTGGAAAAGATTCAGGTTTTGCTAATTACTTCTGTAAAAAAACTCAGTTCACACCTGTATTAGTTAAATACACAGACGTAGTTTTCCAAAAGCACTGTATGATTTTTCTACCTGCTCACTCCTGGATGATAATTCACCTCTACTTGCTTCAAGTCTAGCATCACTGAGGAAAAAAAGCATGAATGGAAAACTCAGTGCCAGACAAGGCAGCTTCCATCATAAAAAAGAATGTTTATGGCTGAATCCTCCATGATCAGGATTGGGCATAAGATTTTATCCCAAATAAAAACCCAACACATCAACAAAAATCACACCAACACCACTTAGGCAGACTATTTTTAGCATTATATTGCTTTTCTTGTTTTTTAACTCTGAAATAGAGAAGGACAAAGCAAAAATGTACAGCTCAGAATAAAAATACACAGACTTTTTTTGTGAGAAATTAGTTTAAAAACCATACAGTGATCCTCTGTGACTAAACAAATAATTAGATAAAAAAACCTGATTAAGAAGAGAAAACTAATATAATAAGACAGTTTGGTCTTTGCACCATATTCTTATCCAAAATTTTTCACTAATTTATCCGCCTGAAAAAAGAAACTCAATTATTCCCGGGTTATTGGTCTCAATCTCACATAATAATTTAGGCAGTGTAACAGCACAACTAACTTCAATTCCATTCTTCTTAATTATGTAACATGAAACTCCAATTTTATTACTTTTGTTGCTGAGAAAAGGGGAAAAAGCCACTGTATTTGTATTGTCAACTCATTTCCAGTCCTCCTAAGGGTCTTTTTTCTTACCAAAGTGAAAACCTTTCACAATCTTAAATATCAGTTTTTATTTCTTTAATTGGGTGTTTCTATCAGGACCTTTTCAGTGAACTCTTCACATTTTGATATACTTCTGCTTCACTACTCTAGCTGATTGTCTCAGAGGTTGTGCAGAACACATTCCTGATCTTCACGAAAGCCGCTTTCAAGGTCTTTCATATTCTGCCATAATCCTCTAGTAATTACAAAGGCTCTCTTTGCAACAATAAGCAAGTCTGAGAGGAGTTCTATAACCCTACATCACACATTAAATTGTACTTGGACATTTCAGTTAAATGTCCTTCCCTTGAGCCCCCAACTTGCATACAAAATCTGCAAGATGCCAAAACACAAGAACTGAAAGGTTATGATGATGGTAACTGTCTCTATACAAAGCATTGATTAAATGAAATACAAAACACAGCTTGGATAAAGGCTTTAGTTGGGGAGCAGTTAAGTCCTCATTAGAAAAGCAAAGTTGACAGAGCTTAAAAACACTTATTTTATGCCTGATAATCATTAATCATTTTTACAGATCTTTTTCTCCCCTAGGACTTTAGAAGTGCTTTCGAATATCCCTCTGTAAGTACTCATACTTTTGCTTTTGTTTTGTTTTATTTTTAAGGGAAAACTGTCTCTTCCTGTCAAAGGAAAGACCTTGCCAGATTTTTGACTCTGTTGCAGTCATTGCTTTCAGGTATATGACCCATGAGCTATCAGAAGTCACCTTTCCAATTGCTGTACATGTGTGAAGGAAAAATGTACAATACATACCTAAAAAAATAAAAAAAATCCTCTTTGCCCTCTTGTCTTTTTCATTCTTTGAGTTTTCTCTATTTATTGCGTGTTGATCAAGAACATAATCTTGTGGGGTTTTTTTATATCTTCAAAGGGCTACACCAAGTTCCACCTACAACTCAAACCAAAAATTATAAGGGTCCAGAATAAAGTAAACCACTACCATACACCTGATCTTACCTTGGTCTAAAAAGCTACAAAGAAAAAAAAAAAAAAAAAGAAAGTGCATTATGCAGTTTCCTGCCAATACAACTGGCCTAAACTACGTAAACTAACATGGGGTAAGAATACTGTACCATAAAAATGATCTGAAAACAGTCTCTACTTTTCAAAAGCCATGCATAATGTTAAGATCAATTTTATTTAAAAGCTTGTGATACTAATTTCTGATACTGTGGCAGTATTAAAGATGCCTTCTGTTACCTGTTAGCTTAAATTTTCCTACTTAATATATGCTGTGTTTTTCACTTGGTGGTGGACTATTCCTTACAAGGAACTGGAGGAGCCAATATCTCTTGAGACTAGGGAAGTGTGCAAATCATTTTCCAAATTCTGTGAACGACATCTGAAAGAAAATCAAATGAACTTTTTTTTCCTCATTTATTTTGTTGATACAGTAACTTTAACACTTATACCAAACACAGAAAACAAGGAGAAAAAAATCCAGTAATACGTTCCTCACTTTTTGCTTAATAAGTCAGTTGTTTGAACAATCAGCAATTCTATGGAAATCTTATCTTTGCACTTCAGCTTTACCTGAAGGCTATTTAACCCCTATTTTCCAGGAAATTCTTATCTTTATTATTATAGGCAGTTTGTTGATAAGTATGTTTCTGTCTCTCCTGATGAAATTTCTTATTACTTTTAATAAATATTCATATACTCAATGAGACAGAGACAGTAAAAAATATTCTATTCCCTGTCTGTTGAAGCAATTTACATGGGAAACCCAAGTTCTAATTACTATGCTAATGAATATATATATATTGCATAGAAAGTGGAAATACACCAACAAAGGCAATGTCTGAAGGTGTTAAAATTAAGGCACTTGCAGGAAAGAAGATGCGGGTTAAAGTGAGATTTGCCTTCCCCTTCACCATGTGAACTGGCAATTTTTTAAAAGCTTTTTCATTGAATGAAATGGGCCAGTTAAGACTGTCTTTAAGTCAGTTCATAAATTAATTCTGGATTTACCCATCTTGTTACTTTCATCTAACTTTGCTGCTTGTAAATTAAGAGTAGTCACACATGCATGGTTTATGCATTCAAGTTGACACACTGCTGCAAGTGCAAAAAATACAGTTTGGAAGAATTTCACTGTGTTTCTGGAAACAATTGTAGGTAAAAGCTATTATGGAACATGCACATTTTAATTTGATAACCTTATATTAGCAGGTGCAAACTTTGAGTTCTGTCTCCACTCATAGTCACTTTATATTAATTTTAATTCAAGAAATATTTGTCACGAGCAACATCCTACTCCCTAAAAGCCCGGAAACCAGTGCTAACATGCAATGGTAGAAGGCACTTTGTAAAGTGTTACTAAATAAATAAAACAAAAGCAACATGGGAATGTATGGCTGTTTCCCCTTAGGAGCCTCTCCAGAATGCATTATACTTTAGTAAGAGTACGACACGATCAATCAGAGATGACAATAATTAGGCTTGTATAAGAAAAAGGCAACCTCCCCCTTCCTCATAAAGCATGAATGGAAAACAGTAAGAGTTAGGAAGTACTCCAAACGTATAGAAACACAAAATGAATATGACCTTGATATGAATAATTCAATGAGTGCCCATGAGCTATATACATCGAATAGTGAAGGTGCACACCTTTGCTTCTTTAGTAAAGGAAGTATTAAGGTCTGAAACGTAAGGAACAGTGGTTATTTAGCCTGGAGAAAAGTGGCTCGGGGGAGATCTTACTGGTCTCTACAAATTCCTGAAAGAAGATTATAGTGAGTTGGGGATCAGCCTCTTCTAGTGGCAACCAGTGACAGGACAAGGGGAAATGGCCTCTAGTGGTACAAGGCAAGGTTCAGGTTGGATCTAAGAAACAAATCCTTCACTGAAAGAGTGTTCAAGCATTGGAATGCACTCCACAGGGAAGTGGAAAAGTCACCACGCCTGGAAGTGGTCAAAAAAGACTGGATGTGGTACTTGGTGATATGGTTTGGTTGGAATGATGATCTTGGAGGTCTTCTTCAACCTTAATGATTTTGTTCCATGATTCTGTGTGTGCTGGATTCATGCAGTTAAATTATATTAGTAGAGGTTAGTTAATATTTCCTATTATGATAATTTTAACTTTTAGGTTCGAGAACATGATGATTACGCAGTTCTATGAAGTACGGCATTCAAAGGGAGATTAAAAAAAGGAGAGACCAAAGAGACCCCCTGTACAAACTTCCCTTTTTACCAATGTAACCCAATACTAATCCCGTTCTTAAACTTCAATTGCATGAAAATCACACTATTAATATGGAGAAAGTATCGAATATTTTCCCTAAATGGCTTTTTGTCTACCACACAGGAACACAGTGTATATTGACTAAAATAATTTGCATGAAGGAATTATTACAGGAACATTGTCTATACTTAAAAAGCTTATTCAATTACAAATTATATGCCTATTCATCCTAATTACAGCAGTTAACTTTTTTGGTGTAAGACTTATTTACAACTAAAATACTGGCATAATACCTTGGAATGGTATTTTGTGCACATACTTTAAATTTTTTACAGATTTAAACAGATATAACATTCAAACACCATGTTAGCTGAGGGGAAAAAAATAAAAAAAGGGCAATTATGGAATCAAAAGGTAAGAAAATATACTGTGTGTAGCATTGTAGCAAACCTTCACCTTTTATGCATATAAAATTCTTCCTCACAGACATCCACAGATTTCAGACTAGATATGAAACTAGATATAATAATTAGATATTCCTTGGACACTCATGTTATATTTCACGTAAGTATCCTCTCACCCATTAAAATCCCCTACCCATTAAAAATAAATTGAAGCTTTCAGTAACCCAAATTTTACCAGGATTTCAGACATAACCTATTAGTAAGAACAGAAATTACTCATTCTATTTAAAAGACTTAAGTAAAGAATCACATGCTTTTCTACAGTGCATATAATCAGCTTTGTATCACTATGAAATGTCAGGAAAAGTAGGTGATGGAATATGAGACCCTTACACATGGTTCCTGTAGTTTAATTTGTACTGATACTAGAATATGGTGGTTTGGTTTTTTTCTGTTCTTCTAAACTGATAAAATGGTTGTATGGTCTCTACATCTGGGGGTTTTCTTTGTTTTTTTTTATATTCACACAGCCCAGAAAAACATTAACTGCCTGCCACAGTGAAAAGGTAAAATCAATGACAATCTGGTCATTTTTACTCATTATTGTCCTATTAAAAATCAGAAACTTATCTTTCACAAAATGATTAATGAATTTTAGTCTTCCAACTCAAACACTTAAAATAGGACCCTCCTAGTCCCCCACCCCAAATCAGCTTCCTAAACTTTAAAGATATTAATTTCAACTTCAACTACTGTACTAAGTGGTGTCTCTTGTGGTCTAGTTATTGGTAAGAGAGAAAAGGGTCAGGTTCTTACAATATAAACAGTAATGTATAAAATGAAATAACTGTGTTTATACACACAACAGGTAAACATAATCCCTACTGAAGTTATATTTACATTACACCTATACACAGAGACTCCTGCATTTATTTGTAAAGCTCTGGCTGGAAGAGCTTACAAATTGCTATTTTATTTATTCCTATCATAGTGTCTGTGATGTTATTTCTAATTTTCTTTGCTCCTGTGAAGCAGCATACTGAACTCTTAAGGGAACAGAAAACATACAAATGCTATTACAGTACACATTTCTAAGCAGCAGGAAGTCTGTAGTAAGTGTCAGAGATTGATCACGATTTTATTGCACATATAAACAGCCACAACCAGTTATTCTGTGCCAAAGGGTCATGGTATGCATCATCCATGCTGTATGTTTAATCACCTCAGATTTTCAGAAAGGTAACAGCAATCTTAAATTACTGAAAACAAGCTGAAATCAATGAAATCTTTTTGTTACATGTTAATCTCCAGAACCAGAATAAAACTTGTATCATACTTCTTTCCACTGGAATGAAAAGGTGAACTAAATATACAAAAACATATTTGAACAGTGAAAACTACGTGCATTTACACAAATGTTTAAGATTGACACATGTGCAACCCTAACTAGATTAATAAAGCAAATGCATGTATGCCATAAATTTCAATATGTCATACACATGTATGTCATACAATTTCATGTATACCATAAATTTTCAATTTTCACTATAAAGTTCCAGGGCATGTTTGTAACCATTAAAATGCAAGAGCAGTTTGCTATTAAGCACTCTGTAAACGTACTACATTCACAGAGTGTGAAAATTGCATGAAAACTGGAAAATTTCAGAATTTACACTGCAGTGATTCAATATATTTTGATTATTTGTTTTATTCAGTACAGAGATTATCTTATTAACAAACACTTTAAGAATGAAAGCATTGAATTCATACAAATGAGGTACACTTCTAAGTTATTTTAATAAGTTCCTTACTCTGGAGTATCACCATTTCTGAGATCAGCTAGGATTCTTGAACTAAAAAAAGGCCACTGCATGGTGCCAGGCTTTTACGAAGCCATTTCTTTGTACCAAAGAGCTTTACTGCAGAAAATAAGGAATTTAGAGTAATTATAGAATCTTAGTAAGATACTGTGAACTGACAGTACGCAGATATAGAAATTCTATTACATTTTCAACAAAACAAAGTCCTTTGAGTCATAGTTTTCTTATCCCTCAACTCATCTAAACATCTAAGTGCATTTGAAAGCAGTATCACATATGCATTGGCTGTTACAAACCCATACTTCTGAGACTGTCTCACAAATCATGTGAGAATTTGTCTTTCTGATAGAGTGGTTGTCAGTGACAATTACCTTGATTCCTATCCAATATTCAGAATACCACTAAAAATAATTTAATTATGAAAATGCTATATAGTTATCTTTTCTGAAATATTCTCAAGGCGCTACAGTATTTCTCAAAATATTCACTAGTGAATTCAGAGATAAGGATACTTATAAAAGAGTTAAACTCAAAAGAAACATTACCTTCCAAAAATTATTTTCCCTCCTGTAGTAAAAAGACAACATAAATTTAACTAAACCAAATGCTCAACAGACAGGTTTTAAAAATTATAGTCTTCTCTGCTTGAAGCATGTTCCTAACCCCATTAATATGAATGAAAGTTAACCATGCACAGGAGAAAAAGAACACATTTACTGTATGTATACTTACTCTTTGGAATCTTTGAATATTTCATTTTATTAAATATATTTTAGAAAGACGTCTGGTTTATCAGAACAAAGGCTTTGGTTTCTGTTTTAAAATTACTGAGGCGCAAGATAAGACCAGAAAAGTTCACCCGGCCATGTATATTCTACTGCAAACATGTCATTTTAGACATCTTTCAAAGATGTATCTGGATCTGAAAAGCAATCCTACGGAGGCATTTTTTTGCTAGTGCTCATTGACATATTCATGTAATGTAAAATCAATCAAAGCCAAAAAGCCCTTAAATAAAAACCAAAAACTGAACTAAAAGAAAAAACCAAAAAACTACCTACATGATAGGTAAATGCGAGGTTGCTTTATTTTGTTTTTCTGTATCTTCCCTATTAAGAAAGTTCAGCCACCAAATTCATGTTATAATTATTAAAAAAAAAATACTACAGCAGGATCATTGTATGGATTTAACTCATTCATTTGGGGACTCTTCTATCTGTATAGAGGAGCAAGTGAAGCCATTAATAATGAGTAGCTGTTGGTAGGAGCAAGGATGTAGTGCCAGCTTGAGGATTCAAACTCAGTTTCCTGAAGTGTGACATGGAGGAGATTTACTGTTTCACAAAAGGGGTGACTTTCAAGTCTCTAAATATGTTTCAAAACTAAAGGATTACAAAAGCCTCCAATTATTTTCAAAATTATACTCTTATTTGATGCCTTTAAAAATCTTACATAAATTACATAAACAACTGTTTTATCGAAACAGAAATGGGAGAGTGATGAAATACTGGAGGTTGGAAAAAAGCAGCGAAGTCTGGAGGTCATCAAACTGAACCTACACAGAGACAGCTTAGGTCTGGTTTGCTTAATACATTTTGTGAACAAACACGGTTCTGAGCATCTCCCTGGATAAAAAATTAATCACATCTCTGAATAGTCTACTGCAATTTTTAACTGTCCTCACTGTGAAACCATTTACTCCTAATTTTTAGTAGAAACACACCTTCCCGAAATCTGCAGTCATTGCCTCTCATCCTTTTATGATTCAGAAGATACTTTGAGAACAACATGGGTCCATCCAGTCTATATGTGTTTATTAGATGGAGCCAGCAGTACAAATCTCCATGTACCATGATTGTGGTATGTAAATGAAAACTGCGAGTCATGACAAATCTATCATTTTACTATATGGGACAATTTGTTGTCTAAAATAAGCACTCAGATATTTTTACATCCAAACGTTCACTGTAATTGGGATTTTGTTTGAACACGAAAGTCTCTCACATCAGCATTTAAAATTACACTCAGAATTTGTAAAATGTATATATCAGTTGTAATTTTTACGTTAGACAAGGAGGATGCTATTTTAAAAAATGTTACAATTAGGAAAAAAATGCATATGAAAGTGCCAATCAAAGCATTAAATAACTGAGAACATTTGCAGTGAGGGAGCACCTGAAACTTTGCAGCTATCATATCAAAGCTGTATATAAATTTTTATGTTGTTACTTTCTTTTTAAACATTCCTAGCTGATCAAATTCAACAATATTTTGGCAGCCTAAAATTACACTCTTCTGACCTTGACATTAGTATTCAACAGCACTGATGAGAGAATGACAGCTTCTCCATCCTACTGGGTGATCTTGCAAGCTTTTACCTTGATGACTATGGAGTTTCTGTCAAATATGCTTACAGCTGAATGATCACATTCTCTTGAATTATGAAGTGGCTGAAAACTGTGCTAATTGGGTCCATATTGATGTCACTCAAAGATTAGGTAGCCTTAATACTTTTTGAAGTTAGATAAATACTTGTAATTTTACTGCACATTAGCTGTAACATATATTTGCCTTGAATAAATAATTTACAATACCTTCAGAACACACACATAGTATTACTGGAAAATATTTAGAAGTTTTAATGTATTAAAATTAGAAGAATAACATTTCTAAAAGTACAAAAAAAACCCCAATTAAGTAAAAAACCAAAAAAACCAGTGATAAATAAAAACATCTTTAAGATTTTGTGTGTAGCGCTATGGAGTTTAGTTGAATCAGAAATAAGAAAGATAGAAAAAAATTAATTGCAAAGCAGTGTTTCCTTATATGGAATCGGGGCTCTGGAAAAGAATTACACTGTTCTTGAGTACACTAAAGAATTATCCTGTGATACTCTCATTTAGACCATCTCTCCTACCTTCAGTGAGTCACATTCCCAGCTTTTAGAATAAAGATCAATGAAGTTCAATCGAAGAGCACTGAGTTGAGCCATGGATATCTGCAGTCCTTCAAGGCTCAGCCATCTGCTTCAACTGCTCAGAACCTGAATTACAAGTATTGTCAAATCTATAGGAACAGTTATATAATCAACTTCTCTGTAACATCCCTCGATTACATAATCTTAGATAATAAAATAAAATTTCAAAAGTACAAAAATGAGCAAATGCATTTCTTAGCTGTAAGAAGTAGTGGCTCAGCCATTCTTTAGTGTGGCCCTGTCATCTACTCAAACTATGACATAGCCTGAAGATTTTTTTAAAGACACAATTTTCCTGCTTCAGTTGAGTCAGTGATGTTAGCCATTTACACCAAATATTTTCAACATCTTCTTCCTTTTATACCTTAAATGGATTTCCCTATTTTCCCTTCTCCTTCTTTCTCTGCTGTCCTGGGCTGGAAACTGGCATTTTTCATTGTATAAATGATATCTTTGTCACTTCCTTCTACTGTTACCTTAAAAGCTACATACGAATTCTATTACAGAGCTTAACACAGCTCTGATTACAGATGTCTGCATTTTTTTTAATGACATGACATACATATCCTGGGATATAAAGAAGTATGACACATACATGATTTATTTTTCCGTACTGTATCTGAAACCGATTTAATTTCTACTGTTGATAGAGACTGAAAGACCTACCGTACTCATTAAAGTGCATGAATTTGTAGAGCAAACACACAGCTTTAGTCAATTCTGCTTATCAAACCAATAAATCTTGTTCTAAAACCGTCAAGATAAAACTGTCTTCCCATTGTACTTCTGTATATTTATGCTCCTCTATGACTTTTGCTATACACAATGCAACGATTTCTAATTTTTTGACCAATTTGATTTGCATGTAGTGAGTTATTTGAACCCACACTAGTCCTATACACACTTTAGAGTAGTGGGAAAATATTCAAAAATTAATTCCAAGCATCTGATGTTGCTTCATATCTCTCACGTTGCACAAAGAATGGGTAGGATTTTTACCTTTTTTTTAATCACTTTTTGCATAACTTGTTAGATCATTTTGTATACCTTTGCAGTTTATACCCTAGAAGGTGAAGAAAAAGTGCATTTTCTTATATAAAAGACAGGCAGGCTGTTTCAGCCTGGATCAAAATAATAGTGCTTTCTCTGTTACTTTATTAGTAGCATAAACAGTTTGTTGGCCAAAAAGTTAGGACTTTACATATTTCTGAAAAAGCGAGCAAACTAGTAAGAAAAATCAAGTATCAGAATTTTCTGTTTCTTGCATGGAGATTTTCCTGCCTCTAAACAGCTACAAGCATCTCAACAGCATCTCACATATAAAATGAGACTGAAAGTTTTGTTGGTAACTTTAAAAAAAAAAAATAGAAGAATGTGGAAGAGAAGGCAGAAATGAATGAAATAAAGTCAGCTTGGCTCTTCTAGGTTATTTCTGGCATAGTAAATACAGTGGTGATTACATTTGTTAACTTTCCTTAAAAAACTCATCGGCATTTAATAACTACATTGGGAAACAGATCCAACAGTAAAATAAGGGGTGTAATCCAAAATTCAGAAAGGTTTTTCTGTTCACTTGCAAACAGGAAAGATGAACACTTTTGGACAGAATACAAGAGAACAACATGCAGAGCAAAGAAGGGAAGAACTACTTGAAGAGCCTGGAAGATAGTTTTAGGGCCAGAGACCATCTGCGACTCCTTAAACTTAACAGTGTTACTCAAGATTTTAGGGAGACTTATTTAAGCACTTGGGAACTAATCTCTCCAATGTTAGCATACCTGTACTCTCCTCTTTTACAGAACTGAACAGCCTTTTTTCCTAATTTACAATGTGGGTACTCATAGCTGAGTTGTTGACCTTTAGAAGAGCAGCTGGAACATTACTCAAAGTGAAAACCTTTGTGGTACCTCAAAGGCTTAAATCCAGATGCTATCTCCTTGGAAAGTACCCAATCCAGCTTTTCAGAGGGTTAGGGACTGATTTATGGATAACTGAGAAACAGGATGAAAATACCTACTGAAATCTCAGTCAAAATGTGCCATTGGGTGACACTCATCCCCCAAGACAGCCAGCATTCCCAAGTCCTTGAAGAGTCATTGTACCAGCACAAATAAATACCCCCAAGACATCTCATGATCCATTGGCCACACAAGATCCCAGCATGGAGTCTAAACACTATTGTAAGGCAGATAAGTAGCACACAGCTCAGAATCTCCAACCCCACAGAAGGCACTTGACTGTAAAAAATAATACCAGAAGCATGGAATGGGTAAGGGACCACAATGGGTTATCTGACCCAACCTTCCTGCTCAAGCAGGGTCATCCTAGAGCAGATGACACAGGATTGTGTCCAGACAGTTGCTCTTGAATGTCTCCAGTGAGGGAGACTCCACAATCTCTCTGGGCAATGAAGGAAATTCTTCCACATATTTGGATTGAACTTCCTGTTCAATTGAACTTCCAGTTTCAACAAGAGTAATTGTCAGGCAATAGAATCCAGGGGTTTACAATACATTCATGCTAGATTTGGATTACCACAGTCTACCTAAACTCTTGTTTAGGTAACAAAACAGGATCTTTATTTCTCGCTTTTAAAATTTATTATTAAATTAAGTATTTGACTCCCAGCACCACTAAAGCTCTAAAGGTTAAGTCTGTATAGTTCACTTTAATTAATATCATATTCTTCCTATCATAGACACATCTCTTTTTCTGTACAATCAGCAGCTTTCTGCTTTTTTTTTGTATTATCTCTATAAGACAGCTTGATAACTTGATAATTTGTTAATGACATAATTGCTTCTTATAAAATCTATCAAGTCTACTAACCTCTAATTGTTGCTCTCTGCAGCTGATTTTTGAAATTGAACTCAAGAGATTATATTGATTATTGGAAAAGAGCCAGATGTTCCCATTGAAACTGAAGGTAGAAAATCTCACTGATGAAAACCTAACTTGTCTAAAAAAATATTGGTAGATAATTTCATAGAGGTTTTTTTGAACATGATGTCTAAAAGCAAATTTCCACCAAAATTTAAAAAGCTAAACATTCTAAAATATTACCAGATGTGTCATAGGCCAGAAGTTAATTAGCTTTGTGGCTTTATTGTGATTTTTTTAAGGTAAACACATAATTAAGAAGAAAACAGCAAAAATACCCACTAACATTTTACAAACCTCTTGAAACTGGCTTGACATGTCAGAATAAATTCAGTGTAAAGTTGCCTTTGCTTATATTTATATTTCTGATTTTGCTAACAGACTATAGTGCATCTGTGTGCCCAACTCCAATCAATGTAACATACACTACTGTGCTGCATTGAGAGAAGTCCAGACGCAGTAGGACTTGATGCTATGGACCACAGCTAAGAATGAGCTCCCTTACAATCCTTTCTGCTTTTCAGTGGTCTAAAATATTAGTTCAAAATCTTATTGCTGGTAGCATTTAGAATAAAATCACATGACAATTACTGCTGCATTCAATGGTTTGCTTAAAAAACCCCAAACAAACAAAACCCAAAAGAAATCTGAAAGTAAAGCAAAGAAAAGCACTGCCCCCTCCAAAAAGAACCAAAGACCAAAACCCAAACAAACAAACAAAAAAAATCCAAAACCAAAACAAATCAACCCCCCTCCCCCAAAAAAAAAAAAAAAAAAAGAAAAAAAAAAGAAAAAAAAAGAGAAAAAAAGAGAGTGAGATACAATAACACCACACTGGCAGGCATTTACAAGTAGCAACTTCATTTTGTGGTAAAATAACAGATGCTGACAAAGTTTCATAGTACAAAGTTGAGCAATGACACACCTGCAATAATTTTGTAGAAAGAGCCTGCTAGAGTGGATCCACCAAAATCTGTGTAACTAGAAAAAAATACTGTGTTTCATTTTAAAACATTTGAACTCAAATTACTGTAGTTCAAATCAGCTGTATTGCTAAAATAAAGGGAGACTATAAATCTTGCTTTACAACATAGTTTCATCTCCATATAAGTAATCTAAAACTTTGTTCGCAAACATTTAAAGCAGTTTGGTTCTGAACACTATCTTGGCAAAGAAAAGTGTTTAAGTGCTTTCAGGTACACTGACCTATGTTTTTCAGACAAACATAAGTTTGCTATTCACACCAAGTTACTTTAAAGGCACCATTGTGGAACAAAACCTAATATGATCCAGAAAGAACTTAATACATCCTAATTCTCATTAGAATCTTGTTAGGAAGAAATTTTAATTTTAAGTATTTTGTCACTCACTGAAATGTATAGTTACAAGGCTATGTTAGGTGTTGATTATGAACATTTGGCAAATTGACGGAGAGGAATATGAACCTAGGGTGTATTCATGCCAAAAGTAACTTTGAACCTGTGACAGTCTCCAAGTCAAAGTATTCTCTACTCACTAGTTCTTAAAGGCTCTTTACTTAACCCTGGAGATGTTTCATCCTCTTAACTTCTAATTCTTTATAGAACAAATCTGGGTTCTTAAACCTGCACTTGGATAGTACAAAGTGTATAATCTCAGCTATTGCAGGACCTTCTTAAGCATTTATTGGATGTGTCCTTCAGTGCTTTAAAAAACTCCAATATTCTTTATGCCTGCATATTGCAAAGCTTTTTAAAAAGTTTAAATGACAAAATCATCCAGAATTTGAAACTGATTATATTTATCAAAAGGTAAAAAAAAAAATAGTGTTAGCTTATGAATCTAAAAAGTGTTAAGGATCTCATCAGACTTCAAGCACAAACTATGGAATTTACTTGAAGCCTCCTGCACTAATACCATATCTTCTAGGAAAATCAAAACTAGATTATTGGTATCAGGACTCCATGTTGGTTTTACCATATTTCTTGATAATCTGCTAGAGTAGATCTATCTTTAAAACAACATTACATTATTTTACATGACTGGTTAAATTAATACATTTTGTTCATGCAGCCAAGTATTATATTACCCCCTGAACCAAAAGCATTACATCAAAATTCATCTTCAGACCATTAGTTCTTGTGACACTGGGGTTTTCCTACGCAATGACTTCAACATACTGTCCTTCTATTTTTTGTGTATCTTTTTACTTCAGTTATACCTATTTATTAACAACAACCATATTTTTCTCAAATTTTAATAAAGACAATGATACAGTGAAATTTTGCTGCTCAAATGAGCTCTGAACTGTGACTTAGTCTTCTCAAGCAGCAGCTGCTGCTGTCCTTAATATATCAGCATTTGACATCTCCTCAAAAAATCTTTACTGTTACAGAGAATATAAGCCAAATAGTTCCAGCACAAAATTTCTTACAGCTCAATGACATTTGAAGTTGGTTCTACTGGCTTTTATAAACCTGCAACAAAAACTGCCACCCATTTGCACTCAAAGATTAACAAAATAAACTGAATTTAATATCTACGTGAAAGACAGAATGGCATTTCTGGATGGGTTGAACAACAACAAAAAAATTATAAACATCAATCTTCATTTCAATCAAGTAAATAAATACGTAAGTGCAAATCCTGTGCTGTCATCTCCTTGACTCTTACTGTAAGAATCTTGAGCATTTATTTGTGCTCTCATAACAATGTATCTTGAGCATTACTAAAATAAGTGGCTTTATCTCTTCGCAGATTATGAGAATCCCGGGGGAAAAAAAGAGATTAAAAAAACTAAGCTTGGGAGGGGGTTGTTTTTGTTGTTTTTGCTGGTTTGTTTTTTTGCTGTCCATAAAATCAGAAAGAATTATATTTAACATGTACTACAGAAAAATTTTTGAATGAAACTGAAGGAAGACCTCCTAAGTACACAAGCACAGTGTCTAAATCACAGAATAGCAATAAAATTTAATGTTTTAGAGGAGGAAGAGTTTTTTCCATTAGCAAGCAGTCCTTCATACCCTGGTATCCCAACAGGTCTGTGAACAATAGAAAGAACAGGGAGTTCCCTGCAGGAACATAAAGAAACTAAGTTGGTGTTTCACCTGCACTAAAGGTCTTCACCATTTTAGTCATTCCTTCCTGACTCCAGCTACCTCCAGAGTCTGCTAGATTCTTCTTAGGCTAATGAGCATTGTAAGTCCAGCTGTTCTTTGCAAAGCATCTACTTTTTCACTTCATTCCAGCAAAAGGCCTAGAAAAATCAACCATGCTTTTCCCCAACTATTAGTTTGCTTTATGGATTTGTTTCATTGCTTGCAATTTCTTGGCTCCACCCCAATTTAATTAGTGGCTCAATGTTTCCATACGCAAAAGTTGTCATTGATATAAAATGAGGTGAGCAGTGATCTGTTAATTCAGCAACACTTCAAAATGACTGAGCATGAATGAAATGGTAAATTGCAATTGCATTCCTAAGAGAGTACATATGAAATCCATATTAATACCACATTAGTTCATCATGACTAACATTATTACAGCTAATACTAAATGATAAAATAATGACTACCTACTTATAGAATTAGCATTTCTAATCTTCCTCCTAAAAGGAGTATAATTATGCTTCTCTAGAAAGAATGTAAAGATTTGCCTACTTAAGTAATTATTTAGGCACAAAAAATATGGGTTTCAACCGACTCAGCATGCATAGCCTCATGTAGGGTTTCCTGAGGTAAACAGCACAGTTAAATGTGCAGGAGTTAACTTGTTGAAATTTTGAGGGAAAAATTGTGGTTTATGTTTTTACTTTAGAGAGAGGTATTTGCATTCCATTCTAACATTTAGGATACAATATTGAAAGTAAGAAAAAAATAGCTGCATGGATATACTTCATCTTTTAAGTAAACTAGATTTAGCATCCTTCCTGGTCTCATTTCTCTCATGTAAGTTGTAGAACAGCAACTTTGTCCTATTTAGGTGTCTAAAAACCCTAAAGAAACTGAAAAAGACTTAATACAGAAATTAAACAAACACATGAGTAACAGAGGCTAATAGACACATCTAGGGACACTGGCCTTCCATATACTAAAAATTTTAGTTTGGTTTCAAAATTTTGCAAAAAAATGAAAGTGAACGCGGGATTTTTTGAGTCCTAAGGCCAGTGTTTCACTGTTGCGGTGCATGATTAAGATTTTTCAAAGTTGTATATGTATTTTGTTTATTTGTTTGTATTGGTATACCCCTTTCAACCCCCCCACCTCCAATTCCCTGTGGTATCACCCTTGAGGGAGGACCTTGTCAATCACCCTGTTGGACCTGAGAGGAGAAGTTCTCCTATTTGACCAGGTGCTCAGCACCCACCTTTCCCACTGTTGTGATAAGCACCTCTGTCTTGAACCACCCCCTTCCTTCCCCCCCACTGGCCCGAAGTTCTCTCCTTCCCAGGCTGCGCCCTGGATACTTACAGACAGAACAGAGGCCCAGGGCTTGCTCTAGCACGTGGAGATCCATGGAGTAAAACCCTTCAACCCACGCCCAGGGTCTGCTCTTCCTTCCAAGCCTCAGACCACGCTACAGCCTGAGAGTGAAAACCCACCAAACTTTCCTTTTATGCTGGTAACTACTGCTTCCCGGTAAGCAGTCCAGAAACCAGCACATTTCCCCATTACATTTGCTTTCTATAAAATGTTTATGTTTACATCACAGAACTGAATCTTATGTGAGTGATGGCTTTAGCATAGAAATTTTTGTATTAATAACCCATGCCTAAAATGAATCTTTGTAAAAGAGAAGGGGGAACATAAAAACATGACTTTCCTTTAAGCTGCAGTATAGCTCTAAGCACATTTAAAAGGGCCAGCTCAGAGGAGGCTTTCATAGAAGCATCTGTGAGGCTATAATTTTGTGTAATTTACGAGGGACTTAACAGAGTGACTAAGGGAGAAAACACAAAAGTAAAAGGTAAATTTAAAGGCACAACTTTTGTCTGAGAAAATTGTTAATCTACAAATTAAAAATGACAAAGGTGTAACGACCAATCCATCAATATGACAATCAGCAGTTTTAGGTTGTTTTGTTCCCATTCTAAGTAGAGATATCTTTAAATTGTTAAAAGGCAAAATTATTTCAGCCTCACACACCAGATAATGATTGTCATTTGCTATGTCTTTATATGATATATTTGTTACCAAGACATATTTGGGTCAGAGGAACACAGGCTGCTGTTCGGTAAACAATTTAACGTAATGCAGTCTTTAAACTTCTACAGGGTTCACAGTATTTGAGACAGCAATTAACAGCATGTTGAAACATTCTCAAACAACCATGCCCTTTCAAGTTGACTGCCAATGTACAGGCAGGTTAGATATGGATCTCCTGTGAGCAGCGTCTGTGGCTCTTTCCCTGCAGTGTCAGGAACAAAGCTGGGGGTAGCATATGAATTGGGCACTCTGCATCAGAAGTCAAGGAAGCTTCAAGCTACCAAGACAAGGGCCTTGTGTTTCTTAGGAGGCTCTCACACTTGAATTGCAGAACTATTTATTTATTTTGAATACTGTTAAACAAAGGAGTGTTAAAAGCTTTCTACTAAACTTTCTGGGAAAAGGCCCACTGTACGAGACAAAAATGCAATTAATAGTGTTCAAATTAACATAGATTTCATACCTAGGCATATATGCCTAATGATGCATTTTCAAATATGATAGGATATGATACTTAGTCACAGCTAGTTCCGGTTGAAACAGTACAGGAAATCAACTGAATACCAAAACACGTAAGTAATGATTTTAATTGTTTTGTACTTCTTGCAACAGTGTAATACAGTAGAAAAAAACTAGACTTGCAATGAGAGGACATTATATTTGCACAAAGAGATGCTCTCAAGGTAATGTGTAATTTAAAGCTCTTGACACATTTTCACTCTTGTGAACAGTGACAGTCTCATGTGGAGAAAACATAGGAATTTTTTCCTCAGGATGCTTTGACTTTGCTAGTTTACTTGAATCACCATCTAAATTAAATACTTCAGCAAGTTCTTTTCCAGTGCATAAATAATAACAATTGCTGTCAAGAATTCCAGCAGATATACCAGGAACAGGAATTATAAGCATAAAAAATTCACACTCACTTGCTAATTAGAAGCTGCAAACAGAAAGGTTTGCTCTGCTTCCTCCACAAGAGTTAATATCAGCTCACTATAAGGCAAGGACCTTGAAAGGGTAACCCACTCCTCTGCCACACTGCCAGACCTCTGCTGGGGACTCGAACCCCTGTGTCAGCCTGATGAGTTAATCTGTAGTGCATTCTGCCTTGCAGAAGCTGTTATGTTAATACCACTAATTTTATCCAGGCTTTTCTGAGAAAATCAAATGGCCTTGAGAACTGTTGTGCTCTCAGACCAGAGAGAATCACAGCATGTACTTTATAGTGAATCTCTGCTATATCAACAATTTTATTTGTACTTTCACATTATTTTAATAACTATAAGACCCCAAGACCTAAATAAGATAATCAAAGCGACCGCAACATTTAATTACTTGAAATACAGGTGCTAAGATTATTTTAGAAAACAAAAGGATAGACCCCAATCTTTATATTGATACTTTTTCTATTCCATCTGCTTTCACAATTAAGCACCTGTAAATCAAAAAAATTACAGACCACAGTATAAAATATAGAAAGTTTTCGCACTCTTTTTCCTTCGGCTATTTTCTTCCATCTTAATAATAAATTAATGATCCTTTAACCTTTTCCCACCTGCAATTATGTCGTAAGTTTTACTGATTCTGAGTAGGCTGCTCACTAAATGTAAAAGTTAAATGCTCCGTCAGAGCTATTGGCTTTGTAGCACAGATATCTGAGATTTTAGAATGAGGCTCTCAAGCTCTTGTTGGGTTGTGCACAAAGCCTATATACACATACAGCCTTTGTGAATCCAGATGCCAAGTAAACTTTGCACATACTTCAACTAGGCATGATAGTAAAGGCAGACGTCCAAAAGAACTGGAAAAAAAGATGAAAGAAAGTACAAATACACAAAGCTAAAATGGTCAAAAGTAAATGAGAAGTCAGTTTATGCAGAACATGGGATAATAAATGAAAGAAACCAATTTTTGCGCTGTTAAAATGTTGAAAGGAGCCTGTAATGAAGCAATTTAACAGTACCAGTGGGAAAACCGTAATTCTACCTTTGTACAGTACTGTGGAATTAGAAGACAGAATAAGCAGTACTAAAGCGACGAATTCTGACGAAATTAATTTACTCACAGTCCATATTGCTCTCTCATCCACAAAAGTGCACAAGTAAGACTCATTAAGGATTAGCAAAAACGGTTGTGAAAAAAAAAAGTAAATTGAAGAAACCCTCAAACTAACGTTCATGATAACAGAAGAATGTATACAAAATCTTTCCTTCCCACTACCAAGACAAAAGGAATTACAGAGCCTCAGAATAACAAACATTACCCAGACAGTCTAATGAGACACTTAACAAGAAAAAACAAGTGATAGGTATTTTAAAATGCCATGGAAAACCCAGTTAGCATACACATAATGGATATTCGTAGTATATTCACAATGGATTACAACAATATTAAAGTATAATTTTTTTCTCCATTCCTTATATTTATTGATTGGTAGATGAACATTTAGTCAACTGTGTTTGTCAGTTACTCAGTGGAAATATAAGGAAAATAAAGAAAGCAAAATGAAGAAATATTTTAGTTTAGTTAACAGCAGAAGGGATTTTTCCATGCAAAAGAAAGTACTTATCAAATGTACCTGTACAAAGATCCAGTGAATACACAGACAATTTGGTAATAAAGGTAAAAAACTGCTTATGGGATGCAGCTATTTATGCCAATGAAAGTGTTCCAACCATAGACAGAAATCTAGCAAATAATTATATTCTTTCTAATTGGTTGAACCAAATATCTATAAAATGGACCATCACTGAACTTGGACTCAGATCCTCAAACATATGTGTGTAGGAGTTGGGTGACTAAATACCTTGCAGGAGCAGGCAGCCTCCATGTGCAATATCTAAATAAAAGTAGAAGGGTAAGGTTGATTTGTTTTTCACAGATCTGTCATCACTTTACTCCCAACAGCCTGCATAACGAAGTATATGAGACTTCCTTATTCACAGACCCTTCAAGTTTATTCAAATAGGATGATTACTGCTCTATCAGCTGTCAGAAAGTAAAATATCTAGGAGAGACCTGTTTGCTCTTTAAAAATAGTTTTCCTTCCAGAAGTATTTACAAACCGTGCTTTACATCCATGCGATTTGAAGCAATGAACAAAAAAGAAAGCACACCATATTTTAGATGCATTACTGCTGGCCAAGAGCAATGCCTGCAGTAGAAGTAAGGCCATTTGTGCTTTTGGTATATTTTGTGTTCATCATTTAAGGTGAAATAAAGGAAAAGGCACAACATAAAATAACATTTAAAAAATAAAAAAAAAAAAACCACCAAGCCAGAAAACAGATAAAGAAAGAAACAACAGTGGAAGGAAGAAAAAACTTTCATTGCAGATTTGCTTCTTGCCATTTTGATGGTTAGGAACAAAACAACCACAACAACAAAGCTTGCAGTGTTAATTATTGACTCTTCTTCGGAGGTAGTTGCAATAAACTTTAAATTATAAATGGTCTGTATAATTTGAAGGAGGAGATGAGTAAGGGGTTTGCAGAGGATGTTAGAAAAAAAGATGCAGCACTTTGGCAAGCAAAACAGCTAAGGATGCTCTATTTGATCAAAGTGAGAAAACCACTTATGCCAAACTGTCTGCTTTGTTTATAGTCATTGCCATTCTCTCACATCATCTGCCTTCTTGCATTATCGTACTGTCTACATTTTTTATTTACTGTTGAATGATCAGTGAATCAGCACCCAGTGTATTTTTCTATGACAGATTTATTTAAATCTATTGAATTCACTAACATTTTGCTCAGGGCAACTACTGTAGTATCTTTATGAATACTAGTTCCTTTACTCATAACCAGAAGTGGACAGCAAATAAAGAATAACCAAAGCATGAGATATGAAAAGGATTCCATGATATGAGAATTCCATGTCAAAATGAACACAATCTGTTGGTATTATACTGTAAAAAAATAACGGTATTTCTGTCTTTTGGGCAAGGAGAAAAAACTTTTCCACCACATAATAAATTCATTAGCCTTCCTGACCTCATCATTCCCACCTTAAGTTAGATATAGCATCAAAGAGAAGAACATCTGTTTGACAGCCATATTTTCAAATTCAGCTTGTTACTGGACATAGTTATTACACTATCAGTTTAAAATTTATTGCTTGAGCACCACCTCGTGGAAATTGTTGTAATTGCGAACTTTTTCTCAAATTTACCCATATGTATGTATGTATGACCAAAAAAGGCAACAGTGGTATGTAAGCAAATAGAAAATTGTTATATTAATTTTAAATAGCATTGGTATAATCAATATGAATGTAAATATTTAGTTATAAACAGCACTGTTCCTCTGAATCTATTTTGAAAAACAGTTACACATTTTAAGTAATTTAATGAAAAATGCTGTTCTCTAAAGAACCATATTACTTACTCATTTTTCCAGATAATACGAATTACTATAGCCAGATACGTTTTGCTGATTTATTTAATGTTGCCATGTTGATTGCATGCATCAATATGCCTTGTATTTTTTATTACAGATAAAAGTCAGTCTTCTCTAGTTATTCTGACAATAGTCCCTGAACATTTAAAATAAGGACACCTGACAAATTATAACATATTTCAGGTGGTTTTTTAGCTTTTATTTATTCCTTTTACGAATTGTTTAAAATATTTGGACCTCAAACAGTCCAGAATTCACAACTGAAATAACTGGGTCACCCATTCATAGCATACTAAGAGAACTGCACATATGAGATAAAGCACTTTTTAAAGATCAGGATAAAACAAAATGAAGCCAAAAATAGAAAACTCGGGAGCACTATAGTGACACAGGGTGTGTGTGATCTCTTTCAGGATTTTTTGTTAAAAAGAAAGATAAAAATTCTGATTTGAATCATTATTTTAAAAATATTTGAAGAAAGCAAATTTCAAACAAAGAATTAGGAGAAAGAGATCCACACTTTATTTTGGTGAATTGCTATACAGCCATATGCTTTTCTTACAAGCTAGCCAGTGGTTGCACATTTTACAGGAAACCCCCAGAACTATTTCCTGATTAAAGAACAAAGGTAGCTGATAAATCTTATTTTAAGATTTTTGCATTTACTTTCAAACAATGTGTCATCTAAACCCAAAATGTGACTACAGTCAGTCCTTGCAAAAGGACTGGTCTTAAAGCAGCCCAAACAGCTGAACATCTGGAAGGATTTTTTTGGTCCAAGACCTTAAGACAGCTTTCCCTGTATACCTCTGCTCATTTTGACTAGGACAGAGCGAAATCTCTTCACAGTAGCTGGCATAGAGCTGTGATTTGGATTTGTGCTGGAAACTGTTAATAACACAGAGATGTTTTTATTATTGCTGAGCAGCACTTGCACAGAGCCAAGGCCTTTTCTGCCTCACACTCTATACTACCAGTGAGGGGGCTGGGACTGCACAAGGAGTTGGGAGGAGAAACAGCCAGGACAGCTGATCCCACTGACCAAAGGACATTCTATTCCATTCCCTATGGCATCATGCCCAGTGTACAAAGCTGGAGGGAAGGTTAGGGGTCGAGACACTGGTGAATGGGGACTGGCTCGCATCAGACAGTTGGTGGTGACCAATAGTTTATGCCTATATCACTTGTTTTCTTGGGGTTTATTTTACTCTCTTTTTTTTTTTCTCATAATTTTAATTTTTTTACTATTATTACTTTATAATTCATTTAATTTACTTACTGTTTTTATCTCAACCCATGAGTTTTCTCACTTTTAATTCTCTTCCATCCAACTGGGCAGGGAGTGAGCAAGCAGCTGTGGGGGACTTGGTTGCCTGCTGGCATTAAACCACAACAATATTTCTAAGATGCTGCCTGTATGTGCATTAAAGTAGCCACTAAAATAATATGCACGTTAAATATGGAGTATATATTGCTCAAGAACATGCACAGAGAATAAAGTAACAATGTAACATTTTCTTTGCTAGTTGTCAATAATGGACTCTTACATACTCTTACATATCAGTTCAGTTAGGTTTAAAGCAAAACCACCTTATTTTGTCCCCAGATATACTACTGAAAATCTACATGAAATACAACAGTCTTTCTATCAATACAACTCAATAGAACTATCAAGCATTTAGTACAAACCCATTAAACTTTCCCATCTAATTGAATTAAAGAGTTGTATACTAGCCCATCAAAAAAATCTTTAAGTGGTCATATTGCTTTCCATGAAAGAAAACAAACAAGAAAAGTAGCCCTACTAAATATTCAAGACAGATAATCAAATAGACAATACCACAACTGGTAGGCTTTGTAACTTCTGTTGCCTATTGTACTACCACATTCTAGTTGTCTTTCCATGAAAAATATATCTAGGGGTGCAACCACCCTCAGTTCCTCTATCTTTACTAACAATAATCCCAGCACCCCCTGAAATCATCTAAGTACCAAATCTACAAAAACTCTGAAAAAGACTACTTCAAAATACTTCGATATCACAGGTCCTGTGAATACAGATGCAACTGTTTCATGTTTCTCTCAAATAAGTGTTTAATTCTTCATAGTTAATATTTCTCTTACCAACATTCCAACAGTAAGCGTATCAGTATATAAAAAGTAGTGGAAATACATAGCAATGTACATCAAGGTAACATGTACATCAGTACATCAATGTAAATCAGTAACTTAACATACTCAATTTGTAAATTGGATTACTCTGTAAAATCAACATTGTCCTTGCTTAGATTTACGAGTCAAGAGTCCATGAACAGCTGTACAGGTAATGGCTTCATTACCAGGTTTATATATAAACCACAAAACTGTCTGTTAAAAGCAATAGGTTATGATGCACTCCAAACATAAAAATCCCAAATATCCTGCCTTGTCTAGATGTGTATAGGTTTCTGCATCTGATGGCAAAAAAAGGCAAAGCCATCAGTGAAGTAGTTTGGAATCAATTTATAAAAGAAGGAATCAACAAGACAGGTAACTATAACTTTACAGCACTGCCAATAAAGTCACTATTCAAGGAAAGATGGCAACACTGTTACTGGCTTCACAGCTGTTCCACACACTGATCAAAGCTGCAGGTCAGAGAAATTCTAACCACCAAATCAAAGAGTCATTAATAGAGGCTTTTGAATAAAGCCCTTTCAAAAATCTTCAAACTTCCAAAAAATGTAGTTACAGGCGATAAACAATACATTGGCACTCTTAAATTAGTTCTGTGAGCAACAGCTTAAGTGCAAAGTCATGATAATACAGCTTGCATTTTAGGTTTATGCCACCTAATTTTCAAGGCTTTATTCCATGTGGATGGATTATATCTTCTGTAAAACATTTCCTTAACCCATTTAGGTTGTAAAACAAATCAAGTCATAAAACTGCTGGTCAGCAAGTTCCTTTCAAAGCTAGTTTCAAATACTTTTATAGCATAAGCTGTGATTGGGGAAATGAGGAAAAAACTACTAGAAATTGGTTTGTCTGTCCACAACTACACAGTGTTGTCATATGTTAAATTCAAAGTCTTCCAATTTAGCTTCTTTCTCAACAAAGGCCAAAACTACTGACTCTCCTCACAAGTTAGGCACTACCCATTAAAGGGTACCGGAGGAAGTGCAAAGTGACCTAGAAACACTGGTGTCAGTGACCTTTCTCAAACATGTAGTGAATGTTTTTTTTTCCCTTTGTTCTGAAAGGACAAACACACTTACAGTCATTTTCAGCAGATTTTCAGTTCTTCTGGGTGAGTGGACATGCCTTTTGATTCCACACTGCACCTCGTGTGAGCAGATTGCCCCCACATGATAACAGGTAGGCTCAGAGTCACGTTAAGGATTTTGAGATTTGATTTCATAGCTTTTCCCTGAACTTGCACAGATGGTGTCTGCCTTTTGATCCACCTGCAAATGGGCATTTGAGTTGAGTATTCAAAGCTGGCTTCGTGTGACACCTGTCATAGCACTTCATTTGATAACACTGGCTAGGGAAATTGTTTCTGATCAACCTTGCTGCTCTTTGACTTTGCAGGTCATATTTGCTCAGGACAAGGCTATGCTAGAATTTTGTGAACTTTTGAAGCACAGTCACCACTTTATGTTCAAGTCTGACTTATTTATATTTTAAGGATGAGAGAAAAGGATGGTTTTTGGGTCTTGTCACTTGCAAAGAGAAATGTAGAAATTTATTCTTGTGTGCGGGAGCACACTGCACTCCAGCTACGTTATTTGCTACAAACTGGGTAAGCATCACACAACTTTACAGAAAAAAAAATTACCCATCACCATCTAATAAGCAACCTCCAGGGTTGCAATAAACTTGCTATGCACTGCATCTATCAGTACACGCACACTGTTCTAACTTCTAAATGTAGATAATTAATTTCATTACCAGAATTTTTAAGTTAACTCTCATAGTTTGTTTTCTAGTAGAGAAGAAAGACTTTTCTAGATTAGTATAAACTACTGCCTTTTGATGAGGTATGGTCAGCGATAAATAATAAAATTGAGGGTTAATATTTTTTTTATTTTACTCTTCTTCTTCACTTTACATAGAGATTTGGAGGCATGTCCCTAAGCGAGTGCCCATTTTGGGTGTTTACCTAACTGCAGCAATCTTTAATTCTGCTTTTGTAGCAAATACTTGAAACTGAATTATGTTTATTGTTATTAAAGATCACCTTTATGCATGAAGTAAGGAGTGGTTATAGCTGATATAGCACTGGCTCCTGCTGGATTAAACAATGATAAAATGTCTTGTCATCCATGACGTTTTGAATTCATTGAGAGTGAAAATTGTGGATCCAGATCACTGCTACAGCAATGACTAGCAGACCTGTAATTAAGTGCAGCTCCTCTTGGTAACTCAGAATTACTGGGTGCTAAATGGACATGTAAATTTTATTATTTCTAATCAAATAGTGTTGGGATTGCATAAGAAAATAAAGTCCTAATATTAAGTCATCTATTTGACTTTTAAAGTTTCTGTTTTCCAGTTTTACAAGCAATTAATTCACTCAAACAGCTATGTAGAATAAGATCTAGTAGTTTTATGTCTTCAGACCTTGGCTGAGAAAAGCATGTGCCACCGGTGCAAAAAGAAATTTACAAAATTCAAATAGGTAAAATAAAAGAGAAGGTTCCTGATTCTGCTGATTCTTTTTCCAATGCTTGATGAATTAAAGAAAAAAAAAAAAGGAACTTTGGTTGCATTAAAATTGCAATATATTATTCTCTTTAAGTTTTCAATTTCAAATCAGCTACGTAAAAGGCCTTTATATGCTTACTGTTGCAGACATTTTAATAGGCTTGTTCACTTTCTTTTTCTCTTGGTCCAATACAAGTTTTCCCAAAGTAACGATTAGATGTGTATTCCCATCATGCTAAAAAATCATTTAGCTCACTGTGTTAGACATTAGGGAAGTTTTATTGCGATAATGTCTTCATGCAGCTCATATCCTCCTGCTCACATTTGAATGAGCTTGCAAGTTTAACCATCTGGGAATGCCACTCCAAGTAAATTATGTTAGTAAAGACAATCTCAGACCCTTTTCAGTCCTTGATTATCCTTATGTATTTGAGAAAGAGCCCAGTATTCTCATCTTCCACAAAAAGAAGGTGAAAGACTGGCTACATGTATTTGTGTCCAATTCCCCTGTCTTTACACTTTGTTCAGGACTTTCTGACTAGACTTTGCTGGCATATAGGTTCCTCATCTTGATGTTTGCAAATTGTTAAACCGCAGTATTTTCTTTCCAATGTCCATGCCATGTGTAACAGGAATTCTTTGCTAGAAGCAGTAAAGAAACTGTATTATTCACACCAGTCTTATGATCAGAAAACAGTGCTTTAAAACTGTGATGTAAAAACATATTATGTATCATTTTGACAAGGCTAATAAAGGTCAAGAGGACAAAGTCAGAGGAAGTCAACAACATATATAGTGACACTACTTCATAGTTTTTGTTCCTTAGCATGATACATGAACTACTCTGTAACTTACAAAAGGAACACTACACCTTAGAGGCTCCCTTACACATTTCACTTTCCTTACAGGGCCTTTTCCTGCACAAGTACTAACACACTAAGCTGAAACTTGAGATGATCCTTTTCCAGTATGGCTGCTATCCATTCTAAACTTTGTGAAATCATTATAAATAAGCATATTCTAGCTGTAAATGCATTATGATTTATCAAAAATCATATTGAGCTGATACAAACTGACATTTTCACAGTCTATTGAGAACCCTAATGTCAGGATCTAGATAAGTAAAAAAGACTAGTAGCCAGGTTCTACAGTGCAGTGTTCTACATTTCACTGTTTAAGACTTCATGTATTTTGTAACCTTACAATGCTAATAAGAAATTAAAGCACTGGCACAACACTGAAATGAACAAAACTTCTTCCCAGAATTGTTAAAAATAAATAAAAAATATAGGTTACGAGTGCTAATGTGAACTAAAAGCAGGTTTCACTGTGTGTGCAAATAACTTGCACTCATAGGAATCTTTTCAAAATCTACCACAGATTTCAAGAGGAGGTACTTTTTCCAGTCAATTAATTACCAGAGTTAAACTAAACTGTCCCAATGTGAGCATCAGAATGAACTTCATGTACATTTACAATATGGTGCTGGAGGTAAACTGAACAGGATCATGTATTTTATAAAATTAAGTTACCTGGGTTTTGGCAATGAGATACATATTTTTACCCCCCAAGCAGCAATTTTACAATTAAAATTCAGTCTTTCCTATTAAAAAAAGAAAAGAAAAAAAAAAGCGCTGCCTTTTCAAGATAACCCATCTTAATATGAATAGTAATTGAATTTCATTGTTCTTGGCTAGAAGCTACCTACATTTGAAGTTTGCAACTGCCAGACACTTCTGCTGGAGGCATATACACTCCACATAATGGAAAAGTATGCAAAGTATTTAGATGCAATAGGATGAAAAAAGTGACAAAATACAATTCCTAGAGCATGTTTCACGAATGATCCATCCATACATGAGAAATTAATCAGTAGTGTACCAGGAGATAGTGCTTATGTGTACATATACATTCCATATTTATGGTAGTAATATTGTGTACCACCAAGGGAAATTACACAGTGCTGAACACCTGTTTTACATAGGGAGCCACTAAGATCTGCATTTATATGTCTCAAATTTCTTCTCAGGAAAAAAAAAATACCTGAAGAGACTATACCTTAACCCCTTATAGTAAGCTTCATGTAAAAGGACTCATTTAAATGTTTTTAGCAGACTCACAGGACCTCCCTGGAAGCTACACCCTTAGAAGCAAGCAAAAGAAGAGAAACAAGAGAATCTTACTGGCAGTCATGTTTATTGACCAGCAGTAAGTACAGGCTGCAAAGAAATTTTAAGGGAAAGGTGTGAGGTTTTCTTTTTAAAGTCACCTTTTTCCCTTTGTGAAAAAGTCTTCTGAAATGAAGGCTTAGCAAAGTCTTAATGCTTGAAAAAATTAATTTTCATTTATTAGGAAAAGTTAGTGTCGGATAAGCATTTTTCTGCTAAAAAAGATCATTTTTTTCTTAATTCTTTTGTTTTTCAGAAATGTTGGCAGAGAAGAATAGTTTTAAATATTACAATTTTAAAACTGGGTCCACATCATTGCCACATCTAGGCTAACAGTGTATATAATACAATTGGAATATCTAAAACCTAAAATGATATCAGAATAATAATAGATAATGACCAATGATCTTTTACTACAGCAGCCTGATTTTTAATAACTTTTAATGCAAAAAGATATATTTTGGGGATTTTTACATGTTTTCAATACAGCTACAAATGAAGGATAGCTTTGAGAAAAATCCGGTGTGGTATACACAAATAAACCAAATACAATTCATAACAAGCTAAAGGCCAACTATCCCCTTTTTTGTCATAATATATATTTAATTACTCATAAAGTATCCAAAAGTACACATTTTCCCTCTCTCCACAGTAGCTGTTCTACTCCTAGCTAGACAGTGGGTTTTATTAGAAAGCAGCCCATCAAGCAATCTGAAAGCACATATTGAATTTAGGCTCTATGAATTAATAACAAATAAAATTTTCTTTGTCTAGCTATTCTGACAAATGATATTCCTTTGCCAAGTACTGAAGTTAATAGTTCAGGAAAACACACTTTGCTTTAAATTAGTAGAGGTTGTGCAATGGGGTTGCTTTGGTTTTTTTGCTGGTTTATAAAATTACAAAAAAGAATTACAAGGTTTTCTGCAAGATGTCAAAGTGTGAAAATTGCACTAGATCTTGCAACGTTACTTGTCCTCTCAAATAAATACTTAGATATAGTCTAGGTTTTACATCTTATATAGATTCAGAAGCTTCATTGTCGCCAGAAATCAATCTACTGATAAATCATGCATGCGTACATTGCCAGTAGATTGTTAGTTCTTTCACTGTGTACATTACAAAAAGAGCAAAAAACCCTTTCCAACATGTGGATGCTTTCCAGAGCATGGCCCTAACACAATGTGGTGTGTTAAGATAAAGGAGCCAGAGCATTTCAACTAAGCTGAAATCAGCACCCACCACCTCCCCTAGTCAGTCAATGGGCACTGCAAATATGGCTTTGCCCTCAGCTCCTGTAATGATTAAAAGTGGTAGTGACAGTGTCATTTATGAAAACCATTATACATTTGGTGTTGTTTCTTCTCATTGCAACCCTCCAGTCACACAAAACCCATTGAAAGGAGAGGCACACTTCTAGACTGGCAATCAAACAAAATATCCATGTCAGAATATCATGCCAGGAAATGCCCATGTGTTAGTATCATTTTGTCTCTGGTAGCCAACCAAATCTGAAATCTGTGAGGAAAACAAAATCATCCTGCCCCATTTCAAACCTGCTGCATGACGGTATTTAAAAATATGTAATATTATTTTAAAATTAGCTAGCTGATTAATATGAATGTAGGGCACTTTTTTAATGTAGGAATCCAACTAAAGATTTTTGTATAATTTTAAAGAGAGAGATACTCGTTCATTACTCTTTTTGCAGTACTTACAGAATGTTCAAGACAATAATAAGTCTATATAACTAATTATTATGTTACCAAAATATGAAGTCAGAGAAGACTTAAAGGAAGGATGAAAAGAGGTGATACAGACTTCCTAGCACGATGGAAATTAAAGACACAAATAAAAAAGGAGAGACACAAATGGAGTTGCTTTTATTTGTAACAGACAGAGATCTAGAAAAACATTCACCATACCTTGCTAGGACGACTAAAGTGTAAAAATTTGCTAACATATTCTTTTTGTTTGCAGTAGTGTCCTCTTGAAGCATCTATGTCAAATTAACAAAATATTTTTGAAGCTTGGTTAAACTGTAATTCTGTCTTGTTGTAAATGTTATAAGGAGGAGATACAATTCCAGTTTTCCTGTAAGTTTTGATAATATTCGTAGATGCAGATATTAAAATTCCAGTAGAAGGGCTCACAGTATTATCCAAAAGGTTAAAGAAAAACCCCAAATCAATATAATTGCACAGCTTCTGGTTGCTATGTATAGTTTACAAACTGTTAAGTCAAACTAATTGTTCCTGAAAACTGGGTCGATAAGTAGCAATATGCAACCAATTTCTACAATAATGACCAAGACTGTACAGGAATCTGATGCATTTACATAAAACTTAAGGAAACAGCAACGATATATTTTAATTTAGGTAAACTTGTGTTATGATGAAAACAGAGAACACTGTTGTGTTCTCATTATCTCAGTGTGCTTGTGCTCCTGAGACAAAAATTAAGTATTTCCATAGACTATCATAAACCTTTAATCTCTGAAAAAGTAGACTAGTATTAATGCCCCCTTTCCCTAACACTTTAGATAAGAAGAAGTCCCTTACTTTTGATATTTCAGGAAGATGGTATGTAAATCTGATTCCTGTTTGGTTTTGGGTTTTTTTTTTTATTTTTTGTTTGTTTAAACTATAACACACAGCATTTTACCCATCTCTCTGTTGTCTAAGCCCTGAAAGATGCTTCTGTTTACTTTCTTGGTAGAAGCAGTCTATAACTGCATGTTCCAAGTGAGAGGGATCTCTGTAGGAACAGCAGCTGGGGTTAAGGCAGTTTCTCAATAGTGGTAATGCCTCCTACATATTGAAACAGTAATACCAAATATTAATCACTGTTAACATATAAGGTAGCAGGCTCATAATTTTCCCAGCAATACCCCATGCTGTTAGCAGGTGCTTATCCTGCTGAGAAGAGGTTAAGTGGATACTGCTGATTCACTGAGGCAGGTGGATTGCTACCTCTGTTCCCTGAAAGGGAGAAGGAGTGGCTTGCTCCCTAGGGAAAGACAAGATTTTAAGATTAGAACAACCATTCCTACCAGAGACATGTAGGTACAGCCTGGCCCGGGGAAAGTCTTCAGATGCATTTTGTTGATAATCTGTTAATAATGACTAATCTCCAGGAAGAGAATTTACACTACAAGCTCTGTTCATTTTGCTTTTAAGTCTGCTCCCATAGTCTCTTAGGTGATAATAGCATTTGGAAAAAATAAATGCATCTCACTAAACAATTGAAAAAAAAAAAATTTACAGGATGCAAATTTAACATCTAGACCTTCCAGTTTCACAGTTCAATATATTTTCAGCTGCTATGTGCTTGAAAAATAACTAGAACCATGAATGCTGTGACTGATGTAATTACTTAAAGTACTCAAGCTCTAACAATGTATCATGGCATGGATAAGCACAGATGGACAGGTGAGAACAGAAATCAAGGAAAAATGCCTCAAGCTACAGCTCTATGAGACTGAGCAGGTATGACTCCAGGTAGGCAGGCATAAAATCTGGCCTCTTTCTGGTTAGCTTCATAGCAAAGACTGAAAAAAAAAGCAGCATGGGATATGGCATACTGTCCTAGTGAGGATGCTCAGTATTCAAAAACAGATGGCCCTTGTGCTGTATCCTGTGTTGCATGCATTAACTACCACAGGGGTAGCTTGGTTATGCTGACTCATGCTAGCTAGAGCCCAGAAAATGTATGCAGGTAGATGTTCTGTGGGAAGCCTACCAGAAAAGGCGTGAGAGAACAGGACAGCAGCAGGTCTCATAACACCCACTACAACTCTGACAAAATAAATATAATACATGCATTACCCTTCAACTATTGTAAACATATCTTTGGCACGCTTAAATGTCACATGAACTGTGCAAAAGCGAATATTGCCTTCTTAAAATGGCATATGGTTACAAATAGCAACGTTCCCAATTAAATTCTTATAACCATTATATTTATATATTGCTGTTGATTCAGAAAGGCCAGTGTACATTTCAGGAAAAGACAACTGGATTATGAATGGGCAAACTCAAAAGGTCAAGAAATCACATGCTTTATAAAATACACTTACATTAAGTAATCATTTGTCCTACATTTAATTACTTTAGTGGTATAGTGACAATGTGTAAGCAAAGACTGGAAAACTAATAATGAGAGAGCTATTTTTTATTATTAATCCAGCCATCATCTCTGCTAACTTTCTTTTAAACTTTGCATAGGTGCTACTTCTTTTTTGACACTCACCTATTTTCCATAAGAAAGCACTGTACAAAAAATGCTCAATAGCTCCTGGCTTTGAACAGCTTATTTACCTAATTGTGTATCCCTTGTGGATTTTTCATAATAATTTACAGATCTAATTTAAATACCTGTAAAGATTCATGAAATACAATTTGAGGCACATTTATTATTCAGCTTACTTTAAAAACTTCTAATGAATTCTCTCAATATGTAATTCTATCTTCAGCATCTTGATTTGAATTAAATATCATCGAACAAGGTGTTCATATTGAATACAAACTATAATTAGAAAGAGTTTATTCCTTCTTCTTTTGAAGCTTTATTTCCTATCCGTGTTCTTTATTTCCTACCTCCATCTGCAAATCTGCCCTAAATGTGAGAATCAAGCTTTATCAGTCCCAACTATACAGAGACTAGAACTATTACATCTTGCCTTGAAACTACATATACCCTCCCACTACTGTGCCACCAATCAGCAGTGTCAGTCAACTTAACAAAGTTGTCTAATTTACTCCAAGCAGTGAAATTTACTATTACGGGAGCTGGGTTTTCACAGCCATCCCGGATGCACTCTGGCAGTCACACTCCCACCACCCAACCCAGGTCCTCCACAGCTGCACCCCTGCCACTTGCGGTTTCCTTATGGGCTCAACCCCATGTGCCCATAGCAGAGCCTCAGATGTCCAGATCCTTAAAACAATTTCATCTTGGTGCAATAACTAAGTAACAAAATGACAGCTCGAGTTGGTGCTTCTGAGCTAGAGCCCCGAACAAAGAGACCTCAAGTATTTTATATTTGTTCGCACCACAGGTTCCCGGGGCCCTTGCTGTGCAAGGGGTCAGCAGTTCACAGCCTCTTGCCTGGGCTCTCACCCCCAGGGTTGAACCCTCAGCTGGCACTGCAGCTGCACCCCGAGCTGCTGCACCAAAGCATTCCTCAGCAGGCACCAAGCCAGAGCCATTTTTCAGAGCCCTCATACAACAGAACTTGTCTAGCAAGCCTCAGAAGCCAGAAACCACAAGTCTTGTGCACACACTGCTAAAAACTGTAATACCACCTAAAGCCAGAGATCCTGTGCTGAATCTCAAGGAAACTTAATGTAAATGCTTCAACCAAAGTTTACAGGTTTTTTTCTTGGTGTTGACAAAGATTAACAACAAAAACAAAAATTACGCGCAACTCGGCACAAGCCTGGATTACGTCCCAAGTGAGTATCTGCCACTGGATTGTTGAGAAGTTAGCAGAGGTGCCATGCTTAGCACTCTCTCTCTTTCATGCATTTGAAAGGATTCCTTGCAAACCACAACATTTCTTTTTCTTATTTCTTTCTTGAGCGGGAACGAAAGGAGAGAAGCGGATTTCAAATCCCAAAAATATTCCCTGCTAAAGTCTGTCTCAGGAACAGTGTAAAAATATAAGTTTTTTGTAGAAAAATCTGTAAGCTTAGCTGAAAGCAAGCAGTGCTGTTCTGAACAGTCACGTCAGGAAAGAAGAATAAAATAAAAGGGTATTCATAAATTATTGTAATTATAACTTTTGTTATAATCCTTCTGGTTAATCCTCTTATTTACCAGGTTGGAATAAACTTCTGTCTGTAACTTCTTTTAGGATGAATCAGAAGCATTAGGAAGAATGCTATGAATGCATATGAATAATAGAATAATTACGTTTTCTTTCTATACCTACAAATATCAATTCACAGAATTACAGCTCTATATGACCCTTTTTTGTCATAGGAATACTGTTATATTGATCCACAATGTTCTGCATTCATTTTTCCTGTCTATGTCCAACTGTATAAATTTAACCTTTACAGAAACACTGTTTCCTCATAAAGCAAATGAATTAGAAACTTTTAATCTGTTGAAGGAACAAAAAATTATTCCTATAATTTCCTATCAGTGGTCTGTGTAATTATGTCCTTCAGGTGAAAATTATTAATGAAAAGTAATCTTTTAACAATTATCCTGATTCTTCCTTTGTATTTGACAACTGACCATTTTTCACTTACACTTCTCCGAATCATGAGCTCTGTGTCTTTTAAACACTGTAATAGAGATATACTATGGAAAAACATTAAACATGATTAGTCAGAACTGAGTTGTAGGAACAGAAGCTGCGACATGCTGTTTTAAATTAACACACTATGCTTGTAAGGTCAAAAGGATTATAAAACTTTACATTAAACTGTGACTTTGCAACCTTACACACTGAAATTCTTCCCAAAGCAGAGCTCCATGGAGGACACTACTTTGAAAATAAAATATTCAGTGTTCTTAAAACATTTACTACCCTTTGAATAAATCCAAGCAAATGCTCAGAATCAGGCACTAGAATTCACAAGCACTCATTTACTTCAGCTATTTCCCACTAATAACTAAGTTTGAAAATGAGTCAAACAGAAATGGAAAGCTGAACAATTAAGATTCTCCCCATAAGCCCATCTCTATCATTTTATTAAAGGCAACTGGGAAAACCCATACTGAATAACTAATTCAAAATTATATTTGTAGAAAACAAATTAATGTAATAATTTTCTTTCTGAAATTAATTTAAATCTCTGTGGATGTTCCTGCAAATTTACTCTTTACTATGCATACAAAAAGTTATGAAAAGCCTTACTATGCTGCTTTAGGCACAGATTCATTGCCTCATTGTTGACTGTAATGGCTATTCCCATCCAGCAGGCTTGCTTTAAAGCAAATACATTTTTGTTCCTATGTTTATATCAGAAATTCTAGATATTGCTCAGCTGTCTCACTAGACTATAAAATGAGATAATTTCTAAGCCACATTAACGAGGATGAATAAATCATATATTAAGTTCCACTTTTTTCTGTCTTTTACAATCTTATTTCAATTTCCCCCAATCATAACTCCTTTTTTTACTTTATTCTATGTTTTTCAAAAATAATGTTTTTCAGCTATTTCTAAGATGCAAAAGAAGATATATTAGTTTTAGTAATAAATAAACCAGGCTGGGAAATATATTACCTAAATCACAAACTAAATATATAACATATTCCACAGAATAAGTATTTAAACAAAAAGTAGTCTGGCTCAGCTCGATATTTACTTCTGCTATACCTGAAAGGCTGAAGGCACTGATCAGGATGCTGTTTTCTGCTTATGAACATTTCTTTGCTGCCAATACGTGTGGGGTTTCTTTGTTTGGGTTTTTTTTTTTTTTGTGTTTATTTTTTTTTTTAATGTTTGTTCGTTTTTTAAACTAACTTCTGATTTAACATTTGTTGGCATATGAATACTCTACATACTTGCAGGCAAGGAATTACTTATGTTTTTCCTGAATTTCTTATTGAGAGGTCTCTGTATTATTATGTAAATTGAACCAAAAGAACTTAAACCTTTTTCTATTAGGAAAAACATATATTTACTAAGACTTTCATAGATAATGGAATTTACTTGCTTTATGCAATTCTACCTCTAAAGTAAAATGTGGAACTTTAAAGTTATTTTCTTACCACACCCAAGCAAGGAGAGGAAATGCATTTTTTTTCTCTAGTTACTGTGAGTTCAGCACAGCTGATTAAAATGGAACCTGAGAGAACTGTGAGCAGGTTTAGATTATATATCAAGAATAAATTCTTTATTATGAGGTGATGAGGCACTGAAACAGGTTGTCCAGGGAAGTTGTGGATGCCCCATCTGTGGAAGTGTCCAAGGTTGGATGGGGCTTTGAGCAACCTGGTCTAGTGGAAAGTTTCCCTGCCTATGGCAAAGGCAACATCATTTACAACACAAATAATTCTATCATTCTACTATGCAAAATCAAGAATCATAATGAAGTGAAATATGTACTTCAAGTGACTGAAGTTATGAAAAAAAAAAAAAAGGATTCATTACTGTGCTAGTTCTGGCTGGGGTAGAGTCAATTTCTCTCAGTGGCAGGTATGGGGGTGTGTTTGGGGTTTGTGCTGAACACAGGGTTGATAACATAGGGTTTTGTTATTGCTGAGCCCAGCTTCCAGAGAGTCAAGGCGTTTTTGTACTGCCATGCTGGTGAGAAGTCTAGCGGTGCGTGGAAGGTTGGGAGGAGACACAGCTGGGGCAGATGATCCCAAATGACCAAAGGGATATTCCAGACCATATGACATCCTGCTCATTAGGGACATTAGGGAGGGACATATGGAGTGACAGCATTTGTATTCCCACATAAATGTTGCCCGTGAGAGGGGCCCTGCTCTCCTGGACATGGCTGAAGGGCTGAACACCTGCCTGCCCATGGGAAGCAGTGAAACCATCCCTTGTTTCACTTTGTTTGTGTGTGTGGCTTTTGTTATCCCGGTTAAACTGCTTTTATCTCACCCAATGACTTTTTGGTTTTTACCCTTTCAAATTCTCTCCCTGATCCTGCTGGTGGAGGAGTGAGAGGCCGCGTGGGGCTTGGCTGCTGACTGGGGTGAAACAATGATGATTATTTGCCAACATTCAGATTTACATTACTAGACACTATTTATGTATTTATTTATGTATTTACTTGTGTAAACACAAGTATTGATCAATTCCTCTTGATGTTACCTCCTATGAGGTAACATACTAAGACCATCTGAAGAAAACCATGCATCTTTCTTGGCCAGATTGGGGGCTTATTAAAAAAGAACTTTCCAGATCATTAATATTTTAAAATTAGCACAACATACTTATGTATTATTTGATATAAAACTACTAGTGTGGATGACAGGTGATTATTATTTATCATCAAATTGAATCTTTTGAACATATGACTTTTAAAAACAGTTCTAAATCTAAACTACATTCTTAAATTAAAGGCTCAGTTTGAGCCATAGTCAAATGGAGTTGGAAAGAAATCTGAACACTTACACTTCTGCTAAGATTGCAGTTAATATAAAAAGTAAGTTTCAAGTTAGCTTAAAGGTGATCAAGTCAGATTCTTTTGTTAATATTAACAGTAACTGCTTTTTAAATTATTCAAACCAAGTCTACATGCTGATCGTCATTCAGATGGAAAGATGGATAATATAAAAATAGAAGGCTCAAATAAGAAATAATCACTCTTTGAAGGTGGAGAGCAGTCTCTTTGAGGTGTGCGAGACTTACTTCAGCTTGTAAGCATTAGAATGTTGATAAAGGTGAGAATCAATAGAGAGACCTACACTGTCCCCTCTGAGATACTACTATTCATTAGGTTCCTGTGGGTATTTAAGAAGAAATAATATTTCTGATAGTAATCACTTTCTAAGTTACTGCTAAATAGGAACTACACCAGCTTCCAATTCTGCTTTCAGCTATTGTGTGTTTATTTACGCTGGATAAAAAGTGAATCAGAATTGACCATATTAATTTTTACTTTCAATAAACTGATCACATTATGTCACTTTTTAGGCAACAATCCAGGAATCTAACCCATCCCCTCTTCCCCTCCCCATTCTTTGGTTTCAACAAATGGAATAATGTACCAAAATATTTTAATAAAAACTTGCTAGCATTATTTTTCACAATGGATTGATTTAGACTTAAGTAGAACTAAAACTGCAGACAAACTTCTTGCTCACTCATGATTTTCAAAAGCTCTGCATTTAACAAATGTCATGTATTTTTGGGTTCAAAATGTTAAGAACTATCATCATGAATAATCACAAGTTTTCCTAATTATATATTATTATATGTGAAGATAACACTGTATGCAGTCTTCTTGCTGTATTCACTGTATGTTCCTTTCACTGCTGCATCTCTCAGAGAGACTGAAATGATGTGGAAAACAGAGAATGATATTGTTCTTTTATTCATGAGGAAGACGAAGTGCTTTGCATCACCTAGAATGGACTTTATTTAAATAGTCCATTCCAATCTGAAATTTGAAACAAATTATTAACTCTTCATAAAATTTGCTAAATTATTAGAAATATTAAAATATGAGATCTAGTCAATTTGTCTGAGATTTTACTGAGATACTCATAATTCGTATCTATCCAAATTTCTGTGATTTTATGGAAAACACACTCAGACATTCAACTGGTATTCCTATTTACTCCAATGCACAATGGAAAAGGTTTCTTATTTTGTTACCTAAAGAAATATTTTCTATTTTTCTGCTTTCTACTGGGAGTTTTGCTTTCCTTCTATAAGTCCAGCAGTGAACCACCAGGATGATTATGTGGCTGGAGCACGGTGTACAAAGAGAGGCTGACAGAACTGGGTTCGTTTAGCCTTAGGGAAAGAAAGATAAGGGGGAATCTTATTTGGTCTTGAACTACCCAACAAGACAGTATAAAAAAAGACAAAATGCACAGTGAAGTGCACTGTGGAAAGGGCAGACAGGCCTCAGGTACAGATTTTTTTTCCCCCCAGGGTACAGCTATGTTACTCATTTTAAGATGATATTGAGTACCATGCACTATTTAGTGTCTCTAAGGACACACTTCTAATTTCTTAGCAGGACTAAGAGACCTCAAACATGCAGTGTGTGTGTAGTGCCCTCCCTTTATATCCTGTTTCCCACTGTAAGGTCAACTCCTGGGGAGGCAACTCTAGTTGGTAGGAACAGAGAAAAATATACCTTTATTCACCTTTTTTCCTGCTCACACTAGGAAAGGACAGAATTTGATGCTCTGCCCTGAAAATCAAAAGGCTCCAAAATGGCTCTCAAAGCAAGCTTTATATTATTAAGTTGTACGCATAAGATTAATTTTTGGACATGTAAATCTACAGTGAGGTCAAAAGAACTCTAAATGGCAAATTGATGCTCTGCCTGTACAGCTGGATATCACATCTTCTCCTTTTCTTTATATACTTCACCAGCTCTAACACCCAAGAAATTTAAGTTTAATGAAAATGCCACAGCAGAAAGCAAAAGCAGTATGTGACATTAAAAAAAAAAAAAAATCCTTATGATATCTCTCCCAGTAAAATCAGGTTCACCCATCACAAAGATTTACTGCTACCTTTCACAGACTTCAATGTTTAGTAGGGAAAAAAATCATTAAGTAGGTTTCAGAGTTTTAATGATAAAAGAACTATAAGCAAATTAAACCTTTGCTATTTTGCCATAATAACAACAGTAGTAGACATTGGAAGTCATTAAAAATAAAAGTAAGCTTATATATTCTCTTGATAAAATCTTTTAGTAGAGCATACAATGTTCTTCATGTTAGACTTGGCACTATATATATGTTCATTTTCATAGAATTTTTCACTCATATAATAGTTTTCATAATAGCAGAAGAGACTTAATTATTTAGCTCAAATGCAACAATATGCTCAGAATACTTTATCACAGGAAAGATAGCATTTTTTTCAATATTATATTATGCATGACAAAATTCTCAGTCCTGAAGCTCTCTATTAAAGAGTTGTCTTTTTTATGCATTATATGTGAAGAGTACAAAAATAATTTTTTTAACCTTTGAGGATTGGACACTCAAAAAATATTCTCTTGCCTTACAGTGCACTTCACAGGGAAAAAGAAGCAGCCTGTTAAACCACTGAAATTTGTGACCCAGCAGAACAGTTTCAGTTTGTATAAAATCTCATTTTCTATATTTGCCCCACAACAGTTTTCTAGATACCTGAGACCCTCTTCCATGAACAGCAAACTCTATTACCTATGTGAACAGATGAAGCCATCTGAGTATGTGTTTCATATTACTTACTAGGCTTCTGTACAGCAAACTTCCTCATTTCACACAAACGCCCCTAGTATACCTATTACCGCAGCCTAAATAGCTCACAAAGGCTTTGTAAATTTTTAATTAAGGCAAAAGAACATACTTACAACAGCAGTTCATTCAAGCATCTCAGAATTTTGCTCTTAAGCAGTTTGATTTGTACAACCTATGCACGTTTAGCCCAGCCTACTGTAAGGACTTAAAGAGCACAGTTGTCTGTCTCACACAGGCTGTGGCTGAGGCCACAGAAAGTCTGTGCCATGAGATAAGCACAGAATGGAGAGACAGGATGGCACTGACTCCAGGCCTGGCAGAGGGGAGAGCTGGCTGCCACCACCAGTGACCACTCAAGTGCCCCCCACCCCGAACGTGACCTCAAACTTGGACTGAAAGCTAAACCACTGCAGTGGGAACCTGAGATAGGATAAAGGTGGTTCTGTTGTCCAGGTGTTATCTCAGACCTGGGGAGAGGTTAACAAAGCTGGGGAAGAAGACTGTACCACTGATAATGGACACAAGGAAGGTGGAATTTATGGGCCACAAGGAAAGCCAGCTTAGCAACTGTGCTAATACTTCTCCAAGACAAGTGTCCTTAAATACAGGAATCTAAGTGTATAATGAATAATGCCTGTTGTCAAGAATCAACATTTAACCCAGAAAGGATTTCCTGATGAGACAGATGTGAGGCTGTTTTCTGATTCTAGACCCCTGCACGGATTGTATGCACAGCTTCAAGGTCCACCCCTCCTCTCAAAAAAAGCAGCGCTACTTTTTAAGTGATACTAATTAAATATATTACACTCACAAGGCATATGACTGGTGTTGGTTAAGAGCATCAAAATATTGATAGATTACAAAGACTTCAAGACATGTTTTTCTACCCGATTCAGCTCACAGTCAGAAGTGTTTTGTTTCCTTTAGGTGAAAAAGGAGCAATAGCAGAGGAATAATCTAAAAGCACTTACAAATGTGAGTTGACTTAAAATTATATATAAAATTTTAATTAAAAATACATGTGTAATATTATAACTCACATATTTAGAGATATTTTAATTTTAACTTGTAGGATGGAATTCCACAATCTCATAGGACAATAATGAGCCTCTAACATTTTGCTCACAGGTTTAATCATGGCCTTTTAGTTTGAAAAGCCAACACTGAAAAATCGTCATCGATTTTTGTTGACTAATGACACAAAGTTAAGAACAAAGGAATATTTTCCATGATTGAAAGTTTTCAGATTTAATTCTTATCTTTGATTTAAAGATTCAGATAGCAGTAGTCATTAAAGAAGTGAATAAAAATTGTAAAAGTAATTAGTTTACATATTTCAAAAATGTTGGGGAAACATGTAGTACCACATTAAAATGTGTCAAATATTTTATTCCATTCAAGAATCAGACAATTGGTTTGTGGATCTTGATCTCTGGAACACAAAATTACCATTAAAAAAATGTTTTAACTGTTTTGAGTGGAATTGGAAACAGTAAAAAAAGGTGTGAGAATTTTTTATATAAAACTTTGGAACCAAGAAGGTGAAAATGTTAAGAAATTGATAAAGAAAATAGTGGTTACTAAGGATAAGAAACTACAGCTTTCACTGTTGCTACATACACTGCCCTTTTAGAAACAGCTCATGGGAACCAAAACTTAAGTTTTGGACTCGGAAGTGCAAATCATCAAACAGCTGATGAAAGTATGCAGAAAGTTCCATCAGCTCATATTAAAGAAGAGATATTCAACCGTAACTGGACAAATGAATTGCAAATAAAGTAGATCTGTAAAACAAGCCCAAGTCTGTTAAATCCCTGAAAATAAATTCCAAGCGTAGTGGAAAGTGCATTTCAGCCACAAGAGAGAGCTTGAACACTTTTTGTGTGAGGAAGGGTCAAAAGGTTATTTAGTGGAATCCTGGCCTCTGGTGTTTGGAACAGACAATCAAAAATCTAACATTTCCTTCTTACATTCAGCAGCTGAACCTCTTTGTGAGGAAGTCTGAAACCTAGCATGGGGAAATTAAGCATCGATGCTCATCTGGATTTCTATTTAATGTTTCCCAGACAAGTGAGAATAGTGAGACAGAAGCCAAAAGGTGCAGCATGCCAGCCATGACATTATGCAGATTTAAGAGCAAGTTATTTCCCTTTTTTTTTTTTTAATACAGTTTACTGGTTTCGACACTTATATCATGGTCAGGATTACAGTCTACAAGGACATATATATATATATATATATATATACACACACACACACACACACACACTCTCATCTATCTATCTATCTATCTATCTATCTATCTGTATAGATATAGCTCAGGCAAGCAATTCAGTATTTATAAGCTATGGCATTAAAAAAATATTTAGAAAAGCTACAAAAGGTGTAATAAAATTAGTAAAAATACGTGCTGAATGATGAATGAGATAATAAACAATTTTCTCAATTAAAAATCAATACTATGCAATACATGAGTTTCCTAGTCTAATGCAAAAAAATAACACCTTATGAAAAAAGTCTGATGAAATTCTTGGTGAAATGGAAAAGTAATGAAATTTTCTGCTAGGTCTTCTGGTTTGTTTTTTCCCTTGAAGTTAGTGATGTTTGACCTCTCTTTCCACAGAGTAAGCCTTACAGAGAAAACTCTGCACTGCAATAACAGCCAGTGAACCTAATTACAGAACAGGTGGAAGGTGAAGGGAAGTCACAATTTTATTAACTATAGCTAGATTTAATTTTAGAACTGGAAAGAAAATTTAACTTTCCATTCTCTTGAGCTACTTGAGAATACTGGAATATCTTCAATCATTTAAATATGTCTTTATAGGGTTGTGTTTGTATTACAAATGTCATTACTGTATGACAGAACTATACACAAACAGACAACTGGAACAGAAGGGATTATAAAAAGTCAATCTGGTAACCTACATCCCTTCTAAGAGCAGATACTATCTAACTAGAAGGCAGGTACTATCTAACCTTTCTGAAAACACCTTCTTTCCCAAACAGCTTTGCACTTGCCTTACCTTGGTTTTATCTAAACTACAATCTCCTGGCTTGCTTATAGGAATCCCACCTGAGATAGTATCAGCTGCTTTAATAAATTTAATATGAGATCCACCACCATGTTTGAATCTAGAAACCCCATTATTCTGTAACAAATTCAACCTCCTGTAGTTTGGTCTGAATTATTCTTGATAATATTTCAGCTGTTACTCATTTCTCTGTAAAAATGTACAAGAGTTGAGCGTTTTTTCCCCAATGATTGACTTCATTAAAACTGACCAATGTGCAATTGAATTTTTTTCACTTTTAAGGCCTTCAATACTGTTACTTTCAAAAACATCATCCATCTTCTCTAACTTACAGACAGCTAACATTTCCATCACCTATATTACCTTTTAATTTAAAAGAGGCTTCTTCCCACACAAGACCATTTTTCAACTCATCTCTATCATGAATTTTGAAACAAAAAAATTTGGCTTAGTAAGAATAAATCATTTGAGGTTTCTTTGGGTCTTTTGCATTATTTGGGAGGTAGACTAAAAATCCATTATTTGCACAGCTTGAGTCATGCATCTTTGTATTATTTATATACGTATGTGTATACAAAATGCAGCAAATAAAAAATATTCCTATGACTTATAATACAGACTAAGAAAGATTCATAATTGGTGGCATTTTTCTCAGAAAAATGCCTGAATTTGTAACTTCCTTTCAGACAACCTCTCTGAAATGGTTTTTAAAATAATAGTAGCAGTGCAGAGGGATGCAGCTTTTATGGACCTGATTTCAAAAGCATTCAACATGCATAGAATCATAAGAATCATACATTTAAGCTAGGTACAAAGTCCACAGAAGCTTTAGATAATAAAGACTTCTGAAAAAAACCCAAAACTCCATAGGACCATTTTTGCAATATTATTTAGGATAAAACCTTGACTAATAAAATCAACTTCATTTGGGGAAAATAGTATGATTAAGAAAGCACGATGAGAACAAAATGTATTTCTTTCTAGAGTATCTGAAATGTGCTATTATTTCTGTGCTGTTTTCTTCATTTAAAAATGCAAATAAAGAATTCATGCCCCTAGACCACAATTTTCCATAGATTAGCTTTCCATTTACAGATGTTAGCCTTACCTACTGTGGTCCTTAATGCTGAAAGTAAACTGGGATTCTGATGAAATGCTATAGTTGGATTTCAAACTGAAATCTCTTCTGCAGTTGTTTTAATGTCCTTTCTGTTTACTCTGGCTTAGCAAGGAACCCAGTATCAGCAACATACAGGAGATAATTTATAAGATTTCTTCTACTCTCAAGAAATCTTTCGCTGTGATATCAAATAGCACTCAAGGTTACTGTTTGTGCTATACAACCCCACTCACCATTTACTTGGAATGAAACAAATTCCTTTGCCTGCAGACTTAGTAATTCACAGAAGAAAATTCAGGTTCTTTCTGGGTATATCAGTGTTATAGTGTTTAGTGATAAAGGCAAAATATATGTCCTTTTCCAGGGAAACAGAAATGAAGAATAAATGTGTGTTAAGCATTGTAAATGTAGACCTGGAGTGTGCTGTCAACTCAAGTCACTATCTAGTAAAAGAAGTGGGTCTATTAAACAAGGACTGGAAAATGAACTGAATTTAAATCTGATCTTTTTCCCAAGTGTATCTGCATGTGTCTGCTGCAGCCAGCATCGTGACTATGCTGCAAGCATAATACACTTAAAACAATCTAAAATACAATTTATACTATGGCTGTCCTGGTACATGCAAGCTGTGACTCAAAAAGCAAGCTCGGTGGATTGTTCCCATATGCTTCCCTCCTCTGCATCAGCATCCAATCTTTCTGGAACCGGGACCAGTTTGGGAATCTAAAACAATTAGAACTATTCCTTCTCCCCCTCTTTTTCCCTTTTTTCTATTGTTCTTTGCTTCTTTTTTCTGTTGATTGGACTCACTCATTCAGCTAAAATGGATGCAGCCTAAGTCAATCTAAGAAAAGCATGAAGCTGCAGGCAGGAGTGGCATGGCCACAGAACACATTTTAGTAGCTGTTAGCAATTTAATCAGCTTAGGGGTATGTCAGTTCTTCAGTTTGCACTTCCAAGTTCGAGTCAACAATGTAATTAAACATAGACTCAAGATGGACTAACTATCCAAATATGTACTGTTTCTTAGCTGGATTTTGCAGCTTATGATGAATTCTGTAATTCTGTAGCAAGGAGATGCGTGTAAATAATTTTTAATTAACCACACTGTCATTCCAATAATGAGTTTACCATGGTTATAGCAATGTGCAGATACCTTAGCTTTACATTGTGCAGCTTGAAATCAGAGTAGAGGGAGATTTTTTTGTTGTTTTGGCTTTTGAAGTCCTTTATTTTGGATATTTTAGAATGTCTTTATTTTAAAATCAAATTGTTCACGTTGAAAAAAAACCAATCCAGAATTATGCTGCAGATACTAAGGTTAGCCTGTTGGTCATTCCTGTAGGTGAAGAAAATATTTACCTATTGCCTCTGTCATTCAAGTGGTATTAAAACAAGTGTTACTCCAGATTGCCATTATTGTCTTGATTACAAATGCATTCACTGATGATGCATGATGCACATGCACAGCCCTTGAAACCTGAAATTCAAGATCAATCCTCTCAGCACTTAAAAATATCTTCAGATCTGTCAAGACAGCAGTACCTTTGCTTCTCATAAGTTGATGCCTGACATAGTACTGGATCCTTCAAAGCCAACCTCGAAGGGGAATAACAGAAAAACAAACAGGGTGTTTGCCCAAGGCACCAAAATTTGGGAAATTTGCAGTGTTTTATTCAGCCAGCTACAGGTCTTTCTGCTGTGTTCCAGGAAGCCTCAAGGCTTCAACACTTTGAAGCTGCATCACAGTACCATGACATGGGTAGGAATTAGGATGCCTCAGGGTAGCCTTGAAGCAGAGCAAAGGCCCTTGTGGTAAATAAATATAGTGGACACAAACTCATAGCAATTCACTGGTGGGCTGAAGAGAGCAAGGTGATTCTTAATGGTACTAGAAGTAAAACTTGTCTTTAAAATTCAGAATTTACACTTGCCTGCAGAAATGTCTAATTTGAGGCCATCCTGATCCTGACTGCTGTAACATTTCACTTCTGAAGTACAGAGCTTAAAACAATTTACCCTTCAATCTGCTACTGAATGCTGAATTTTTCCATCTCAAGGCACTGAGAGAACTTCAAATTGAGGTTGTGCTAGAAATTGTTTTGTTCCATTCATTAAATTCAATTAATGAAATCCTAGAAGGTTCTTGGCTGAGGTATTCAAAGCAGCCTCCTGCAAGCATCACTCTCCAGATTGCTTGCCTTTTTCTCAAGGGCCACAACACCCATGACCAGCAGTTGTACAATGTCTCCTCATACTTGTGTGGCTTTGGACCTAGAAGTCCCCCCACTATGGAAAAAGGGTTAATCCTAACTAATTCTCTGCACAACTTAATTCTCTACACAAAACCTGCTGACATTTCTGACAAGACTATAGGATTATATTGACAGAACACTTATAGGCTTCACACAGTCAGAGAAACCAAAATCATTGAAATTAATTAACTTAGAGGTAGTACTAATAAACACAACTATTGAAAAGATACAGTGTTAGTGAGTACTGCTGCTATAGGATTTAATATAGTATATCAAACCATTGGTTGGTAAGCTTTCTTGTTACAGCACTGATCTACATTTGCTGTTTTCTCTAATTAACAAACACACTGTATAAATTCACAAATTCAGAAGTGGAAAAAATATTTCATAAATACTGGAAAAAAAAAGAAAAAGGCTAGTGTTAAGATTGCAAGAATTCCTTAGTCTAGCTCAAGAAAACAAGTGAACTAACAGTAAAGAGCAAATACTAATACTGTTGTCATTTAGCAAGGCAAAGCAGTGGCTATAGCAGCTATGCATGGTAGGAAAGAGACCAGAGCAAATTTCTCCCATGTCAGACAAGCCCCAAGGTACCATCCTACAGCTGACATTCACTGCCTGCTGATTGAGTTTGTATGGTTCATGGAGCATCTTTGTCTCCATTGTGGCAAGTGTCTTTAGATCTGACACCCCAACTGGATCAGGGTAGAAGAGTCTTCCCCTGAAGAAACCCTCTAGTAAATCAGAGACACCAGAAGCTGTGAGTAGTGGGATGCATTAAACACAGTACCTTGTGATTTGAGATGCAATTTGAGCAGTTATTGCCATGTCCTGTTTTCCAGGAGAAAGGCAGTCTGTCAGATTTCTCACAAAAAGATTTTGCATAAGGGACAGCGGAGTGCAGGAGACAAACAGTGCCCATATCACCAGATCTTTAAGGAGCTCATGGCAAGATCAGGGTATATGATGCTCTCTGTACAGGTGTTGTGACTTGTACATGACTAGTAGAAAAGAGAGGCTTTTGCCAGTTCTTGTCACTACATCTTGAAGTGACTGTCTCTTGTCATAAGCACAAAACATGAAGGTAAAACTGCAAAAACTCACGCATAAGAAAGAGTTAATTCTTGTTACTGTGAGAAGACTCCAAAGAATATAAAAAAAGAAACAGAGGAGAAAACTAAACATGTGGGGAAAAATGATGTAAATATAATGTTTCAGAATTTATACTTTTTAATTCAGTTAAAAAGCTAATTAAGTTAATTAATAGTAAATTCAGCTACCATTAATAAACAGGTGATTGGTTTAAATTATAGATGAGGAGGACGGCATGAAGCCATTCTGAAGGTGTGCAACTCATCTACCGCATGGAATGGAGGAGAGAAATAAACTGCAGCTGCAGATAAGAGGAACAAAACCAGGAAAGACAATTATGGCATGAGAACGGCTTGAAGTAAGGCTGAGACAAAAGTCACAACTTTATTGGAATTGTCTAAATAAGGATCTCCCAAAATCTTTATCCATGAATTGGAAGAATTGAATTTAAGATTTTAAGCATTTGTATAGAAAGCATGGCAATACGAAAGGCAAACTCAAACTTATAAGCAGAACCTCCAAGAGAGTTGATACTTTGTGTATGATACATCATCCCTTAACACCCTATACACACTGGAAAATAAAATAATAAATACAATTAACACCACTATCTACTGGAAACTAAATGTAGTGCGTGCAAGCATACCCACAAATACATGCAAAGCTGTAGATACGAGGATAAAAGGCTAAAACAAACCCATTTATTACCACAGCATGTTGACTGCATGTGAAAATGCATCTGGGACACAATATCTATCTATATACACAGATATATGTACACGTGCCCTTTTTAGACATCATACAGAGAATTGTCACATTCAAGATGGTTGTTCCTACCTGTATTCCTTGGAAAAAACCCTGTTCCCACCACAACATGACTATGGATACAGAAAAAGTAGTACTTGTTAATGTGTACAAGTAGCTAGACCAAAATTACAATTTTTATGAATTATGAAAAATCACCAAGATTTTTATGCACCTATACTTATGCACACGTTAGAGTAATGCAGACATGTATATGTAAATATGTCAGATTTTTGTATACTGTTAATACCCTATTTGAATTTTGTTAGATGTAAGCCCTTCTAGGCAGGGACTTTTGCCTTCTCAGTTGTTTGCCAAGAGCAATGTATACTGTTTGCATAATGTTAAGTACAAATATCAATTAGTAATTGAGGTTGCTATTTTAGTAATTTACATCTAGAGATGAAACAATGTGTTTTGGCCAGGAATGTATACAGGTGATGATAACAGAAAATCTACTCCACCAGTTGAAAATAACCAGTGTACTTACTACAGAAATCAGTGAACACTGATTATAGATTATTAATTTGGGGTGGCAGGTTTTTTTGTTGTTGTTTGGTTTTGTTTGTTTGTTTGTTGTGGGGATTTGCTTGTTTTTGTTTTGTGGTTTTTTTGTTTGCTTGTTTTTGTTTATTTGTTTATATCTAATTTTTTGGTGTTTTTTTGTTTTTAAGAAAAACTGTGCTGTACTCAACTACACTCCAGAAAGTCACAAAACAAAACTAGAAATCACACTTTGTAGAAAATATTCAAATACAAAACTCCAAACAAAGGTTTAAAACCAAAAATCATATTTAAAAAATCTTCTCAATTTACATTTTTTAAAAAAATAGTAATTGTGGCATTTTTGTATTGCTCTCTGCAAAGAACAGGATAGCTACCAAGTGCTAATTCTCACAAAGCATGCTAGAAGAGAAACCCTAGGTACCAGAGGTTTCATCCCAAATCAGGAAAATGAACAAAGTATTCTCTGTACAGACCAATGTTTTTTGGCACTTGCAAAGAAGATCCCTGTACATGACAACAACTTCATTTGCATCACTAAATGTAGTGATGCAAAAGCATGTTTACATCCCTAAGCATGGTAAAACACAACTGCTTCGATGAAATCAAGGTATATATAGAAGTAGTATGTGATAACTCAGCAACGGAATTACCATTTGCTGAGAGTTCCCTCATGGTTTTACCTGCAGGGATTTGGCCCCAAATACCTACTGTAATGCAATATTATCCACAGCAGTGAAACAAGAACAAAAACTTCAACAAGAAAAATATCTTCATCTGTTGGGAACTTCTAAAGTCTATCCATGTCTCCCAAAGTGGAAAAACCACAACTTCATTTTCTTCATTCAAACCTATTCCAGATTTAAGTGCCATCATGGTGTTAAGGGGGTTTATTAGCTACTACAGAGGTGAAAGCAATTTATTCCACATACTTGTTATGATTGTACTTTAAATAAAACTGCCCCCTAAGACTGCAAAAGAAGTAGGTATGTTCCTACATAAAGGAATTTTTTTATTCAAAGACAGATTTGCATTTTTTCCTCTGAAGTTGAGATCTCTCACCAGTTATTTACTGTATTATTGTCAATAAGGAAAGGAACAAAACCAGATAGGAAACTTGGATTTATCATGAATTAATGAATATGAAATCACAGAATTTTTCACAGAATCACAGAACATTCTGAGTTGGAAGAGACCCAGAAGGATCATTAAGCCCAGATCTTAAGTGAATGGCCCATACAGGGATCAAACCCGTGACCTTGGCATTATCAGCATCTTGCTCTAAAAGGTTTCTACAACCAATACAACAATTTTCAGTGTCACGGGCTTGAAAACCCATAGCTTTTAAAAGTATTTATTTCCATTTTCTCCCTGTCAGCTTTGAAAAGCAACATAACACACAGAGCTTCCTGGTACATTCTTTTCCCCACTAGCTAAGATTAAAGATCTTTGTTAGAAGACTACCAGATATTTATATGTACACACGCACATACATATATGCGTATGTATAATCTTGAATTGAATTAATCTAATGGGCTGTTGTGAGGTAACCCTCATGGTTAAACTATGCTTTTTGGCTCCCTTTTTTTCTTACAGCAATACTGTATTATTTATTAATGATCCTGCACAACAAGACAGTCTATTGAATCAATTATGTTTTGCATTTACTCCCCAGAATCAAGCTTTAAAAAAGACAGATCTAATGCACAAAGACAACCTTCATAACATAGAAAGATGCAATCACTAAATACAGGGGAAAATATGTATTTTATAGTAAAAATGAAGTTTAAACTACATGCTAGAAAATCGATGAAAAATTGAGAAATTAGAAGAAGATTCTGAAGCACAAATCTAAAAATACAAATTTCAGACTGAAATCCATTTTATGCACTGACCAAAAAGTTTGCCAGAAAATGTGCTTGTACAATCTATGTGAAAAATTTGTCTGTATTAGATGGGTTGGGCAACCATGGACTGGGACAAGAGTGGAAAAAGTGTCAGAAATATTTCATACACAAGACATACTTAGACAAATACAGCAGGTATATATTTTAAACTCAGAGTACTTCAGTAAACAAAATAAAAGTAATATCTTTTTAGAACTGAAACTGCACCACCATTTTCCTAATAGAGTCCAATGGTCTCCTGACATTTTGGCCTAACACCCAAATGCCATCATCTAACAATACAATTCACATAGCCTCTAGGCCAACCATCTTAAAAGACCATCTTTTGTAATTAAATAATTTTAAAATGCAGTACTTATCTAGATTCAATAGAAGATTTTGTCATAACTGCTAAATTCTTGTTAAATCTGGTGGACCATTGGCGGTGTAGTGATGCAAACCCCAGGCACTGCCAATCACAGGTTGCTTCTTTCATCTAAAAAGCAGCTATAAAATTCTTGTGACCTCTTATAACAATAGCCACATTTTTAAAAGGCTGAACATGATTAGCTTGGAGGAATGTTTGCTTCAAAAGAAAAAGGAAATCTGAGACAAGACTTTGCCAGGATTTTTAAAATAACAGAATCAGTTGGCGTTTAATAGCATACACGTATGAAAGATAGAATCTGCATGTTGCTCATATTATGCATATACAAGTTCTGTTTGTTCTTTAGCATCCAAATGCATCTTGCAAATCCCTGTCCCTGTTAAATGTCCCAAAAAAGGAAGGATCATTCAACAGCTGGCTTACTCAGCAGTTTAACAGGAAGAAAAAACAACATCCCACAGAAGAAACCCTCAGAACTGGTGCTTGCCATTTGATATGAGCAATCCTACAAACCTCCACAGTACTACTGACGTGTCTTTGGCAGGGATCAGCAGCACCATGACACCCCAGAACCAGGGCATGATTGTAACTCTAGCATTCCCTCCCCCTTCCCACGCTTCTCCCCTGCCTGCTCAGTTTATATTTTGAGCTGTTCTGTCTTCACATACTTACAAGTCAGACTATAGAAAGGATTCCAGCAAAGAGGTAACAGACTTATCACATTTGGTAAGGATGACTTCCTCCTGGCACACAACATATCTGAGCTGCCCACAGTTTTCCCAACATATTGTGAAGGCAAGAGAAAAAAAAAACCAGCAACAAAACAAGCAAAAAAACAAAACAAAACAAAACACCAAAAAAAAACCAACCAAAAAAACCCCAAAACACCAAAGAAACCACTGCCCCACCCCTAAACCTCAACACACATAAACCAAGAAACAGTCCTGTAGAAGCCCACTTTATTTGTACTCATTCTTGTCATGTTTTGTTTAAACATGTTTCATCAAAATACAATTACCTTTTCAAAAGAGAAAGTTTCAAAAAGAAAAAGATGGAAAAGACCAACTTAAATTTGTAAACTGGATAAAATTTGTCAAATCAACAAGAAGTAGAAATGAAGATTGGGGAATACTCGATGAAACAAAACTAGAAAGAACCAGATTCACTAAAGCAGACATTATTCTAAAATTTGAAATAATCTTTCTGTGGTTACTAAAAATAACCTTTCGCAACAGAAATATGGTGGTGAAGTCAACAGAAGAAATATAAAGCAAATATCAAGCCTTAATGAAGAACCAAAGACAAAACCAATTTTACCAGGCTCTAAATTTCAGATAAAGTTTACATTTTCAGTGCCTTTACAGACATCAGAGAGTGCATCAGTTTTAGAGACATACAAGAAAGAATTTTATGGATTAAATATTTAAAATAATGTTAATTTCCTTGGTTGCTCCTGAACTACTCATAATAATCAATTTTTGTTAGCAGTTTTGCATTCCTTTATGTGCTTTTTCCTTGAACTGCATATGGCAGTTTTCTCACAAAATTATTTCCTGTAAGGTTTCTCCTGTTTTAACCTTCAGTCACATACGCTGCCGTATCAATGTCACTCCTTTTTGATAATGGACAGGTTTCTATTTAATTAAAGAGATTGAAGGTATTATATAAAATTGCTGCAAAGAAACAACATTCTTTATGGGGTTTTTATGTTTCTTTATATTACATAAAATTGCATTTTAGTATGAAATATTGGATAAATAAAAATTATAACATTAAACTAGCTTTTAAACAACTAAGTAGCAAATGGCTTCTTACTAAATAATAATGATTTTATAGAAAGAGAATTTTATAGCTTTGTTATAGTTCAATTTTAAACATTTAAAAGGGAAGTTATACATTTTGAAACTCTAAGATTTGGCATTAGCTAAATCTTGTTCTAGACAAGCCCATCTGATAAGATGAAGAGACATGTCCATATTTCTTTCCAGGGGAAAAAGTTTGGTTCAGAGTGTCCCTCTTTAAGAAACAAGACAAACATGATAAATGATGGTCATACTCAAAGTAAATTACACCTTGAAATAGTTGCACAGAATTTGATAGTACATATATTTGATAAAAAAAATCTGGTAAAAATAAAAATCAGTCTACTTTACACTTAAAAAGTGGTTAAAGTATAGATAATCTTAAAATAATATAAACACAGTTACTCTTCATAGTTGCTTTCACAAGGAAAAACACCTGTAAAGTCTCAGACTGGGCAGTTTGACTCCAGATGTTAAGGAGTTTCTCTACCTAGGATTTTTGAGTGCTTCCTTGGCCCTTAATTCCACATTTGTCAGATTTTAGCCTGACTTTTTTTCCCTCTATATTATGAGGTCTTTCTTTACAAGGTACAGTTGTGCTGTATCAACTGTGTAATTCAACTTTTTCCTGTCTAAAGCTAAAGACTCCAATACATAATTCTGACGCTTGGGATCCTACCCTTTCCCATTATAAAATGTCCCTTCTTGGTTAATAACTATGAAATATTAAAAAAACATAGGATAAACTTAATGTTGCTTTGCACAAGATAAATGACGGACTATCAGATGACCTTTTCAGTGGCAAAATATTGCTTTAGATGAAACCTAAGAAAGAAGGGTAAAATAGTAATTTTGCATAAGAAATTGCTAGGGAAAAAAACCTCTCTGAAAAACCTGCAACTTTTCTCTCTGAAAAACTAAGGTTTGACAAAAAATACACGTTTGTATCATTCTGCATAACTATCAACTGTGATATGCATTTTTGTGTTAGTGCTATTTCTGCAATCTCTACAAAAAACATGTTTTTCTGGAAAAAATATTAGTAGAAGTTACACTGGAGCATCCCTTGAGATAGGAGAAAATACCTTCTTTAAAAGTAATCCTAGGAATGAGGATTAAGAAGATAACCTAAAGCTGCATTTCTTTTATCTTATCACATCTGGGCTCCCTCACAGGAAACGACGCGATAACTACTGTCAGAAAGAAAAACACACTGCACCCTTCTTCCAGGCTGCACCCTTTTAGATCAGTCGATGGAGATCCAGAAAGGAGGAAACACATTTTCTTCTTTTTAACTAACACGATTCCCGCAGTAAAATGTTTGTAAGTCTACAGGATTAGAATGTAAAAATTTGTACAGAATCCTACAGGGAAGGGCACTGAGCATTGGTAAGATGTATGCATAGAACACAAGAGATCAGAAGGTGAGGCTGAAACTGAATTGAAGACCAAAAATGTTTTTTGACTGCTGCTCAAAGAGCATGTGAAAAATTACATGGTACGTGCCAATAATGGGCTGTGACCCAGACATACATGATTCTAGCTGTATGTCAGAGAAGGTGGTCCTGGGACACCTGTAAATCACACCGTGCAGGGTAAAGTTCACTTTATTGAATTTTCTTCAACGTTTAGCAAATGTTTCTAAAGAAGGAGTAGATAATATTCTTACATATCTCATTTCAGAACAGCCACATTATATTGTGGATTAGTTATCCAGCATAACATATTCTCAATTGTCTTTTCTGTCAACAATTTTGTCACTGTCATAGACCTGGAAGTGCATTGGGGGTTGTGGCCTATTAACCTCTTCACACTGAACAGCAGATCAGTACAATGTAATTCTCTGTAGTGTTTATCAATATGAGCTAGGATTCCACACACTAATGTTTTATGCAATCTGCTCGATTTTTATGGTAGTTATAGCTACTCTTTCTACTCTGGGAACTAATCTAAAACATTAATAAACACAGTTTCTGATATCTTGCCAAGAAGATACTGTACTGCTTTTTACATTCTTTGAAAATTTTATTAATCCATATGAAAGAAAACCTGACCTTTGTATAATGCCTGGCACAATAATCTAGTTAGCATTTCAGTATGGAACCAGAAACACCGTAAAGACAAAATGTAACAGCATGGAGTCACAAATCCCGAAAGATTCAATTTGGTAGATTTTAACTAACTCCAAATTTTAATTTTTTTCCCCAAAGAAAAATTACAGATAAGTAAGTTTTCACTACTTTTGAGAAAAAATATATAGGAAAAACAAATTCACTTCAAGCTGTAGATACATATTGATGAATGCCTGTGGACAACTTAAACATGAATGAGCAATGTGCCCTTGCCTAAAAGAAGGTAAATAAGATCCTGGGCTGCGTGAGGCAAGGTACTGCCAAGAGGTCAAGGGAAGTGAGATTTCCCCTCTACTCCTCAGATGCTGGGTCCAGATCTGGGCTCCAGATCACAAGCAAGATGCAGAGCTACTGGCATAGTCCAGCAAAGGGCAATTGAGATTATTAAGGGACTTTCACAGACTTCCAAAGACAATTTAGGAAAGCTGAGAGAGTCGGTGCTTCAGCCTCAAAAAGAAGCAAAGTGACACCACGTCAGTGTGTATAAATATCTGAAGAGATGTTGTAAAGAGAACAGAGCCAAGCTCTTTTTCGTGGTGCTCAGTGACAGGACCAGAGGCAATAGGGACAAACTGAAACACAGGAGAGCCCCTCTGAACTTAGGGGAAGGTTTTATCATCCTGAGTACCAGAACACAGCTCTCAGCAATCAGGTTGTGGAGTCTCCATCACTGGAGATACTCAAATGTCATCTGGACAGGGTCCTGAGCAATCTGCCCTAGATGGCCCTACCTGAGCAGAGGTGTAGAAACAACCAACCTCCAGAGGTCCCTGCCAACCTCAACCATTCTGTGATTCTGTAATACTATCTTTATAAATGCAAACAATGTGTTTGTTCATCTGAAAACTGAAAAGATCATTAACTTAATTATTAGTGCATTGTGAAACCAGTCAAGATGAACCTTATCTACCAAAGCAAGGTAGGATTTAATTAATTATCAGCAGAGATTGACAATTATTTTAGGGGAGGAAATATTTTAACATATACTCTAAAGAAAAAATACAGTTTATCTTTATTAATAACATCTGGTTTTCTCTTTATGCACCTACTGTTCCAATACATCACAAGAAGAATCTGTATAACTTAGTAAGCTAGTTGGCATAATAATGAATTCATAGTAGTTAGATATTTGACAAGTTTGTAGTTGTCATTGAGCAAACAGAAGTAACAGAAAGCAACTAGGAATAGTAATATAAAAGCAAACAGAAAAAAAACCACCACAGCGAAATTCTTACAGCTTCAATGACTTGTTAAGAACTTATACAGATGACTGAAGATTGTTTTCGTAAATACTTCACTAACAAGCTTCTCTAAGTAGAAGGAGGGCTCTAAAATCTAAGTAACCAAAGTAGGAATACATACATACACACATACATTAGGCATATGGACAGAGATATGGGCAACTGGTAACATTTTTTTGCACGTTTAGACTCAGGCCTGTCTACTTCACTACAAACTACTAAAATCAGTCAACTTAGATTACACATTTCACTTCTATTTGCACCTTCTAATACTGCTATTCCTCCCATACATGCAACATGACACTTGAAGAATGGTCAGTGCAATTAACAAGTGTTTCCTTTTAGGCTAAAATGTATGTATTTACTCTAATGCACCTATTTGAAAACCTGCCTCAAATTATAAATTCTATCATTTAAGTTTTACACACAATTACAATTTATGTACACAAAACCTCTTGCAGTCAGTTTATAATAGGAGAGAAATTTTAGAAGTAATTTTAGTATTTTTCATTTTATCATTAGAAGTAGAGTCTGTGTGTATACATAACATTTATAATTAGATAAGAAACTAAATTTTATCCTAACCTTTCAGAATTAAATCTTTTGTTTCTGGGTCTGCTTTTTAAAAAAATCAACCAAACAAAACAACCCCAAAAAATACCCCCACCAATAAAAGCCAGAATGATGCTTGTCTAATCAGCAGGATTTTCCAGTCTCATACTGCTTCAATTTGAAATACATGTATTTTTCTTAAAAAAAACATAACTGACAACCACCACCCCAAACAAAAAAAGCACTTTTACAGACATGCAATGTACAAACAGATTGAAAAAAAAATGAAGGATGTGCAATAGAGCAAGGAAAATACAACCAAATTAATTTTTTCTGTCTGTAAAATGACATCTTTTCTCTAAATATTAAGCACTATACCAAGAATCCTAAATTATATCAAAGGCAAAAATATCAAAGACAAACACACACAGTGCTTATTTTTCTGTCTTCTTTTAGGCATATGATTATTTACCACCCAACAGGTAATTATCCACTTTTCCTTTATTCTAAGCATCTATTCACTCCTCTCGAGTATGTGATTTGCATAAAGATGATCTCCTGGGAGTTTTGGCTCTATCTTAAAAATCACGATCAATTTCTGTGTAATCCAGCTGGATATGAAGTGAGATATGGCACATAGACGAATGGAAATGTAAGAAGCACCAAAGCGTGAAAGAAAGTCACCTTGAAGGGATGATACTGCAGCATATTTTGCCTAAGGTTTCACAGCTACATTACACATGCATGTTCAAAATATAAACTGCCTAAGCATAAACTATATGAACAATCACCTAACAGAGCAGCTAAACATTACCAGAATGTACATCCTAGCAAGGTTAATGTGTATGCCTTACTGATAATTTGGGGCTTTTTTTCTGTAATTAAGTTGACAAATAAACTCCTGCAGATCACTAAGATAAATCTGGATAAAAACCTGTTTTTTTTTCAGCAAAGGGCATCTGTATCTAATTTGCCATACAAAGGCTACAGCATGTTGACTATCGTCCTGAACCACAAAGAGAAAGTACAAGGTTATCACTTTTGATTAATAGTTTTAAGCCTCATGATGATGTTGTTCTAGAATGTAAACTTCTCCGATTTCGGTTGTTAATGTTATCTCAGAACTTTACTTAGTCTCTTCTGCCCCCTTCTGACCCAAAGTCCGGTAGGTCAGCCCCTTCTGCAAGTAACACTAGGTGATTTGTTTTAAATATATTTCTCAGAAAGAATCAGTACAGCATTCCCCACATAAAGCATCCAAGTTCAGATTTTTATTTCATTTAAAAGAATAAAAACTCCAAGGAACTGAGTCCTACATACTCCCAGCTGAAAAAATGCCTTTCCATACTTATGAATAGCACATTTCAGAACCTTATTCAGATCTCAGGGAACTAACATCAAGTTCTTAAAACAATCCATTCCTCCAACAGGAAGGAAGAGGAGGTTGAAATCTTGATATGTTTTGTTACAGATACAGTAATGCATACCTAATGACGAAAAAGGTATGGGTTTGAAAAAGGAAATGATGAAAGCCCCAATGTCTAAAGAAAAACCCAAATAAAGAGAAAAGGAAAAAAGAAAAAAAAATAAACCTCAAAATTTTCAAACTTGAGTGCTGGAAGAGTTAGCTTTCCAGCACAGCCCTGTACCTAAACACACAGACCTTTTGTTCTCTCCTTCCTTCACAGAAAGGCTCAGCTCTCCAAGACAATTTATGTGAAACATATTCAAGAACATTACACTAAGAATGCCACAAAACCAAAAACCGAGCATGTTGGAACTACAGCTTTCTTCAGCATTGAACATCAACCCAAACGAGAAATAATACACTGCTAGCAATTTAGCCAGAGGTATTAGCAGAATAAAGGAACAGAATTTGAAAGATTACTGTTGAATGAGATAAAATATGAAATTTAAAAGCCCTTTAAATAATGAGTTTCTTGCTGTTAAAATTTGCTACAGCTAGATAGCAAAACAATTACTTTGTGACAGATTGTGGGGAAAATCGCAACTTCATTTAAAGGGTAGACAAATTTAATACAGTTATTTCTTTCTTTATTTCCTCTTTTGTATTGTCACGCTTTCTGTGTGAGTGGCTGTCAGGGACTTCCATGGACAATAACAATACAGTAACAAAGGACTACAAAACATGGTGCTTCTATAAGTGAACTACCAGTGGACAGGCACAATGCTTCTGCTTCTTTTATAAAACTCCTGATAAGAGTTGGTCACAAAATAACATTTTGTCTTTTGAAAAGAAATAAAAATCACCAATGATTCTGCTCCTCTTGTAAGCTGCTGTTTTAGGGCACATCAGCCTCTTTCCTTTAACTCTGCAACAGCAGCTAGAGATNCATGCCTTGGTTTCCAGAATGATTTTAAATATTTTAAAACTGTATGAATTCTGGAAAATTGGCCCTGCATTATGGCAAGCTCATAGCTGGAACTGCTTTGGAAGAACAAGACCAGATTTATTAGATACAGTAAAGGAAACCCTGCTTTGCTAGAATTCTGCAAATATCAGAAACATTTCATCAAATTGTAGTGCAATAAAAAAAAGAGTGGATTGTTCATTTGTATTTTAAAAAAATGTCTAAACATTGATTTAGAACTTTTCTAGTTCTATTTTTTCATATTTTAGTTGCTAAAAACAACCATAATTCACATGCAGTAGAAGTGGATGAACTGGTTTTATCACAGACCATTTTCAGTTCATTTTGATCAACTGTGGGACAACATTTGTCTAGAAGTCCCCCTAACAAATGCAAATAAATCTAATATCTTTTGCTGTGTTTGGCTAAATGTGATACCTGATTTTGGAGGCGATGAAGGCTTTGGCAGTTCTTTATTCTGAAAGTGAATGATACATTTGAGGAACAAAACTACAGACATAAACACTCAATCATGCTTATGGGGAAGATTTAGGGATCTGAAGGACATGAGAGAATATTTTTTTTATCAAAACTACTACTTAGACACTTTTCTTTGCATTATAATTTTATAAAAATTGAAAAAAAAGGATTAGAAAGCAATTTGAAATACATCTGCTAGATTTACATCCAGAGCACTTAGCAGATAGTTTCTCTAAGGGAAAACTGCCACTGCAGTGGGGTCATGTCCAATCTCCAAAAACCTAGCCACACTACTGAAGAATTTTTCAGACACTGATATCTGCAAGACACTAATACCTGTTTTTTGAGCCTTTATGGTCAAGAGGATGCAGCCATAAAACAGATCATGCCTTCAGTGAACTGTTTAATCAAATTCTATTAAGCCTATTGCATCATAAAATAACCTTAAATACAAACTTCAGTTAAAAATCAGAAAAAGAAAGAACTATGTAGTTAGCACTTCCCTCCATTGAAATACATCAGATCAAAAGAAAGCATGCACTTCTGCAGTTCATTTCTGTTCTTTGAGACTACATACAAAAATTTTACTCAGACCTTTAAAGAACATTGAGCTACAGCCATTTCACATGAGCAGTACTTTAAAGAAATAACGATTCCACTTTTTACATATTTCTCTATAGTTTGAATGGGCCATATATTTCACACTTTTTGTTTTGTTTTTAACTCTCTATCTGGAAGTGAGTTCTAGGAGCTCCTACATTCACTTCTCGTGGTTCAATCAATTTTCTGTTCCACCTTTCACTAATGTTCCTCACACTACCTAGGACTGTATATACACTTTTCCTGTATATAGTTTTACACTAAGTACCAAGCTATTCTACACAATTCTCTCTAAAATTTAGTGAGCAATTCAAGTAAATCAGATGGGGAGGATGACTAAATATCTCCTTGTTGTACTGTAAGACTGAGAATAATGCTGTTGACTGAGCATAATGCTAAGAGATCCTTAATAAAACAAAATCCACTATAAAAATCAGTACTAACACTAGAGAACACATCATACCTTTAGCACCCTGTTTAGACAGGTGGTCTACCATGACTTCCCATATGGTCAATAGGTAAAATATATACTTCCTTCAAAGAAAGATGCATGGAGCTGTTCCCAAAACGTTCTCTGTAGCAATTTCATTCTGTCCACAAGTGCAATCCCTTGAAGTTATTAGACACTTTGAATACTCTGACTCTGCTGTTGTTTAGGATGTGTAGCCCTTGGAGCAGATTAGAAGGAGGAGGATATCTGTTTAATAACCAAGAACTGTAGGTTTTATGAGACACACACCTAACAACTACCATCTTTCTTCAAGCATCCCAAAAGGGGCATTTAAAAAACAATAGAGCAGCTGAGGATATTTACAGAAAATTCCTTCCAAGTATCCATGTTGAGTGAGAAAACGCCTTAAAGGAAAATGAAGAAAAGTAAAGTAGGCCATGGAACAATCAGATGTGTGCACTGGTGCCACCATGTGAATAATGATGAAGGGGAGATTAGCTCCAAGTAGAGCCAGCTAATGAGCCAGAGATGTAAAGTGAGGAACAGCTGGCTGGAAGAACAAAGCATTGCAAAGGGCTACATGCAGGGCAAAAATCACATCTGCCATACCCATCAGAAATGGAAATGGCAGTGTTCGGGAGGATGGATTATCATGAGTGATTTAACTGCATTGCTAGAAAGGACACTATTCACAAAGTCTTTGGGAGTAGGATACATTTTTGATGGAGGCACTCAGAGCAATCATAATTATTTGGCACAGGAACAGGCTGGATAGCAATACTGTAAGTAGTAATTGAGGAGAAATCATGCAAACAACCTCTGCAAGGTATGCCTGCCAATTTCTCAACATTAATCAACTATAAATACTGAGTAATAATTATATATTGATTGAAATCTTTTATTGGTCATCTCAAATTCAATTTCAATTTGACTCGTTAGGTAACAAAATTTTACAGTACTTTTAAAAAGGCTTTTGAAGTTCTTGGAAAATTCAATTTGTAGTGGACAATTCAAAAGGATTTTGGCAAATATCAAAATGCTGGCTGAAGTAGTTGAGAACTCTTGTATTAGAAGGAAGACACAAAACTAAGTTCAGTGGCTGGAAATTGATGCTAAATAAAAAGGGGACTAAAAGTATACTCTATAATGAAACTTTCTATCTTCCTGACCATTCTCATTGCCTGTCTTGAATTGCCTGGAAGTCACTTTAAATCGTTACCAGGTAACTTTCCAAACTACCTTCTCTCACAGAAGTCCTAATCTTACCAAAGCAGCACTTTGTGTAATTTATTGGTCTTTATTAAATGATATTTATAGCACAAGAGTGGTTCTTGCTTTCTATAACTTTGTTGATAGTTGTGGCGTTTTTGTTTGCTTTTTAAATAAACTCACTTTCTTAATGCTCATTATTAAGCATGTACTATGATGAGTTTTGGAGTCCCCAGTATAAGACACACATAATGGAGGAAGTCCAACCAAGAGCTACCAAGACAGTCAAGTGCAAAGAAGCTGAGAAACAAAGTTGTGAAAGCTTAAAGGAAACCCAAGGGGAAAACCTGCTGATGTTAGTAACTACGTAGTGAAGATTAAGTGAAACGCCTCTCAAATGCATAGCAGAAGTGTGAGGCAATGGACACGGGTCAGAACATGGGAAATTTTAACTCAGTAAAGGAAAGAGCTTATTCACAGGGAGGGCAGTTACACATGGAACAGGAGCTAAAAGATAACTGTGCAACATCCATCCTTGGAGACATTCAAAACTCCAACTGTGCAAAACCTTGAACAGCTTGACCCACTATGACCACAAGGTTACACTGCATGGTGCCCATGTGAGTTGACACAGGCAGGCAGCCAGAACAACCGCAACCCACTGCTGAAATGCAGATGTAAATATCAATACCTCATTCCCCAGAGGATCCTGGGGCAACACCCGAGTGGAGACACACAAGCAGGAGCAGAGGCCCTGTCAGGATCAGTCCATCCCAGCACACAGAGGGGCTGCTGTCTGCACCCTTTTACTGAGGGTCCACACATGTGGTTTATCTCCATGCTGCAATCTCTTTTTGCTTTTTATGAACTCTGAGCTTTGATCTCTCTCCCAAGATAGGGAGCTCAAGCACATCTGTGAGGGTGCCTCCAAGCCTCTGCAAGCACCTTTATTATCTCTACACAGAGATTCCTCTTCTCAAAACACAGAGGATAAGCAACAGTAGGCATAATAGATGAGGTTTCCTTCACTTTTATTCTCCAGGCCTCAGCATCCCCAGCTGCAAGGTCACTTAAGACAACCTACCATCCTCCTGATTTTAACCCTCTCTTCTGAAGAACAACAATAGGTCCCTTTTAATATATACAATTTTTATGATTATAAAGTTCTAACTGGGCTCACTGAAAATGCTGCCATGCAAGTAACCAGGCTTATCGAAAATACTGCTGTCCAGTGGAAGAGTTCAAGCTGTAAGCCTTTATATGAGAAGATTTTAAAGAAAGCAGTAATAAGAACCTTAAAATATGTTAAAATTCTAAATATGAATCAGGTCAGTGAAAGTTCTGCTGTTGTTTATGTTCTATTTTTTGAAGGCTGAAATGCCTTCTTCAATTTTTTTCAAAACCCTAAGAAATATTAAGCACAAAACTGATAAGGTTGGTAAAGCATGACAAAAAAATACACATTTTCTGTCTTTCTAGGAAAAGGTTCATATATAAACCATCCAAGTAAACTAAGGAATAATTTTCAATGAAATCATTGGTAATGCAAAGCCTTCCCAATATATGTTAAGTAGTTAAGTATTTGAGTTACTTTTATTTTCATTAACTCTTCTTAATTTATGTAGCAGTAAAGATAAGAAAACTTGTATTTACCAGATGAAATAGTCTGACTTTAGAAGCTAATTCAAATTGAGTTTAAAGCTTTTTATATCTTCGTTTACTATTCATACATCAAGGCAAGAGTTCAGCAAGCAATCAACATATAAAATATAAAGGGAAAGTACTAGAAGTAAATCATTTAAAGACTACTTAAGACAGCAAAAGCACCTTAGGAAGAAACTGGGAGTACCTCTGAAAATCTCAAGAATTACTTCTTAAAAGCTAGAAAATTACCATATGATAAGGTCAAGAGTGCTAAAGTAGATAACACGTGTTTCATGAGAAGTGGTTAATATGCAGCTGGGTTTTAAACAATTCTTTTAAAGTATAAGATATGGGGTAAGAATTGGTGTATTCAGTTCCCTTCAAAATATGACACAGTAATTGATATAATAGTTGAAAGCTGATACACAGTCATTCCAGTACTTACTAGAATTACTCCCTGAGTAAAAAAAAAAGCTCGCATATAATTTTTTTTTTTGCTAAAGTACTATAAATTAGCAAGCTTCTTTAAAAGTCTGCATTTTATTTTAATTATAGATGTCTACTACTTCTTTATCTTCACTTAATACCTTTGTCACTTTCACATCTCTTCAAAAAAAGTTTCAATTTCTACATAGACATTTAACTGAGACTGTCCATAGCACACTCAACTATCTAAGAAAAAACAGAAAAAATATTTGGAAAATAATATATTTTTGTATTATTTGTGTCTGCAACAGTTTGCAACATGCATGTGTTCACAAATAACACAGAAGATTTCTTAGCAAAACAAGTGACATGAAATGTCAGGCTGTGACCATCTATAGGTATCCAAAAGCATTTTGGCCAGCTGCTGACTTTTGCTAAAAGCCTGAAAAAACTCCACAAGAAATTTATATCAGAAGAAATTAAAAGAGGGAAATAATGAAGCAGTACTAAAAATTAACAATTTTAAATTACATTTTGTCCCAGGGAAGCATAACACAATTCTCTTTAGTGGGAGAAAATAAACTGCATATAAGAATGGTTCCTTCATCAGGTTGTACAAACTGGTCTTCATTTCTGGAGAAGTCCTTTCCTCTTGTAAAGTGTTGGCAATTTGATGCCTGTTGGCTGACACATTCCAAGAATGAGTATCCAAGACACTATAAGTGAAGCTAAAACTGCTGAAATGGTGAAGCATCTAGGATTATTTGCTAGGCCAGTGCAGACCTATTCAAATAACAGAACATAAAAATCACCTCTTAATTCTCAGTAAAGCTCTCGTTTTTGTCTTCTATCCTTCGAGATTTCCACCATTTGAAAAACAGGACATAAAAGTAGGCAACCACGTGCACTGCAGGCTTGATCTGATTAGTGAGCAAGCCACAATCTCCACAAGAAATATACCTCATTTGTAAGCAATGCACTTCAAGCAAATAAAGCACATAAATAACTATAACAAAATATAATAAATTTCAGTATAAAGAAAGAATATTACTTTTTCAGGCATTAATTTATGGCAATCATAAACCTATGTTTAAACCTATGCTTGATATTACCTAGGACAATAAATCTCATAGCTGCATTTATAATTTTATCAGAAAAAAGCCCCAAACAACCAAACCCTAATGATATATACATTCATATTCCTGCCATTAAACCTTAGATACCACTCATTTCTCACCTCTGTGGTCACATTCCCCAGGATCACACTCTTGTCACTGAACTCCCATGTAATACCACTGATCTTCCAAAAAGAGGGAAGACTTTACCTGTATTTCTCTTATCTGATTAATTTCCATTAACCTCATACAAAGTTGGAAGAGAGTGGGACCACAGCTGGGAGTTTCTGCTCGAGGTTTACAAAGGAACGGCAGTACAAAGGTATATTTGAAAGGAAAATATTCCTCAATTGCATACTTATTGTGCCAAGAGCATCCCAAAATCCACTGCTCCTACTTAGTGACTTCCTGAGATGCCTCTGGCCGAAAAATGAGAGAATTTAGAAGATTTAGAAGAAATTAAGTGCTTCATCCTTTCCTAAGTGGAACTGATGCTTTCCAGCATATATCATTCCAAAGCAGCACACAAGGCAGGAGTGTTACTTATTGGCAAAATTACTTTAAAAGCATTGCTCATTTTTCACATGCTGCTCATGCCCAGAGGAAGAATAGTGACAGAGCACTAAGAAAATTAATCCCTAGATGGCACCGCTACTCTGTTATTTTTACTGTGTAAAGCCTTCCTTAGTTTGGGAAGGAATTCTGCTGGTGATTTTCTTGTACAATTTCTAAATCGATTTGTGGCAAGCATCACGGGAATGTGTTCACCGTCCCTATTACTTTAACTATTCCCTTCACAAATACATATAGCACTCTCCTCTTTCACCCAGGTTGACTGGGTTTATTTTCATATTTCTCAGAAAACCATGGTATCTGTGACAAGAATTTGCATTTTACAAAAATACAGTAGTCATGGGGTGCAAAAGACAAGGGAAGAATTTGCTAATAAAACAGAAATAAAATTAATTTTATAACCTAACCTAAAGATGCTCCGAAGAACAAAGCCTCATACAGCACAAAAAGCAAAGCAGATGCTTTCCAAGCACTATTTTTTCATTTCGTTTGTGTGACTTTCTCCCAGCTCCTACGCTGCCTTCCATCGCCACCTGCTGACACGCACGAAAACAGCAACAGAGCAAGCCAATGCCAGAAATTTATGCCTGCAATTTCTGTCTGCTGTATGTTTTTCTGCTGGTGAACCATGGAGGAATAGTTGTATTTTTTTCCACTGGACAATGTTTAAAAGTTTTAATTTAGAGGAAAAGCACAGGCAACTGGCTGTTACTACCTCTAGCATGGCAGCTCTCTATTTATGAAACAGTGTCTCATTGGAATCATTTGACTTCTGGACACAGCACAATGCAGGAGTCCTGAGCAGCAGACACTAATTCCCAAGCTGAAATTTAAAGTAAAATGGATAAGTGAAGATGAGAAATGTATGATAATTATGACTGAGAATAAAACAAAACCTTTTTCATAACAACAGCTATTGAGATGTTTGAGCACTTGGAAATTCTAAAGAGCATCATATAAAATAAATACTTATTTTGCTGAATAGCAGCATAAATACCAAAATACCTAACATTGAATTGAAGGGGAGCACTAGCCATCGTGCCAGAGCGTATCATGTACAACAGGATTATTCCTTAACAATTGTACAACAAGTTATAAACTCTCAGGGGTACCCATTATTAACATTTGTCAGAAACAGGAAAGAAGAAAAACAGGTAAAATGAAGAAAACCCAAAGCCCATTGTCATAGAGCATCTTCACATAATAAAGATAGCAATTACTGTTATACTTTGAATGCTGTATTTATTCTCAAACCTCAGTCAGATAATCTTCCAATCGTTAATCTATATTTTTCATCATGCCTCTTACAATTTCATATTTGAAAACAAAGTTGAAATTCAAAATACACAACTCAGAGCTTTTATATTTTTATTTTACATTAGTATTGCTTACCTAAATGCACCACATTACAAACATTATATATTGAGGGTGTGGGTGTATGTTTGCTTGTAGATTTTGATGAGGGTTTTGTTTGCTTTTTCAGGCTTTCCTGCGCATATTTCTTCTCACTGCCCATAAACTCTGCTACTCAGAGTAGTTCAAAACGAAAGGGAGCTTCTAAAAAATTCAATCTGAGTGACATATAGAAACCCCATAATTTTTAAACTACAAAAAACCCCACTAAGTGTAATTTATGTTTACACTTAATATCTAGTATTTGCCTGAAACTCTTATGCCTTGGAGTTAATCAAGTCAGAAGCTACTGTATAATATTTGAAACATTAAGGGGTAGCATTTCTTCTACCAATTACCAGCAATAATAGTACATGGCTTAACATTTGCAACCGATTTGCATGTTTCAGCTAGCTTTATATTAGAATGAATCATCATATTGCATTTAAATACAAAAAAAAAAATCTATAGATTGCAAACTTGAAAACAGAATTTTTCTGGTGCTACTGCTCAAAAAAAAATTATATATATATATACTTGCTTTGTTAATTTTCTAAAAATACACAAACAGATTGTCACCAAATTGGCATTTCAACAACAATTAATGTATTTCTGAAAGATACAGGGTCTTCTCCTCTCTCCCTTACTTTCAAGTTGAATCATGTCTTATTGAAAAGAATAACATCATTTCTTATGGTTATACATCCAAAGAAATGTGATACACAAGATCACTCTTTGAATAAATATTTACAACGCTTTGAAGAAGAATTCCCAAAAGGAAAAGCACTTGCAAAGTCAGCTACGGTAATAAATGAGAAGGATCCTTCCCATCCATACTGTACTTATGGTGCGTTTGTGCTCTGTCAAGCAAACTGAAACAGCTGAAGACCAAAACAGAAAATAAATCTAAGTAGTTACAGACCATATGTGCAGGCATTTAATGTATAAAGAAAAGGGATTCGATCTTAAGTGCTCATTACTATGCCTCAATGGACAGGAAGGTCTAGGCATGACCCTTCCAGTTTAAGAATTAATTTCAAGGAATGGAGGATTAGCTAGCAATTCTAAGTATTCATCCTAAATCAACTAAGAAAAACTGGATTACTTTTTAATCTGAAACTCTCCAAAAAGGAACTGCAAATTCAGATATATAAACAAGGTGTTTTTTTTCACACTCTTCCCCCCCTCCAAACTGATTAGGGATAAGTTATGTTTATCTGGGTGATTTTCTAATTAATCTCTTATTTTCTGAAGATTAGACAATAACTTTGTTTGCCAGATCAACTACTTGAACAAATTTACAGACTTGAAATTAATTGCATTTTTTACTAGGCTTTATTTACCATTTGTCAACTTGTCACATGCTATATTGAGTTTACAAGCTGCCATTTTAATTTAGATTCCTTTTATGCATAGAAAATTGACTTTGTGTATACATTGACTTACACTTGTAGTAATCTTGCCATTTCACAACCATACAATGAGCACAGTAACCAACACATAATCATATATTTTCTGTTGTTTTTAAAGCCCTTTAAATAATTATTGGTCTTGCTTTACAGGAAAATAAAAGAAATCTGAAAGGGGCAGTGAAAGAAAAAAGGCATTTTTAAATGCAGAACTACACAAGCAACACCAGAAAAACATGGTCTCTTCCTCATCAAGCATCTGAGATTAAACTTCAACTACTTACACATTAAGTCTCAGTACATTTTATGATAAGCACTATCTGATACAGAATACTGATCAAACTAAAAAACAACACCTTCACCCACCAGCCACAGTACAGAACATTCAGAACAAAAAAAGAAGCAGTCAAGAACAAAGGAAGGACAGATAAAATAAATGTCTCAACAAGTCAGTGAGACACATATAAATGTTCCCCCAAACCCTCATTCTGCACAAAGATGGACATTCAGCTACACGATTTTGGGACACATTTGGCCTAGTGCCAGAGCAATGCATTTTCCCACAGCTCTATTTCATAAAGCTTTCCTGCTCCTAGAGTAAGCCATTGTCATGGTTACAAAGAAAAAGGCTGGAGCGCTGTCTATTTGATACCACCCCCACCATGGCTGGGGACATGGTCTCAGAAGGAACAAGCCACAGCTAGAAATGAAGTTTGCCATTTTGCCTGTCTGGCTCCTGCCAGAGAATGTGTGGGACCAGGAGTCAGGGCCTTGCTGCCACTCAACACCAAGAGAGATCCCCACTATGCCACCGCTGCTGCCACGGCCCCAAGAGCGAGCCCCCGGCACTGGGATGGCCACAGTGGGCATTCTGGCAGCCCAACCCCTTGTTCAGATGAATTAGCTTCCATGTTTTTGTTATGTCCCTGCTTTCCGTTGTTTTTTCTTTCCTGGCTGGGAGAGGTGGGAAAACACTCCTGACACCAGTTTGTGTCTTTGTAGGCAACCACGCCAAGTGTTGCCTGGAGGGACCTTCAGTAGTGAATACCTCGTTTGCAGGTAAAAAAGTTTCTCTCTCTGTTCTACACTCCCTTTTGTTAATTTTGGTGTGGTTGTTGCTATTTCCAGTAAATTGTTATTCCTACTTCTAATCTCTCCTAGTGTTTCCTCCATCATCGGAGAGCGGTGTTGGAAATGGAGCAGCTTTAAGTGGGTTTGATTTTCCAACCGGGTTTTAAACCACCACAGTCATAAAGACCCAACGGCTTGGAGAGACTACATACAATCATTTTCAGTAGGTTTGCATAGTGTACTGTAGCAACAATCTACTTCTCAACACTAGGTAATAATTTTGGGCAGATAACTGCATTTCTTACACCACCTGAAGGTTTCCACTACTCTGGAGAGGCTATACTGCAGAGTGACTGATAGATTCAGCAAGAATTTTTACTTAGGCAGCATTGTATGACCTGATATTATTAATGTCACATTTCCCAAGCTTTTCTCTGCATTCCCTTCCTACAACAGATCGGAAAGCACATTCTTGTTTGTAATTAGTGTAGGCATAGGGCCATGCTGACACAGCTCTTCAGTTTTGGCGCAGGGAGACAGCTGATATCTCAAACACTTTGCACGCTGCTTCTACCACTTAACCACATACACAGTCTGTAAAATACTGACTCAATGTTAACTTGCTTCATATTAATTCTGCTCTCACAGGACATTCTACACCATGCTATTCTATAAATCAGAAGATTATTGTTTGGCTGCTGCTGGAGTTTGGGCTCGAGGGGTGTTGTAAGAAAAGAAAGATTTTTCCTTCAGAAGTTCCCACCATGCAGCAGATCTAAGATAAAGAGAGAATGCTTCCCAGGATTAAGTTAAAAATCTAATTAAAAAGTTACGAAAGGTGGAAGATGTGTTTTCTTTCCATATATTATCCCTAGGAAATAAAAGATGACACAAGTTTAAACAAAGTCTACCAGAGGTATTCCTAGGGCAACTGAGACAAACATAACAGTTACTAATTTGATGCCACACAGCATTGGCAAAGCCTTTTTGCATGGATACCAACACCCTAGTTTTGGTCCAGCGACTTGAGAGCTCTGCAGGCCACACGACACTTTTCTGGCTTCCCTGGGCTATCTGTGACACACACCATCCATTGTGAACAATATTAAAAAACCCCAAATGCAGCAATTCTCTTTGGGAGTATTAAAACAACTGGCAATGCAAGAAAGTACCTAGTTACTGATCATGGAAAATAATGAAGTTTTAAAGGCAGAATTTTTGTTCTAAATTTCACAGCACTTTGGAAGATGATTTATCATTTCCAACGTATATGCTGCCACCATGTCTGTAAACATTTTCATTTCAGGAAGTAGCATATAACTCATATGATCCTTTAAAATCTCCATAATACTTCTCCATTTGGTCTGCATCTCTGTTCCTCTCTCTGTAATATAACTTTGTTTTTGCCACCACAGAAACACATTTTGTCAATAATACAGCAATCTGAAAAGTAATACATAACATAGAAATGAAAGTAAGTGCAAATAATTAGAACCACCTCTATCACATGGAAAATAATCTACTTGGGACCACTGAGCATTTGGAGTTTATTCTCGTTCAAATATGTTTTTCTGAGAGACTAATCTCTTAATCACGCAAATCACCACTGCTGTGAAATACAGCTAGTGGAAAAGAAGCTAATAAATATTTTATGTATTTTTACTGATACTCTATTTGAGCGACTTAAAATAGCATGCAAAACACATGGTCATTAAAGATCTGTTATGATATAACAGATTTAGCTCTGTCCTTAAATAATATTTCAGAAGCGTAGTAAAAGCAAAACCAATTCAAACAGCTTCTTCGAAGTTTAGAAAAGGCAGAGACTTGCTTGGATACAAGGAAAGGAAAAAACCAAAAACTCACCATATAAAAACACTCCTGTGCTGGAAGAACATACTCTAATATTTGCTAAGCATTTATTTATTTAGATTACCAGGAAAAAGGTAGTACATTGGGCTATCCATTCTCTATGTAGTCTTTTCACTACATAAGAAAACAATACATGGGCTTGAATGTATTATCTAACTCACTACCTATGCTGTATGCTTATTAAAATCCCTCTGCACCATTTCTTTCTTCACAGACAGATAACTATAGAAGCAACTTTCAGTACATCCCCATGAGACGACTAATTTAATGTGGAATAAACCCGTGTTGTTTTGATGTAACTCAATGTTTCACTTGCTGAATTTGCTCTTCCTTTTCTTTTCTCCCACCATAACCACATTACTCCCGAGCTTTGTGTGTTGTGAGGAGTTTCCCGCTGGCTACAGAGGACTGACAAATGCAACTTCCTGCACAGGGTATTCTCATTGTCTTGAGCCAAATAAAAATCAGGATTGTTTGAGATCAATGTACATTAAGCATCAGTTTAAGTAAATCACATTTTTCTTCTGTTCTGTCATAACAAAACAGCTGAATTTCTGCAAAATTTCTTCTGGAAAATAGTTTTTAGAAGTACTCATTTATTCCTAACCCTTACCAGAAATGGTGACAAGGAAAGAATATTAGAAGGAGTGAAGAGAGGGAGGCATGAAAGGAAGAGAAAAAAAGAAAAAAAAAATCAAGAAAATGTATTATTAAATTATTAAACACAGTTGAACTCCAGAATTTTATTACACAATTGTTAATACTGTTAAAACCACTGTTTAAATTAGATCCATATTTTTCAAGTGAGATGTGAGTGTCAGGATAATATTATAGGATGATGCTCATTAGATGTTTAAAATTAGTCCCTCACCACTAGCAAGATCTTATACTTCTATCTTATACAAATAAACCTGGACAGCATATTAAATTTTATCTGTGAATATTGTTATGATATCCATAAAACTTTAAAATCCTTCTACATTAAACGAAGCCTCTAAGGTCTCAGAAATATTCAGAATCTATAGTTCCAAGTAAAAGTCAAGAAATTGGATAAAAATCAAGAAAACTACTCAGCTTTCACTACATGTTTGCCTGGGGGAATGAACAGGGTGGAAAACTTGAGATGACTTTTTTTCATTTAATATCATTGATTTGCAGTAAATAATATATACTTCAGTATTTTGTCCTCTCATTTCCCTTCTAGATTCTACAAGGTACAATGAGTCAATATATTAGATTTCTGTCAACTAATACTTTTCCAGGTTAATTTTTAAAAAGTTTTTCTTGCCTAACTCTATAGCAGAAATAATGTCCTGATTCTATTTAAGAGCCAAACCTACTTACATTCAGTGAAATCAGAAAGCAGTTTCACCAGTGCTGAGGGTCATTAAAACTGAAGCCACGAACATGAGTCAGTAAGGAAAGCCAAGACTTTAATTTTTAGTTAAGACTTAAATCCTTTTGTTTGGTTTTTTTTCAGCATTTGAAAACCAAGGAGTTGCAAAGACTATGTACTAAGGAATGTAATGGAATAGGTCAATCTAGAAGGTACAGGATATTGCCTTGTAAAGACATTGCTCTCAAAGTATAACTGAAACATGCTTTTGTCCAATTATTAGTTCCCCAAAGTGGGTAATTTATCAGAATTATTTTTAATATTTTAATAAGTGAAATGCAGTACATGATTGATACCAGAGATGTTAAAGTTCTGCATAATTTTTGAGAATTCAAGTATGCATACTGAAGTTGCATTACTTCTCGCTTCAGGACATTTCATTTCTGAACAAAAATATTTATAAGTACACAACAAAAACACAGTTGTAAAAAACAAGTGAAGCATCAAGTATTTTATTTAAATAAAATATATAAGAATTGCGTGCACAATTCTGACCTGAGCTAATTACCCAATTCAGTGTTTTCTAAAATCTTCTGTGCCAGTTCTGAGTAAAGAACAAAGTTCAAAGAAACTATCCTTTTCAGGGCCAAATAACAGCTATTTGCACTTTTGCAACCATATGTAGAGCAGATACTGAGATGTCAACTATACCATCTCCTCAGTTAGGATAAACACATTTCAGCCAACTCTGTTTACTTCTATGCATTACAGCAATCTCCAGGACAGAAACATTTCTGGGTTTCCTGTTTTCTTATTTGTTGCCCCCAACTAGAATGATTAACTGCTTCTTAATATTTGGTACCTCTGCATGCCATCAACCCTTGTTTTTTCCACTACACTTTAGTCTCTCAAAAACATTTTACCCACATTTCAGTTTTTAAACTTCTGTGTAAAACAGTTAATGCTGCATATATTTATAGATCAGTGTATTTTTCAGACTAATATTTTGAAAATGGGCATTAATTTTTTCTCCTTTTTTTTTTTTTTTTTTTTTTTTGCAAATTGTTTTAAATATCATGTGTTATCTAAAGTAATTCCCCCTCCTTGAGATTCTGAAGCTGCTATTCTTGGAAATTTATTATGAAATAAGATTTTCTGTATTTCAGAATCTCTGCTCAAATAACTGATTTATCATGACAAAAGATAAAATAGGAAGGTTCAGCTGTTCAACACAGTATATCTATTTAGGCTACTTACTAGGCCTATTTATACTTATTTAGGTTTATTTTTCTCTACTTATTTAGGAGGACAGAAAAATATCAGAATTGAAATTGGGTCTTCTGATTTTTTTTTAGCACGTATAAATCAGTAAATACATCTAAATTGTGGAGGCTTTTTCCATATCATTTCCAGGTGCTATTAAAAAAAATATTGGACAAGAACTAGATTAAAAAACTTCCAATTTGCAGTTGCAGACTCTCTAATACATTTTTTGCTTATTGCATTTGCGCAGAAGCGTTTTCTATTTGCATTGCATAATGTCTGTTGTTAAACCTCCTTGAAACTTTTGCTTAGTCAGTAACCATAGAAATTCAGTTTTAAAGTAAGTTGCTCCTAACTGCAAGGGTCTGTGTATAATTTGGTCCTGTGTGGCCAGGTATAAACTTGGACAAATCAGTATCTTTTATGTCAGCAGCTGAGGTCACTTAAGTCATGTGTAGATATGACTGTAGAAACACTCAACCACAGACAGAGGATAGACATTTAAATATTTTTATGATACAATTTTCTCTTTTAAATGTGGATTCTTACTGTTTCACAAATCCCAAGTTCAAAGGAGCACTAACCAACACAAATTCATGTACTTATATGCTGGCAAGGACCAAGTACAAGGTGATCCTAACTCACAGTTTTTGGAAGAACACGAGGAAAATTACAGAAACTGAGTTCCTTACCAATAATTTGCAGACACTATACTACAGTCTTGTCATTCAATGATTAGTTTGTGCTGAATGTGGAACTTCTAGACTTAATTATCTGATTCCCATATTTTGCCACAGTTGTTGCAGTGCAATTTGAGACCTTCTGCAACAAATCTCTGGCCTCGATTAGCCATCAAAACAAACCATTCCAAACCAGCTTCACATCTTTCCAATCATGTTATCTGTTAACCCTTGCATGAAGCAATTCAAGTTCTTCATTTTTACAAGAGCTAAAAAAGCTACTGAGATCCTGAGAAACAGAGATGCAGAATGAGATATTACTTCTACTTTTTGACCATGCCCTGCATAAATCCACTGTACTAAACCCTAACTGAACACAACGTGGATTAGGCTTTTTTTCCCAAGGAAAAACAGGTGTTGCACACTCTCTGGAAGACCACGTACCATGATAGAATGGAAGAGATCATTCACAAGTACTTCTAGTTACAAGAAATTTTCTGTCTCACTGCTGTCCCAGAGATGTACCAATAGATGATGGTCAAACTATGATTTCCTTTGCCAAGTCTTATAGCAATGAAATGGCAAGAGACACACTGGGCGCAAATCCCAGTGTGCAGACTTTGGAATATTTACTAAATAACAATGAATATAGGCAGTCAGAAAGAAAGAGTCATCAAATTTTTCAAATGTGCAAAATCAGCAGTCTTTTTTCACTATGTTCTCAAAATGATTAAGCTCTTCCTGTTAACACAAACAAGACAAAAATCAATCTCACCATGACATGAAACACACCAACTATACTAAAATAAACTTTTAGATCTAAGTTGTTATCTAAGAACACTTAAGATCCTGTTACAGATGTAACAATTTTAATGTTTATAGAAAGGAATGTTTAATCTCAACTATCTTATCAGAAATTAAGTATCTTTAATATATTGAAGTCCAAAAAAGATACACAAGCTTTAATGAATCTTATAATTTAAAGTGACATTCTTTCAATATTTGGCAGTAACTTTCTTATTAAGTTTTAAAATGGGACAGAACTTCTACGTTAAATGATATGTCAGAGGATTTATCTATGTGAACTATTTTAAAGAGAAATGATGAAAATAAAATCATATCAAAAGATAGTTAGAAAAAATCATGCCATGCATCATGTGGTCCTTAAAAAGTAGTTTTTTAATCATGGCACAGTGATTCTGAACAGGATTTCAATAAAGGATAAAGCCAATGTAGCTTTATGCAATGACAAAAGAGAATTTCTAGAAAGAATTTCTACACGCAACACTGAGTGTAATCAGCAATGACAAAACAAGAAAAAAAATCATGAGTGAACTAAATCAGTCAACTCCACAGTTCTTCACTAAATTATACCCTATCAGGATATTTTCACTTCCTTGTATAGAAGAAATTACTTAATTAAAAACAAACAAACAAACACACCAACAACCAAACAAACTTTATATTATGATTTACTTTTTTTTTTTTACTCTGTTGAAAGTACTCTGTTCATTATGGCAAAAAGGAATTTTGCATATTCTTAAGTTTATCAAAATAAGTCTTAAAAAACCCCATGAAAAACATCTGACCAGCCTTGAAAATAGATTTTAAAAAGCAAAATTATGTTGGGTTTTTTTTACTATGTGAACTACTGCTGTGCATACTGGTCAAGTTAAGTTATAAAAAGATAAGAAAAAAAATAAATTTGTTTATTGAAACATGATAAATTCAGATTAGGTGTTTATAAATTAGTTATATATTAGCAAATATATTTTCATATAGATGGAACACACACTACTTGAATCCAGCACTGTGCTTTATGCCTGATACAAAAAAATGAAATTATGTTCTGCGTTTTCCCTGCTGGGGGCAATATGACTCCACTTGTGCTCAGTGAACGATCAGACATTGCATAGAAGTGGAAAAACTCACAGTATTTTAAAATACTACACTAAGTCCCTGAAGAACTACAGGGGCGCATTGGGACCAAAAATGTCTTAATGAGGCTTATCAGAAACTGTAAATGTAAAGAGTCACTTCGAGTGGCTGGAAAAGGCTGGGTAGAAATACTTCCTTTTTTTTTTATTATTTTTTTATTTTTACTTGTGTTAAATGAAGGAATAAAAACAAACCAAAAAACCCTGTACCGCTCTAATTAGTAAAATAGTCAAGGACTGTGCATATCAGCTATGATTTATCTACAACCTCATAAAATAATAATAATCATCATCATCATCATCATCATCATCATCATCTATGTCCTCCAAATCCTTTGCAAAACTGGTATTTGTATGAAATTCTAGTGAAATTACATTGATAAAAGCAAAAAATATTGAAGTGAGATAGGAATAGATAAAAACTAATGCAAACAAGTATACATCAGTGTGGTGGTTTCTGAGCTGCTTACCAGCCACCAGTAGTTCTTGGACCAGCATAAAAGGAAAAGTTTGGTGGGTTTCAATCTCAAGCTGTAGCGTGGTCTGAGGCTTGAAACAAAGAGCGGATCCTAGCCGTGGGTTGAAGAGGTTTTTTATTCCAGTGAACTCCACGTGCTAGAGTGATTTTTGGGCCTTGGTTCTCTTCCTAAATACTCAGGGCGTCCCCTGAGCAGGGGAGAACTTCGGGCCAATGCGGGGGAAGGAAGGGGGTTGCTCAAGACAGAGGTGCTTATCACAACAACGGGAAAGGTGGGTACTTGAGCACTTGGTCAAAAAGGAGGACATTTCTCTCAGGTCTTTCAGGGCCATTGACAACGTTTTTTCTTCAGGGCGAAATCACAGGGAATTGGGGATGGGGGGGGGTTGAAAGGGATATACCAATACAAACAAATAAACAAAATACATAGACAACTTTGGAAAACCTTAATCATGCACTGCAACACATCAGATGAAAAACAGGTATTGGAAAACTTTCGAGTCACATCAGTGACTGAAAGACAGTTTATTAGTACTTTCTGCTTAATTACTTTGTTGTCAAATCTAGGCTTACTTATTCAAATACATTCAAAAATGTCCCATTTTACTTAGTAAAAAAATTGGATTTTGTGACAGGCCCTACTGAAAGCTACATTTAAACACATAATTAAATGCAGTTATTGCTATTTAGATATAAGTTTTAATTCAGTAATCTGATTGTTATTTTCTGGTTTATTATGAACTACAAGTACATAATAAAGTACATGCCTACACGTAACTCCTAGGGCGATTTTGATACCACTTTATTTATCTTACATTACCTGCTTTAAGACTGGGCAAATTTGGGTTTTAACTTCATTTCTCCTCCAAGTTCTTATAAATTTTGCCTAAATTTAATCTTTAATTTTCAAGTTTTTTATGGAAGTATCAGCCTTCACATATTTCTGAACAAAATAAAGACACTCCAGCCCATTTCCAGAAATATTTAGCTGCGGGGAAGAGACTTATTATTTAAATATATTAATTAAACAACATTTTAAAAGACTGTGGAATGTCAACTTGTTTCAGAGTTAGACAGATCTGTTGAACTCCACACAAAACTGAATGAAAAAATTAAATCCATCTTCCCTTGAAGCTCCCCCCTTGCCCCCAAAAATCCCTCATGTTTCACATACAGAGGTGTAGTGGTTGATCATTTCCCAAACATTTTGTATGAACTAAGCCTCCTGTTCCTCAGTCATAAAGACTACGTAAAACGGCTGGTAGTTTGCCCATGTTCCAAATATTTGGTGACTTAAGAGGAGGATGAAGATCAAGATATGCAGTACATGGAACCAAACTAATTTGTAGATCTACTTGCTTTTAAACTTATATCCTAATCTTATAAAAAGGTATTTTAATCCTCCTTTCACCAGCAAAACAGACCATCCTTACATTCGTTGCCTTTTCAGGGCAGAGGAATTAATAGTATGCCTAAAATCACAGAACAATAAAGGTTAGAAAGAACCTTTAAATATCATCAGGTCCACTCTCCCCATCCCAAGAGCAGGGACATCTTCAACAATGTTTTCATCACAACATCATATCACCATATTGCATTTGGATGATGGGCACACAAACCTTGAAGGTGACCGATTTGAATAACAGATTTAAGAAGAACAGTGACCAAATCATTAAGACATTAATTACTGCAATATTCTGTACGAGTTAAATCATTGATCCTCAGTAAGCTAGTTCTTTGAGGAAAAATTAAGAGAAAATATTTCTCTGCCTCTAAAAAGCAACAGGAAGCAGATACTTTCTGTTCTTTCCAAATTCATACTTTGGCCTGCTTTTGTGTCTTTGAAAGGTTTGCTTTGGATTAAACGTGCATAACTTACATAATACATACTCCATTTAATTTCTTTTTTTTCTGACAAAACCAGGTAATACAACTGAAGAGTTTTAAGGCAAATCTGTCACAGTCTTTTTGATAAGGAAAACAAGAAGAGGACAAGAAGCCAAACAACATCAAAAGAATAGCACCTCAATTATCTTATCTTTTTTTCACCACACAAATCTGCCTTGTGATAATTCTACTACATTAAGTACTAGAACTTTCCTTTGATTGACTTTAACTCCCTGGAAGTTACTAAACACATACATGGAATCTGATGGTCAAAAAAAGAGTTCATTTTCCCTCCTCCTTCCACTTCTATTCTGCCATTCATTTCTTACTTCTTTGCCATACCTAACCTTGTTCTACTCCTTTCTAGTACTAACTGTATCTCTTCAAAAAGACGATTTCACTAAGTTTAATAGCTCAGAACTTCCCCCAACTACAATGAATCAATGTAGTGCTAATGAGTTATTTTATTATTTCCTGAAGATATCCCTGTTTTGTTGTTGATGTTGTTGGATGGAAGTAGAGGGGAAATTGCTAGAATATTTTTGAAAGCATTTTCTAGCCCGAATTAACACAGAAAGATAAAACTTCACAACCAATTATTTCAGCTCAGGTGGAGATGACAGCTTAAGGACCAATGGAAGTGTATAAAGAATACTGGCATCCTCCGTCCTTCCACGGACCAATGTTTCTTGCTGAAGGCTCTTAAGTGAAGAGAAACTTCTTCTCCATAACATCTCAGGCTACCCTATTATACATTTCAGGGGTTTCTATGAGAAAACCTGCAGATTTGGGGTTCACTGCCTTCCTCTTCCTGACAGAGAAACAGCAACATAAAAACAGGTGTCTTCATGAAGATAGAAATGAGATAAATTTTGGCCGAGACCTTGAAGATTTCAGACTTCAAATATTCTGTCACATTATAAAAATTAAATAATAAGGTCCACCAGAGAGTTAAATTAACTAACCTAATTCAGTAATTTGTGTCTATGCAATAAGCTTTTTTATTGTCTCCTCTCCTACCTCTCCCAAAACACCCAAACCCCTAGGAGGTTACTTTCAAAACAGTATTAAGAATCACTACATTTTTTCATTTTAATGAAATAAATACTATGCATAGCTCGGGGTTTTTTTTATTTTCTGACAAAGAATGCAGGGTTTTCTGTATTAAAACAAAAAAGACTAACTGGTTGAAAGCCTATTAGAAGACTGAAAAGAAGGAGCTTATTCTCAAATGCTCCTTGGAAACTAAGCAGCATCATTTCAGTTGTTTTACTTACTACAACTTCATATAAAAGAAAGTTTCAAAGTGACCAAATAAGACTAAGTAAGAAAACTGGCTAGAGTTAATTAGATTGTTAATTAAATAAGTTGCAATTTAAGAAAAAAATATGCAAAAGCAGATATAAAACCAAGACCAAAAGATGACTTGGGGCTCTGGGCACAGTATGGTTTAAAAAAAAAAAAAAAAAAAAAAAAAAAAAAAAAAAAAAAAAAAGTGGCCTAAAATACTTCCACTGCTAAAAAACAGAGGTCTTGTTCTGCACCCTCTCGCCTACCTTTGCTATTATCCTTTATAGTTCAGTCTGTTCCCTGACATTTGGATAATAAAAATCACAAAGCTTTCCACTATGGAGGTGTGTGTGTGGTTTGGGTAACAGCAGCTGATGTAGCAGGGATGTGAGCATAAAGAGCATATGAAAAGATCATCCAGACCTGCCTGTCAGCTCATTTGGCCAAAAAATATAATGCTGGAGAAGACTATAGCCTATAGTGTCAGATTAAATATGAAATATCAGGAAACTACACTAAAGTTTTAAGGGGTTGTTTAAAAAAAAAAAATTTGTAATAGTAGGGAAAAAGCAGAAAATAACCTTTTAGAAGAAAAAAACTGTTTTGAATTCTGTCAAAGACCGAAATCACTGACCTTGTCACCTCCACTTAGATTCACCTTTCCCTTCAGGCACTGGGACAGCAGCCAGCAGGAGTGACAACACACAGTGCAACACAACACAGGTACACTCATCACACCCTTATCTGCATATGAGAGGGCTTGGGTGCCTCCTCACCAGCATGTGCATTGCAGGGGCAACTGGAGCACACAGAAAGCATTCACCTCCAACATGAGGCACGTGTAAATAGGGGAAATCACAGCTTCATTGTGGTCCACATATCCTGTGAGGGAAAGAGATGTCTGCCATGTGGGAGCTCAGGGTGGTGGGGAGTTGCACTTTGTAGGCTTATTTGAATCCCAGTTTGATGATAACTGTATGAATAGCTAAACTTTGGCTTTTTGGGGGGAAGAGTCAGTGGGGCTGGATTTGGTTTCGTTGTTGCTTAGGTTTTTTATTCTACAAAATTCCACCTGACAGAGACAGACAAATCCAGACCTATAAATGAATTTCACACGTAAAGCTTCGACCAAGTTGCAGTCCCACTATAGCCTGACAGTGAGCTGGTAGCAGCCAGCATCCCATTGTCTCCTTTGATAACATTCCACTTTAGAGCTGGTGCCAATCTCCAAAGTCCCAGTGAAACACTCCTGGAATTATTTCAGTGGCAGACATTAAACCAACCTCTGTTGAGTGTCCAGGTACTTCAAGTGAACCTGATCACACAGACAGAACTAATGGAGGTGATGCAGTCCCTGGTTCATGTGAATCTATACAGTCTTCCAGGACCTGGATGACAGGTCTGCTATGCCACACAGTTCCAATAGAAGCTGAACCCTCCAACACTCCTTCAAAATTCAGCAACTACCAGTTTCTTTTAAACCCACTCCCAATAAATGCATGTTACCTTCTTTTAATGATCATGTGCTATGACAATTTTCATGGAACACTTCTGATTTGATTCCCCACTACCACTAAGATTTAAGTCCCCTTCTGTAATTGTAAGAATGCTTGAGGTTAATTTTAAGAAAGGCAGACATGTGAGCAAAATTCTCCTATCAAAGCTGTGCCACAGTAAATGAAATCCACTGTTTTCTTGGTAGGGAAGAAAAAGCTCACTCGTGACCAACTCCTTTGCACAAGAACTTAAGGATTTTTGCATTAAGCAGCCCATGAATATAAGTAAATAGTTGAGAAATAGAACCAAAGTAAAAAAATGAGTGCAAAATAATGTGTGTTCAAACTGTAAAAAAAAAAAAAAAAGAAAGAAAAAAAAAGGAAAAAAGTGATCTTTAAGTTGATTATTCCAGTTTCTCCAACAGTGGGAAGATTTGTGTAGCCAGAATTTAGAAAAAAAAAAGAAGTATACATCATTAGTAGCAATGTGTATACCTAGAAAGAACCAATCTTTAGGAACACATTGCTTTCAAAATTACTTAATTTACTCACCTAATAGTGTACATGCAGCTCTTTGTTTTACAGCTCCAAAAATTACTTGGCCTTTTTGCCCCCAAAATGTCTGGACTACAGACCTTTACACAACAAACTGGATTTCATACAGTAAATTCTGCTGGATCTCTGAAATAACCCCAATGTGAAATACTTATTAAAGTGTACTAAAGATTCCTTTCAAAGCTCTTCGTTTTTCTGAAGTAAAATCTTGTCTCTAAATGATTGCTGGTTGCAGTAGTGGTAGACTTAAATATATTTTTATATATACACTTACAGCATATCTAGTATTATAAAGACTATCTGAGCTGAAAAAGTATGGGCTTTATTATATGTTACCTTAGAGTTAGGATTTTTAACCTGTGAAAGTGAAGCTTCTAAAGTCATTCTATTTGAATTTCTCCACAGCTGTTTAGAACATTTTGCCTCCTTTTTAATAAATACTGAATATTTATGATATTGAATTTTCCCCATCACCAGCTGAACAGGAAGCCTCTGCTGCAGAACAGATTGGGAGCTAGCTCTGGTGCTTAGGTTGCTGGCTAGCCTGCAGGATCCCTCAGCAGCTTCAGAATATGTTTTCCCTCACCTACCTGGCTCAGGAGTGGTAAGGGAATTAGCTAAACATGCTGTCAAGAATTTAGAAAGTGCAGGGGTAGGACCTTGAAGGTGCTGTGAAAATATTTCTAAGGAATTTAAGAGTGTGGATAGGATCTGGACTTACTGCAACATGTGTTTCTGCCTGTAACTAAAGGGAAAGATCAGTCCTCAATATTAAAGTAATTTTGTAATATCAAAATGGATATTGAAGGCAAAATTGGTCCCTGACATCACCAGACAACCAGAACGCATTAAAAATGCCACACATTCCTAGCTCTGCTTCCAAGAACTCCTGGCCCAAATTTATTTTTTTCCCCAAGTTCCTCTAGAGAAGAACACACCCAGAAGTGAAGAAAAATGATCACATCAACTCTTATAGAGTTTGCAGAATCTCCATTCAGAGAGTCTGGTCATCACAGCAAAGACAATCCTTCAGATATCTTGAAGATTCTGGGCTAAAAAAAGCTTACATAAAGAATAACCAAGCAACTTCCTTTTAGATAATGCCTACTCAAGAACCTTCTCTAGCGGTTACCTTATAGCCTGCAATACATCATTACTGTGTTTTTGGTTCTACGAAAAATAAATTTAGAGAATTTCTTCATAAAGGGAATTAATCAGGCAGTTTAAAATGTTTTTAGTAAGTAGACTACCTTTATTATTTAAAATCTGAAATAACACACATGGGCAGTACTTAAGAGGGTTCATAACCTCTGCTACATTCTCACTTTAGCAACCATTCTAAACCTCCTGAAGCATGTGGGTGAAAGTGCATTGCCCTATGTCTCTAGTGTATGAATCTTGCTTGGAAAATAAAAAGAAAAAAATTAAAAGTAGTATTTGCTTATAAAAAAACCTTCCTAATCAAAAATTATTCAGGAATTTTCTTGCAATTTGATTTGCATAAATGGTTTTACGAGCATTGTAACACTGAGTCTATTCAACAAGTGCAGAACAGCTGAAAAATATATTCGTTTCAAATGTAAAGCTGAAAAAATAAAAAAAAAATTCACATTTTCTTCAAGTGATCTTGAACATCTAAGGAATGACTCTCAGCATAGCTACTCAGAAGCCATACTAAAAGAGATAAATTTGAATAAAATACTGTAATTACTACACATTAGATAAATGCATCCAGAAATTAATTTCCTAATTTTGAAGATGTCAAAAGTTGGTCAATTTTAGAAGGAACTGGGGGAGCACATAAGTGCTGTCTGAACAACCCATTACAATACTCGTTCAGAGATTTCAGAGAGCACAATTCCAGGCATTTTTGGGTGACCAGGGGTCTGCAGGACTTCAAGTTCTATCCATGAAATCTTATTTAGGAATATAAGCTCTGCTCACGTTTAGTAGCTTTGAACTCTTTTTCAGCTGTGTTTTCAGGATTTCCCAAGTAACTGGCACAAGCACAGTGATTGTAAACCCATTCTTCATGTGAACTATCAAATGAAGAGCATATGCTGAAAGCAAGGACTGAAAACAGTGTTCCCCTGCATACCTGGATGACAACCATCATGCTCTCTTCTAGGACTACGAACACCAGGCTGAGGCCAACTGCATGAGGGTCAATAAGGGGAGGTGCCGGGCCATGACCACATGTAGGGATTAAACATTGAGTAGGTTTGCCAAGTAAGAAGGAAAACAAAACCTGACTTCACTGAGAACTGTCAAGTCCATTGCTCTTCTTTGTCTTCCTTTTCAGGGACAAAAATAGGGGGAAACAGTTTTTCTGCAATATTTTGGCTTTCAGATACTGCAAACCAATCTTCAATGCCACAGGCTTTTTGTCCTCTCATCTGGTACAGCTATACATGAGTTTCTCTCATTATCCAGCTTACAACATATTCAAATAAAAACGAACCAACAAAAACCCCAAGCTTGGCATTTTGAAGCAGATCACTGCTCAGTGTGAAAACACAGTGCTGAACACAAGGTGTGGTTCTGTGGCAGTCTAAGACACTGCAACAGCTGCAGCAGTTCTGCCCTACTGTCTGTCTTCCTCTGTACTAAGCCTTGTGGACTCATAAGGACATGATATCTTAGCACAGCTTTCATAGGCAGGAATAATAAAATAAATAATTAATCTGAAAATATGCTTAGCATGGTTTTTAAGGTACCTGCCAAATCAGTGCCATAAAGCAACTAAGCACAGGAGTAGAAAAGCATTTACAGATGACATACACAATTCCCATTCATCTCTGGTAAAAATACTGAAGGCAGACAGCAGTCACGTAGGATTCCTGGAACAGTAGTTACACAAAAGAACTAGAGATCCATTGCTAATACAGGGGGACAGGTATGAGAGTCTGAGTAGAATAGAATGAAACATTTGGGAGGGGGATTTTTCCAGCTAACTTCATCACTAACCTCACCACCCTACCCACCCCCTCCAAGAAGAAAAAAGAGAGAGAGAGAGAGAAAAAGTATAAATGCATTAGGCAGACCCACAGTAAACAGTCAAAGCATAAAAACTGATGGTGAACAAGAAACTATTTAAAGTCCATAACTTTTGAAGTGGACATAATTAACCATGTGGTCAATAGAAATTTTCTCGTGTGTTTTAGAATTGAAGACAACACTGTGAAAGCAGTTGAAAGATGACAGGGAACAGCGATATTTGGTAGCATTGCAGTAATCCATTTTTGTAATAAGCATTTTTGAGGACAAGTTCACCTGTTGTACTTAACTGCTGGGACCGAGCAAACAGAAGGCTAGCATTAGTAGGAGGAGTAAAAAAATCAGATAGGACTTGGGAAATGAAGGATTTCAGGAATTTGGGGTACCTAGGTTTATATGCTGATTGTAGCTGGGGTGGAGTTAATTTTCCTCCCAATAGCTAGGATAGATCTATGTTTTGGACTTGTCCTAAAACAGTGTTAATAAAAAAGAAATGTTTTTGTTATTACTGAGAGGTGCTTACACAGTGCCAAGATCTTTTCTGATTTTTTGATCACCCCATCCATGAGCAGACTGAGGGTACACAGGAAGCTGGGAGAGGAAAGAACCAGTACAACTGACTTCCCCTGACCAAAGGGACATTTTATACCATCTGGCCTGATCCTCAGCATGTAAAGGTCCAGAAGAAGTAGGAAAGGGCAACATTTGGAATGATGGCATTTGCCTTCCCAGGTCATCGTAACGCGTGGTAAAGCCCTGCGTGCCTAGGGATGGCTGAACACCTACCTGCCCATGGGAAGGATAGAACAAGTGCTTTGTTCTGCTTTACTTTTGTGTGTGCAGATTTTGCTTTCCCTATAAAACCATCTTGATCTCAACCCACAGCTTCTCATTTTTACTCTTCCAGTTCTACTCCAATTCCCCCTCTCATCACAGTGAGGCAGAGGAATGGGCAAAGAATGGGATGGGTGGTGCTCTGTTGCCTGCTGGGATTAAACCAGAACTGTTTGGTTCGGATCGCAAGACACATTTCAGCTAAGGTCTCTCCATGAGGTAATACTGAAGGCAGGTCAATAACAATTCAATTTGCATTATGTAGGAAACAGGGGTTTTTTCATTTGTTTCCTTTTTTTCCTCAACCCATCTTCCACTTTTTGTGGTGCATTTTTAAGTCAATATTCAACTACCTTCCAACCTGAAGGAAGATTTGACTCAATAAGAATTAGAATCTGAGATATTACTCCATAGGGCAAGGCGTAAAAACCCAAAAATTGTTGGAGGAGGTGCTGTACAATTTCAGCTATCTGTAAAGTAGGGGTTAGAATAAAAAAATCTTAAAAAAAATTCCTGCAAAGTATTTTCCAGTTGAATAGAATCAATGTGAATTGTGAAACATACACGAAGAAAGCAAGCTTTAGAAAGTTCTAGAGGGACTTCTCCAAACAAAGTTTGCACTAACTAGGAAGGGAGAAAAGAATTCAGAGAAGTAGGAAATTCAATGCTTCAATTTGTGGTTATAGACTTTGGAACAAGCTAAACATTCAACTCTTCTCTATAAATGCTTTCTGCTTTTCATATGGGTTGCACCAACAGCTGGGGTAAAAAGAGTTGTTTTAATTAAAACTCCACTCTAGGGAAGATCTTGTAGAACCAGCATCTGTACCTGGCCTGATGAATCTCCAGTAAACAAACAGACGGGGGTTTAGCACAAGCATCAGTATTTTAGAGGATTACAAAAAGCAATTTTGCTGCTATTTCTGAACACTCTGAATATAAAGCAGATGTAGCTTTGTTAGGAATGGTGCTAAAATACAACTGTTTCAGGACAAACAAATGCAACTGAAGTAAAAGCTGCCTTATCTGTGCATTTGTTAAAAACATCTTGAATTGCATGGATATAGTATATTAGTCTCTATCTTGAAATACACTTTGCACTAATCTGACTCACACCAGCATCAAGTTTAATATATACAATAATAAAAAAAACAAATCTGAAGACATTTTCCCAAGGGTAAAACAATAATTTGGAAACAATAGCACTTTTTGTCAGCTTGGAGTACTTCTGTGTAAGAGTCAGCATTTATTGAAAAAACCCTTCTCTTAAGGCAAAAAAAGAGAGCTGCATTAAAACAGACCAAAGTCCAAAATGCAACAACAAAAACCACAACACCCACCCCCCCAAAAAAAAAACCACGAAAAAACCCCAACAACAACACAAAAACCCCAGACAAATAAAAAACCACAACATACACATGTATTTAAATACATCCTTAAAAGGTATATTTGAAAAAAAAAATCTAGGAAAATCATGGACTAAGAGTCACAGATTTGACTACTCATATCAGATAACTTCATACATTACACATTTCACTATTGTAATTGGAACATTCAAGTATTTAACTCTTTTTCTACTCTGTTTTGAGCTAGTGATAGTCTTAAAACTGATTTTTAATATGATTCAGATCATAATTCTCACACCTGGAAATTATCTGAGGCTGGACTTCTAGCCAATATTTGAGCACTCTACATTGTCACAACTGAGGATTCCTCTTAAGAAAAAAAACAACCTATATCAAAATATATTCCAACATTAAGAATGACAAGGCACCTTACAAGTAAGGACCTTGCTAACACACACTGACCAATAAGGATAAACAGCAATACCACACACAATGCTTCTCTCAATAGACCCAAGGCTTTTTGCATCAAGTCCGATTAGGACTCAACGATCTGAGTTTGAACACAGAAAAAATATTGCAGAGTAGTATTTGCAGGTTCCAAAAGAGAAACTAACTGGCATAACACACAGACAGTAGAAGGCAGAACATCCTAATAGTACAGAAATGTCAAAGTACATTTAGTATCCAAACAAAATGCCTGCATTTTAAATTTAAAAGCTCAATCTGTCAAGATAGCATTATAGCAAAGAACCAAAGGTAAGAGTAAAGAGTAAAATAGTAGTTTAATTTCAACATGCATTATTTCAGATACTTAAAACTCCTGTTCATTCCACACCAGAAAAAAAAAATCAACCAAAAAAAACCATAGCACAACATACAAGAAAAATATTTTATTAAAATACTACATATGTGCTCATTCTGCTACTTATACAGAATTCAGCAGGAATACTGTTTTCAATAATGTTTCTACCAATATAGCCTGTATTAGGCTAAACCACAATGTAAATAACATCATGTGCTTAAAATTCCACACAAAAATGTCAAAAGATTAGGGATGCTCAAGTTTTGAAATTACAGAAGGCATAGATTTGATAAGAAAAGCTCGTGATGCAAATTTGCAATGCCTTCAAACACCACATCTAAACATGGCTACTGTTTAAAACTCAGCTAAGAATGCTGGCATCTGTCTACTGTACAAATGAATTATATATGTACATGCAAAATACATTTTCATCTTGGTTATATTAGAACTTGTTTGAAACAGGTACAATGGGATAAGACTATAAAGGTTGCTGGTAGATGGATGCAGATATGCTTGCAATTTATCAAAGTCTTCCTATTTTCCCCACTGATTAATGCTGAAAAAGATGAAGCAAATAGCTTCATTATGTTAAATACCACTGAATTTCAAAGTTCAGAGTAAATACTGTTAGAACCAGGAAGTAAGATCCATTGATACACGCTGCTTTGTCACCTATTTCATTTCTCCCAATAATATTTTCTTTTATTAATGCAAACATGAGACATGTTTGCTTGCTCTAATGATATTACAACTAAAAAATGGACAAAATCCTTTTTACTGTTATTTTCAAACATTTGTGTCCGTGATCTTTCCATGTATTTGTGTCTCAAGCAAATACAAATAGTTTTGAACTTATTACCTTTGGTTCAGTGGAAGCTTTTTCCCTTCTTTTAATAGTGTATTTTCATCCTGTTTCCAACTAAGAATATTATCCATTTTGCAAATTACTCAAGATTACTTATTGAAGCATATTGTTAATTCCCAATTTACCATAAACATATTTCTTTGTAACTGTCAAACTAAGTTTACTCTAGCTTTGGAACGGCGGCATTACCATGAAAAAAGTCATCCTAGAGTTCTATGCATATAGTTTTGGTAGATAGTGGGTTTGTTAATATATAAAAAACACCCACCACTGAAAGTGTATCTTCATAATGGGTTTCTGAAAATAAATTCCTGTTTTATTCACAGTTTGCCACTATAAAATCAACTACTCATAACATGAAACAAAAAATGAAAAGAAAAAGAATATTTAAGTTATACTCAACTTTACAGCACAGTTTCTGGAAGCTGCCATACTTCATCATGAAACCTTAACACCATCAGTTTTAAAGATGACACTTGCTTTGATCCTGAGATGAGCACACCTGGTCTGAGCACAGTGCTAATAATGCTCAGGCTAAGGCAGAGTCAAATCTTGTACAGGCCACTCATTTGAGTTGGACTCAATGGGTCTCTTCCAACCCAGAATAGCTTGTAATTCGGTATAATTTGCATTTCACAAAATACACTACGGAAATCAGAAATACATGTATGTTACAGAATTCCTCAGGGAAGGTGGACATGATGTATACCTAGGCCTTGAACTACCTGAGCTGAGGCCTTCACAAAGGCCTAACTGAGGCCTCGAAGCCTGTGACGCAGTTAAAAATACTTAGCCGAATGTTGCGCAGTTAGAAATTAGTAGTTAGTGTGTCAGGGAAAGATGATAAGGTTGTGAAGGTCATTGAGTAGAATTGTTAGTAGGTACGTGATAGCCACCTTAAGTGTAAGTAAAATAAAGTGTGTTTTCATACTTCTCTCTGCTGTATGCCAATGAAAAAGCCACTGTAAATGTAAACTATATAGAAATGTATATAAGCAGCCATCTTAATCGAAATAAACCAGAACGTAGCACTTAACCACACTGGCTCGATCTGCATTCTCTGTACGTCCAACTCCTTTTTATCTCAGGTAACCCTGCTTCACATGTACTACTCTTGCGCCTTTCAGTCAAAACAAAACAGTTTCTATTCCAGATACATGGAGGGGATACAGGTATCTTTCCAACTTTTAAGCAACTGAAAATAGCTAGACCTGTCACATAAAAGTATGAACTGTTTTCTTTTTCTGCCAATACACTGTTATGCATAATAAATGAATTTTGGTTAAAATAAGTCAAGCAGAATGCAGCTGGTACTTAATTATTATAAATAAAAACTAAATAAATTTAGGTGGAGTGAGAAAAAAGAAGTTCAGTGATTTTACAATTTGCATGACTACCAGTGCTAAAGCACATGCAAGATGATAGCAATGGAGTCCAAAACAATGGAGGAAAATAAATTTATATATACACGTGTGTGCATGTATCTGTGTATATGCATGCACCATGCACAGCTGTATGTAAATGCATTTTATGCCTGCTTATCGTTTATAATATTTAGATGTGTTGTTCCTGTTTCAGTCTAGGAGAATTCAAGGCAAGAACACCAAGATAACGAAAATGACTGCTAGAAGCCTGCAGAAATCAGTCTCTATAGTTTCCACTGGCCATTCAGGAGGTCTCATAACTGTTCAATTCCCCATTTTCTGCCATTCTTCTTTCATCCCTGTCCCCCACATTAGAATAAAGTGAACCATAGAAAGAAAAAGATTAAACTGCAAATAAACAATGGTTATGCACAGAGGAAAGGAAAAAGTGAAAAAACTACATCAGAGACCAGATTTCATTCTGAGGCCTTTTCTTGAAAAAAAGAAAAAAAAAAAAAGAAAAAGAAAAATAAAGAAAAAAAGTGGGAGGCATGGGGATGTAGTGGTGTTAAAGTTTAAAGCATATCTAGTGTCTCAGAATTTAAGAATTGCTAGAGAGAGATGGAGAAAATAAAGCTCTTCATCATCTCCAAAATCTGGACATCACTACCTACAGTGATGTGGTACTCAAGAGAAATTATAAATCTAGATTTTAATAGCATTTCCCATAGAACATTTCTAAAGGATGCTAAAGTAATGGCCTTACCCAAACATTGTATTTGCTTCAACAAATCCTATTTACAGGATTTAGTCAGTCATCACTATTACCTCCTTTGTAGACAAATTCTGAAACAAAAGTCTTCACTAACTTACATTGCACTTACATTCAGTAACTTACATTACACTGTAAATTTCATGACTACCTGAGAAAAACTAGGCAGTTACTATTTGACTCAATTTGATATTTTAAAAATTTCTTAGCCTGACATGTTATACAGCTATGTATCACTTCAGACAGAAAACACAACCCTGCATTACAGCTGTAATGTTGCCTGCAACAAAAGCAGAAATAAATGGAGTGCAAGGGAAAGCATACTGTCCTTTAGATCAAGCATAATAAACCACAGCCAAAGGTAGGAATTTTCTACGTATTGATTTTCATGATATTATCCAATATTTTCATGCTACATTGATAAAAAAATATTCTGCTGCAACATAAAAGATGCCTTTTACCAATAATTCATTAGTAACAGAGGATCCCAACAGTTTCAGAAAAATAATTCCTAAACTCTACTAAAATAAATGACCATATTTTCATTCTTATGTTTACCCATCTTTTTTATGACTTTATGCATACGACATGTAAGTAAAGTGGAGTGGTGTGATGAATACAGAAAGAGCACAGGTTAAAAGGCAATTAATTATAATGAACCCAAGACACCACTCACTCTGTCCCATGCAGATTTGCAGAACGTTGTGTTATCCCCCCATGCTTTAACATCATGTACGTATGCCAACGATGTGGCCTGATGAGGCCTGAAGTGCTGAAGGCCTTTTGCAAAGATATATGTTCATCCTACTCCTAGCCAGGAAATAAGAGTCAGAAAAGTGTGTTCTCAAGCTCTAGTTCCATAACCATTAATACTGGAACTGTGCACTGCAATACAGATTTGATTTGTATTAGACATGAGAACAAAAACGCATTTTCCCCTCAAATTAGATGGTGCAGACAATATAGCCTCTGTGATAGCTTTATGCTCTTGCCTGGCTACATGAAGCTATATTGGAACAGATAACAGTCAATCTGGCATAAAGCCTGACAATAATGTTGAGTTGTCAAAATTCCCAGAAAACTGTTGAGGTAGCAGAATATGTTTGTACCGGATCATTGCTTACCATCATATAGCTGCAACATTCTTGATTAGAAGTGGGAGCCCTAAAGCCAGATTCAGTCTGCTGTTCAACTGTGGCCTTGGAACAGCTTATCCCACCCAGCTGGAGGACAGGGCTGAGCTGTGGCTTGCTTAGGTGAGCCATTTTTTTCTGCCTGCCATCCACCGAGACCAAATCTCACAGAAAGCCAAGGCTTAAATATGAGCAATAACTTACTTCTTGTGGCTGTTAATTTGTGCTAACAGAAAGCATGGTATAGGTAATTTCACAGGTAAAGAGTATATACAATTGCTTTACTGCTTGGTTACAGCAATAGATCGAATTTACCCTGATATTTAGCTGTGCAGGAATTGAGGCTAACAAAATGGTAAACAAATGAACATTCATTAAACCTCAAAAAACAGTTTGCTACACTACGTACTGGTGGGCTTTATCAAAAATAACCCTTCATTTTTGAATGTCCAGCCCTGAGAATTCTTCTTAAAATTCCACAGATTCACATATAAAGCTGTGAATAAGGTTGTCTGGCATGTACTAGAAAGAAATGCTTATGCTTTATAGCACTTCATTTCAAAAGTACAAATGCTCTCAAAGGGTAGGAGCAGAGATCTCATGAGTAATTTGATTATATTTCAGGTAGTATACATGAGCTTTAAATCAGTACCAAAACAGAGACTAAATCAAGTCTCAGCCATCCCAAGACCTTACTTCAGTCTATGTTCCTATTCTTAAAATGAACCATAATTCATCTGAGAACCATGGATTACGGAAATAATGAGTAATATCACAACGAGAAACTGAAATTGGTATTTGAATTTGTTATACCTAGGTGTAAAATTATGTTTCTAGTTTTTTTGGGAGTGAAGTTTTGCAGCAAAACAGGATTACATTATCCCAAATAGAGAACTTTAATATTACATTTAGAATAAGCACATTTTTGCATATACATTTGTGCACACACATGCTGATGGAACCCTGATACAGAGCAACCATAAAGTAAGAGCAGTTTCTTAATACAATATATTTTGCAAATGAAAAAAACAAATTTAGACATGATCCCAATTGCAATCTGACCAATTTTTTCCCCAACACGTTTATAGGCTTGTATTTAACTTGCTGCCATTATTTGATACTAATATCTGTTCTGGTGGCTGAAACACTCTCCAAAATCACATCTGCTTTGTAATCAATTACTAGTATCCCCTGTGATACTAAGACCATGCAAGCTCCCAGAATAATTAATTCCCCCAACTGAGGTGAAGTCCCTGCTTGTTGTTGTATTCTAAAAAAACCCAAAAAACAAAACCACAAAACTCTTTCCTTACATTTTGAGAACTTCAGGAATTGCCACTCAGTGCTTGTGACAAGCACCACTCTTGGGAACATCCCCAATCTCCCTAAAAGAGCAGGCTGCATATAACAAAATAGGGAAAGGGGAGTTTCATAACAAAAGCTCCAGACAGAGGTTGAAGGTTCACAGAAAACCTTGTATTGCCTCAAACGTACCAGAGTTCAAAGGAAGCAGACAGTAGTGGTATTTTACAGAGCCAAACAAACAGAGTGGAAGTGATTTGCCCAAAGCAAGACTGATAGCAAAGCACAAGAACCAAATCAAACACCATTAGTTTCACAGCATAACAAGAACTGTGCTAGTTCAAACTTATCAGACATTTCTGACCTAATGTATTCTGAAATTCACTTTTCTGTGTTGGACTTTTCTGTACAACAGAAACCTCTCAGGCACATCCACAACATCTACTACAGCAGGCTAAATGCTGCAGCTCATCAGGCTACTACTGTTTGATCATGTGTCTGCATCCACAGCGGTACATACAGATCCAAGGCTCCAAAGCCAGATTACTATTATATACTTATCTTCAAGGTGAATCGATATTTAATATATTTAACTAGGGAAAATGAAGAATTGGGGAGGAGAAGAAAAAAAAAAAAAGAAAAGAAAAAGCCTTCATACAACTGCATTTGAAATACTGCTAACATCAAGACCAGCAATTACAAGAATGACACTTGTAGGAAGTAATGTTTTATGTCTAGACCACTCCACATTAGGTGGAAATACACATTACCACAGATGTTGAGACCTCTGTTTAGCATAACTTCAGATGATTTCATTTAAATTTAATTCTTTACAATTTGATTAAGACTTCTCCCTCTCCCCCCCTCCTCCTGTTGATGACACATCATACAGAAGAGTTTTATATTGTTACAGCAATAAAGTGACCTCTATTCTCTTATTAGCAGAAGCCTGACGCAACTTACATGAACAAGTATATATCACCAGCAATACTCCTATATTAAAATATTTTCCATGCTTGGGTCACTTCACTCAAATTCATTATTTTTAGATTCAGTCTTCACATTGAGAGACTCCTTAAATATAAAAGACTTTCTGCTCTGCAGAAAGTCTGGCACAATAGCTCTAGATGGAAAGAGCTGCATTCAGCTCTATGTAGTGAGCCTATTTTACCCACATACACTTCAATACTCGTCAGCATTATTAACTGCTTAGTTCCTCCTCAAAAAGAACAATCAACAAGGTACTTACAAGTTTTATTTTGCAAAAACCTATGCTTTTACATATTGCAGTAATATTAAGAACTATATCAGTGTAGGTTAATGACTAATGAAATGATGAACAACTGAATATATGAAAAGCATGAAAATGCTCTTTAACAGATGTGTCTACAGAACTTATTCTGTTGACAGAAAAAGAGAATTACCCTCATACACTTTCTGCACAGCTAAGTTCCAAAAATTAGGTCTTATTGTTCCCTTAATTTTGAAAAGTAATGAGCCCTGTTTGATAATGCAGAGTCTGTGTCTTTTTTAACAATCTGCATGTGAATCACTTAAAAATATTCAGCTTCATTTAACATGACAGCTCAATAATTTAGATGCCGACTGTTCTCACTTTGAATACTTGGAATTTAGTAACACCTCCATGGTCCTACTTATCTGTTCATAATTTAATAAGCTTAACACAAAACATATTTTAGTCAAATTTAGTAGGATCAGTTTTTAAGTCCATTTAAATGTTAAGGAAGTAATCTGAAAATCTGTACAACCTATTCAGTGAATCATGTAAGAACTTTCAGTGAAGAGAATTTCCAAGTTTACCTTGGACTGCAAAGCATACAAGCAAGCTTTGCTTGGTCCTGCAAGCTCTGTATATATTTTCAAAAACTATTCTAGCTTGTGTAATAATTGATTTCTAGTATGCTGCGTTTGCTTTGGTGTCAGAGGAGAGAACCTCTGAAAATCCTAATCACTGGATATGAAATACTGATTTTTTTCATATCCCATGTTTTTTCTGTGCAATTTCTGTAACAGGGAAGATTATCCTTCTGTAAATCCCAGAGGTTCTCAAGCAACAGGGCTGCTGCAAAGCTGAAAGATTTAAGTAGAAGAGGAAACCTCTGGGTTGGGTTGAGGTATCCACCATAAGTCTTGGAGTAATATCCCCCAAGCAGCAATCTGTAGTAGTATAATCTGAAGTCCCCTCAGGAGTAAAAAAGTGAACTGGAGAAACCAAAGACTTCAGTGACTTCTGAACTGTGATGAATGGAAGATCAGCGGTAGAGCTGCTACACAGCGAGATTGAATAAAACTTTATCATTATTTTTCCTTCTTTTCAAAATAATCTGCCATATCTATCTCTAGCCATTAGACAGTTGTGGCCAGAGAAAAGAATTGATTTGTTGGAACAGAAGGCCAGTCTCTGCTACAAAAGCTATGATTCTTTACATAGCTTCTATACACAGATTCTTCTGCAAAATTGCTCTGATATAATGCTTTTTCAGTTCATGGGGAGGTTTTGGGGTTTTTTTGCCAGTTCCTTCTGTATCCCTTACATGCTTCAGAAAAAAACTTGCAGAATCCTAGAATTAGCACTTCCCCTACTCATCCACCTATAGATCACTTTTTTCAGGGTTTACCGCACATAAAAAATTAGAGAGAATGAATGCAAGAAAGAGAAAACTAAGATAGTAAACAAAGCAGTAAATTCTAATATTTTTTTATTTTGTCATGCAACTTCGAATCTTTTGAGACAGTTAAAAAAAAGTGGAAATCTCGTATCTGAAACAAGCCAGAAATAGAAAGGAAAAGTCTAATTTATTTATACTTACAAATATTTCCATAGAAAGGATCACTTCAACATTAGAACTATGAAGAGCAATAGAACTCCTTGGGGATTTTTTGAGAAATAATTTAAAACTGTGACAGCAATTATTTATGAACATGTTCCTCATTGCTCCTTGAATCATTTCTACTGGTGTATACAGTTAACCTTAGATTCCCAGAACACTTCAACTGATATAGAAAAACACTCCACTCCCATGAGAAACAACACTGAACTACATTATACCACTCAGTGTTCTCATCTAAATGTAGTTTTGAACTGTTCTGAAAAACATTTCTTCTCATGCCCGTTTGAATATGCTACATTGGCAGACATGTTTCAAAGTACAGTTGAGTGAAATGATTATTGAAAATCCTTGAACATGTCAAACAATATTACAAAAGGATGCACTTATTTAATTTGTATAGTAGCTCCAGTGGAAGTGTAATGGAACTTGTAAGAGTTCAGCTACCAAACACCCACATATTACTTCCCACTTTATCTGAAAGTGACATATTTAATTCTACAGTATGTGGGGTATGTTTGTTTGGAATTTTTTTTCCAGTAAGCCCTTAAATCTTTTAAACTGGATGACAAATTTCAAGTTAGCATTTCATTCAGCATAAAACCAGAAGAATGTCAAAATGAGACATTTTGTCAATATTTGCAAAAGAAAATCCAGCTGTTTTTTAATCTGTTCCCTTCCCTGTAAACTCTAGCAGCACAGGATAAAAATCACCATGTGACAGGGACCTCATATTTCAGTAGGCTTCATATTTAGCTTAGCTTGTTATGCAAAGAACCTAGAGTATATTTTTAGTTTTTTAATTTCATCAGTGGAACTTGGTTAAACTTGGACATTACAACTGATAGTCATCCTCATAGAGCAAAGAAATCTTTAATGTTTTGATAAGCAGGGAAACTGTAAACAGTGCCCCAGTTATCACCTTTTCACATAAATCCTCCACAGAATTCCATACTTGGAGTGAAAAATCCTACCTTTAGTAATACCTTTGTCTCCTGAGACCTTTTCCCCTCTACCTGACAGTTAGCTTTTCCCTCCCAGAAGGGGCTTTATGTTCTTGGTAACACTTGTTCTTTTGCATTGGGAGTTGGTTTGTTTTTCCACTGGTACAGTATTTTAAAGTTATTTGGTATACGTGGATCTCCATCACCTCAGAACAAATTTATTAGACAACATACAAAATATTGAAAGCTCATGGATCTAAACAACTGTACTATAAAAGCATGTAATAGGCAGTGCATTGATGATCTCTCACTTCCACAGCTGATGCAGTAATTATGCAGTTGCAAAAGTTAAAGATTTGTGTTCCAAGGCAGCTAAAAGACAACCCAGATTATTCTAAGTAAACCATCTTACAGTGAGTTCAGCCTTGTTTACCATAATTACAGTAAGGGGCAGTAGCAGAATTACTGAAAAAAGAAAACACAACTTGATGTTCAGTGAAAACTGCTGTTCCTCTATAGGTGTTTCGGAAGACAGTCAGCATTCTGTATTCTACTTTTCTAATATATCTTAAGACACAATTCTTAGCTTAAAGACCAAATTGCAAAGAAACAAGCATTTAGAGATTTTGTGTATTAATAAATAATGTATTTTAAAGATAACCTAATATCTACTGTAGCCTCTGAATAAGTGTAGCCTCAGGCAAATTATAAATCATTATCAAACTAAACATATCCTGCTGCAGTGCATCCCCAAACACCATATTAACTGTTAGAGAAGGTAGACTGCCTGGTAAAACCCACTGTCAATACAGAAACGTACCAGTAATTAAGGAATATTCTAGAAATAATCTTTAGCTTGCTAAAAAGTTAATAATAAGCAAAAATACTTCTTAAATTAGGCTCAGCTAAAACTGTAATGCTTTTGGAAAATATAAGGCATACTTGGTTTGCAATTTACATTCACGTGTAGGTATTCACATTAACTTTCATTGATATCTGCATGCACAAGCTGTTGATAAGCAGCCTCTTATGAAAAACTCCATTACTTGTGGACAAAATCCAGTACTGCTCACCAGCTTGGTAATGCAAGGTCATTCTAATTACCTCCTCCAAACTTTATTCTCCCCTCTGTGGCACTAGTAATCACGAGGACACTTTGAAATGCTGATGCAGCATTATACTGATTTATTTTGAAATATGCTATATTTAATGCTAATCATTGGAACTGCATATTGGATATTTGCTGAGGTTACCTTTAAAATTACATACCATGAACAAGAAAGTCACCCACACCTGAAGTCTTCATAAGCAGTCCTGTTACTAAGACTGGAGAAAGTTACAAATAGTTTCTAAAAAGTCAAGCTACTGGGCTAGTTTTTCAAATCAATCAATCAATCTATCAATACATCAGTAACTAGTGACTACTTGTTCTTCCTAGTGAAGTTAAGAACGTTGGCACAGATCAAGTGCAAGCACAGGCACTGTTTTGTACTTAGCATCTCATGCTTTGTACAACACATCAAAAGCCAACTATTGTTTCTGATCCCCTGACTTCATACATTTCTCCATTCATTTGGCACATGCTAAAAGGTAAAATGCACTCCACCAGATTAAGGTCAAAAAAATATTCCCAACTCTGGAAAAGGCTGGAAAAGTGTAGACTGTTTTACATATAACTACTGGGATGCTCTAGGGAAAGCATTGTCAGATGATCTGCAGAGATCAAAATCTCATCATCTAACTCAACATTGTGGCTAATAGCCCAGCATTAGAAGTGACAACTAACACACCGTAGCATGAGTCCCAAAATTGTCACTCTATAACAATGGGCTTCCAGAAGGGAAGCAGCATTTTATATGCATTTTTACTACAGCAATCTGAAATAATATTTTTTAATGTCTTTTTCCTGTGGTAATAGTCATGTGCAGTGAATCAAAGGTCTGCTTTGCCCAGCAAATTATCTTCCCCTCCCCCCTGCAATTTGGCCTAAAGTAGATGCCTGGCAAGTAGATATCAGAAAATATATATCATTCTTGCCTCAAAGCTTTCCCAACAGTCATCTTCATTTAGAGCCTTTTCTGATTTGGAAATGTTTTCTGGGTTTGAATTTTGTCTTAATTACCTCACAGCTCTTAGGGCAAAGTTTCTTTTATGCTAATCACCACACGGTAAAGGAAGCAGAAAATGATATTAATTTCAAATTTTATAGCTAATATTATGAATACAATACATTTGTGTCCCATTCAGTTTTGCAGCCAGCAGTGACTTTGTTGGTACAACATGTAGCCTTTCCCAAAACAATGTCTTTTGAAAATTTCCAATGATTTATATATTCCAGCGTTACTTTCTGTGACAAGGGGAAGATATTTTATGCAAAACCAGAATGAGTCGATTTGTAATTGCAAATTGCTTTTATGTACAAAAGTATGAGTAAAAACATTCAAAATATGACTTATTATTTACATAACTTATTTAGTGACCAGTGCTTTTTTCTCCTAGATGTATATCTCTACTACAACTCTAAGTAACCAATCAAGATTTCTTTTATTGCTATATATATAAGCTTTTGAGTAGTTTAATTCCATCTTATCTGAAGATAAAAATCCAAGTTATTATATTTCACTTCCCTGCGACAGAACATCACATTTTCCTTAATTAGGAAAAGCTTCCCTTGTTAGTAGAGTGACTGACTGCCCAGCTTTAGCCAAGACTTAGACACAGAGACCCTCAGAGGCACATCTGAACTTCAAGCCTGAGCCTTCATCTCTTATGCAACCAGAAGGGCAGCTGCAATAATCAAAGCTTATTTGTTTACTTACAGAGTAAACTGTCCTCTTACATAGGGTATTTTTCCCTAACTAAGGGGCTGGAAGCTAGCCCAAGTCACACGCAGAAAGCAGCTGCATCACTAGTTAAATATGTGTATCATCAGAACACCAAAAGATACAGAAGTGGGTACATGGTGGACTATCGTGCTTGTAGAGTGGACCTCCTTTCAGTCAAATGAAAAGTGAAAAAGGCTTACAGAAAAACAAGCTGCAAGGACAATTCCTCTCATTCACACTCTATCTATTAGAAAGAAGCTCAGTTTTAAAGCAAAGAAGAAAAAAGTCAGAATGGTAGACAAATCTGATTCAGTCTTCATGCCACAGATGGTCACTATCTAATCTAGAAGCACCTACATCTGAAATATTTTATAATAGCAATCATACAAGAATTTATGTTGTGAATGATCCTGTGATCTCAGACAGGAAGATATTATCTCACATTCTGCAGCCATCATATGCCTTATCTATCTACCTCTAGATGGACAGATAGGTATACACAAGTATGTTTTATGCATGCCAGATGCAGCCCTCCAAGTTTGATTCACTCTTCTAGAGTTAGCTGAACAAAGTACAAGAGAATTGGCTAAAAATTTTCCCATTAGAACACGAACTAAGTTCTCCTAAGACTGCTAACACTTTGCTCTCTATCCCATTAAAGTTTCAGCAAATGAGCAGCTTTTTGAAGGAAACCATGCCAGCAGTTAAAATAATCAAGGTATACATGAAAGCAATAAACCAGAGGAGAATAAGATGGAAATATATTACTACAATTCTGATATTTAGACCAACTGATCTTCTAAGAGTATCTTTTATGCTTGTATTTCCTTTGATCTACCAACAAGCTTTTTGTTTGTTCTTCCAGCTCAGTGTGTTCTGTGCTAGATGAAGAGCTTTTATTTATGACTCATTTTGCAAGTAACCCTTGAAAGCATGTTTCCCAGACAGCCATCATCACTGATTAAATGCCAACAATGCTTTTTTATCCAAAAAAGGGCTAAATTCACCAAATCCACAAGCATCACACACTTATCTCAAAGCTCATCTGGTTAAATAACATGACAGTCTTTTTCAGTTATTGCTTTACAAAACTCTCATCTATCTGAATTAGAGTACACCAATTACTTTATATCTGAAAGTAAAATAAAAAAAGTGGCCTCAAAAATTATTTATTACTGTAATTGAGGAAGTTTTTATTTAAATATAGCAGCACTCTAATTAAGGATTTCTGTTTCTGCACTCTGGGTCTACCTGTATCAACAGGCTTCTGAACTGTACAAGCACAATACATGGGTTACTCTGGAAGACAGAGGAAAAAAAGCACTCTGAAAACATCTAATGGATTATTTAGTTTCCTAATATTTTAGACATGTAAAGAAGCACATTCATGTGAACACCATGACTTTCATATTAGCAGCTCTTAATCTTTGAAATAATCTTTGTAATTTCCTATTGGTAAGCAAATCAGTACTTTAAAAAACAAAACAAAAAAAATAATCCCACAAAAGTTTTTCCCCATCCTCTGACTCAAGATGAGCAAGCAAAACAAACCCTGGCAAACAAAACTGAGAAGTGGACAGATTAAAAAAAAAAGGAAATAACAGCTATTAGAATTATCAAAATGGACAAACTTCACAGAGAGGATGCAAGATGAAATAAGAAAGATTATTTAATTAATTTTACTAACATACTGCAGTAATGATAAATTTTATCTTTTAAATGATTTATCTATCCAAATTCTCAACTTTAATGTTTCCCTTTCCAGGGAATATAGTTATTTTTCTTATTAAAAAAGTTTCTTCTTTTAGGTCTTTTACTTACCAAACTTCCAAGAAGGCATCTAAATCCACTGATTTTTAGAGGTTTAGATTACATTATAGTACACTGGTTTCCCTTCATATTTAAATATAAGGCTACTACTTCAATCAAAACCAACTATTTCCTTTTGTGTAACATATTGAAAATGCAACATCCCATCTAGTAATAAGCCTTCGCCAGTGAAACAATGAGTATGCATAAGAATGGTAATCTACAGAGATGCCCAGATAATGGGCTCCCTGCCGTTCTTCGTCTCCTTCACGCCATGGGGTATTTCTACAAAGGCAAGAAATATAGCTGGACACAGAAAACACAAATATAAGTTACCCCCAATCAGTGGAGCAATTCTCAAAAAGGCTTTTTAAAAAACACGTGTTAGAATAGCTGAGCTTTCAGGATAAAGCACGCATGGGCCTCCAGGTGTAATCGGAATTGGTAAAAGAAGTGGACAGAATAGCTTCACTATTTATTCACCATCTATTATTTTGCACTATGTGTTGGACATTGCAATATATACCTGAATAGCCACCAAAACATTAATGCCTAATATGACTTTTTTTAAATTAATTCTTTACTGGTAGTACAACAAAATTTTCAGTATTATATTTAGGATAGCGATGGAATCCTCCCTTTTTATCCAACTGACAGAACTTAGTGATTAAGCAGAAAATACATCTTTCTTTGCAAGATCAAATACTGTATCATAAGGCATTACTGTGAAGTTTTAAAATTCTTTTCCCCTCTGCTGGAACAAAATATCTCTACTTGTAGCTGATACTACCTTCTTTGACATTTCTTCACTGCTTAGTTGAGAAGCAAATTATATGTGTTGGCTCAATAATATCACAGCATGTGGCGACAAACAGATTGACCAGTTAAAATAAAAGCAGATAAAGGAAAAAGGAAACCAAAACAGCAAAACAGTTTGCCACAAAACTTTGAAAATGAAAACCTAATTCTTCCTATTAATTTGTCTAGAAATCAAATCCCAAGTTTTCTTTGGAAGACACTTAACTGTTCCTCCACCCCCAGTCTCATTTCAATTTAAAAAAAAATGCAAAAAAAACCCCAAACCTGAGCACCTTCAGCATATTTCAAAAAATAGCAACATGTGATGCAGAGCAACCATTTTTCTCCACAGAAAAGACTATCATCAGAAAGAAATTTAGAAGAAATTTTGACTATGATTGGGAGGGATGGAGTTTGAATTTATGTGAATATTTATACAGAATCCTTCAAAAGTATTCTGCTGGTTTCCAGTGTGACAGATCACTAACAGTAAATAAAAAGCTCAAAAAAACCAAGCTGTATAAAAAGAAATTGACCAAGGAAAAGTTATAAAATGTTTCCTAAAACGCTGCATCCTACCCAGCCCAAAATCTTCATATTGCAAATTAAAGCTGATTCTCCCCTCAAGATCACCAACTTTCCCCCTTTACTTAAAAGAGTAGCAAAAAAATGATTCAACATTTGTGTTAACTTGTACATATACCAAAATCACCAGAGGTAAGTTGATTTAAGAATACTCATCATATCTCTTTCTTAAAGGATTTCATTAGATCTCAGTTCATTTTACCATGGTTTGTAGAGGTGGAAGATTGTATAATTGTTGGTGATAACTCACAGGTAGAGATGAATTTAGGAAAAGAGGCAGGGACTTAATACTACATCCAAAAACAAATAACCAAAGCTGTTACACAGCTTTGTAACAACACTGATTGTTACAGATCCCTTGGAATATTGCAGGGTTTTACTCTTCTGATCTTGAGCAGACACTGCCCCAAACAATGATGTCCTGAGGTCACAAAAGCCCTCCAGCAGCAGCACACTCTCCTTCTGAGTGCAAGGCCGCCCGTCTCCCTCCAACAATCCTCATTCAGTATCTAACAAAAAGTGAAGGCAAACTGGAAACTAATAAAAGATGTAGCCTTCCTAAATCAATCCCTTGGTAATAAACACAGTAACTGATATAAACTTACTTTTATATTCAATCTTACAACAGGTGTGTGATCAAAATTCATTTACAAAGGACATAAAGCGTTAACGTGGACAGCAATTTCCTACTGTGCTGTTTTGCATGCAGAATGTTAAAAGGTGTTAAGAAGAGCAGTGACTTTATGAAAGACAATTAAGTCTTTTTTTAAATTATTGTTGATGGCATGCAGCCATTTATTTTTAACCCTGGCTGCAAAAACCCAAAGCAGTAACCTAAAAATAGCCTTTTGTGAACTACTTCTGTACCTTTGTTCAGTCTTTCAGAACACTGACTCGTTCCCCATCTAAACATTAATTTTCTGCTTTTCTGGTCTCCTGTTATCTATTAAAACTGACTAAAACTCTCTTAAAAGGTATAGTTACTCTTCCACTTCAGTTTCTAATAATTTTAATGACTTCAAAAATTGTTTCATAAACACAATTATGCCCATTCAATGCAAACATTGGGAACTAGAGTCAACTGAAACAGAAGTCTTTACTCCAACTGGGTTTTCCTTTCTGTGAAAGACAACTAAATATTCTGACTAAGAGCCACCTGATCCACTGAGAACACCTACTTGCATATTTCAGCACTGGCAATTTAGTGGGTGGTCATAACAGCTTCCTGGAAGACATTTAAAGTAAACATCAAACATTTAAAAAGAAAACTTCTTCATTAAAAAAAAATTATAACACCTAAGCACTTACTGTTACTTCCTGGCAGTAGAATCTATCCTCTCAACAAAAGCATGAAGCTATAGTTCGAAGTTATTGCCTGTTAAGAAGTCAAAACAACATAAATATATTAATTTAATATAGAATAAGCTTTGAATTGCAAAAGCTAATAAGAATCTTTTCATACTGTAAATAAGAAACATGCCCACAAGAAGGTCTATGTCTCTCGCCCCTCCCCTCCCCACACGAATTAAGTATCACAAACACAGGACAAGTGGAATTTATGTCTATTCTGTCACAGAATGAGCTAATAAAATTCCGTCTGGGGACCACAGAAAAATATTCAGAACGTGCACAAACAAAAACCTAATGGAATGAAAAATAAGCTCTAATACATTCTAATACTCCAGCAGCAGACACAAATTACTACAATATGGACTCTCTCACTTATAACTGGCAAAATAAATAGGACCAGACACTAAAAACATACATTAGATATAATTCTGCTGACTTTTCAATATATTGAAACCGAGATAAGGGTATCTCCAGATTATCACTTATTCCATTGGATTTATCAAATGTATCAGATCTGAGAAAAATTTAAATCTGATCACATTGTCAATGTTCATTCTCATATATCAACTACAGCAAGTGATTAAATAGCATTAAAATAGTTTCCTACACTGATATATTCTAATTTTGACATAAAAAAGGGGTCTGCAACAGGAGAAACAAATAAACAGAAAGCCAAACCAAAATGCATTTTTCATACTATTTGTTCAATCTTACAGGTAATCCTACTTGTATTTTCCCTTCCATATATAGAAATACCAATTTATAGTAAATGAAATAACAAAAACATCATCAATTGTGTTACATATTGACAATGTCAGCTCTTTAGAATTCATGAAAATAGTTAAGCCCACAGATGCTCTCTAAATTACAAGTTATCTCTGAATTCTTAATATGACTTCTTACATGCAACAGTAGAATGAATAAATCATGTCCATGTGTCCTTAGCTATTGAGATCCTACAACTGCAGAAACAATATAAAAAGTTGCTGCTCCAGATTATAATGATACTTCAAAGTAAATATGTATTTTCACTATATAAAAACACCTTAGTTTCAACTAGTGTTCCATTTCCCCCTTCTCCATAGGCAAATTCTATGATTCTTTAAGTAGAATTATGTTTTGTTTTAAATCCTACCAGCATTTTACATATTTTATATTACATAAAACAGATTTAATACTAAAGGTGAGACACAGATATCCTGCAACAGAAGCCTTATGTGTAGATTTATCAAGAAAGTATTTAAGGTAAAACTGCAGGTTTCACTTCATCTGGCCTTCAGATCAAAATGGGGAAAAAATAAATTATACCAGGAGACCTTAGGATAAAAGACAGCAACCAAGTTTAGAGCAGCAGAACTTTGGGCAAGTGTCAGGAAAGTTGCATGATAAGATTAAACAGAAGTCAAAAATTGCTCAGCAATGAAATAAAACTCTTCTACCTTCTTAGATTTTTTCACAACCAGAAAAGCTATCAACAAATTCCTAAGTGATAGCACATTTTGTCCATTTTAAACGTTAACATTATGCAGAAGTAGTCTTCTTAAACATAGGAGACATTAAGTCATTTTTTATTTTTTTCTACAGGTTGAAAAACACATAATATGTAACAAGTCACATCACACATATTTTTTTTCGGATATTACTCAGTAGTATTCCTTCACGATCATAAAACTTGGACAATTTAAAGATTAAATGTTTCCAGATTTGTTAGGTCATTAAAATAGGGGATGTTCTGGAACATGTTGGTATGCCAGAATGCAAGAAAAAGAGTTTCTGTCTCAAAGCTCTATGGGTTTGTTTGCTGGCTTTTAACAGTCTCATTTAACAGACTTAACTACTGTTGTGAGTCAAGAACCAGATTTAAGTCAATGTGTGAGTTAAAACAGGATAGGCATAGCTCTCCATGGTATTAGCAATGCCTGCAACAGAATTCTTCAGTTTCTTTCATTTCCTACTTCCATTGTTAAAAACAATAATGAAAATACTAATTAAATATTATATATAACAAAAATTTATATAATATTCTATACTATATATTATTTAATAATATAAGTAAAATTAATATAATTATTTATATAATATTTTTATTACATACATACATATATATCTCTCACCCTTGTGACTGTCCCTATATGGAAGAAAGGTCTGATACACGATATAGATAGTAAATTAGGAAAATGGTTAAACTACGATTAAGAAACTAGAATGTGTGCCACACTGCTTTATTCCCCCACAGCCTAATAAAATGGCTAGACAATCTTTAAAATAAAAAAAATAAAAACAAACAAAAACCATACAAAAACCACAAACAAAAAACCCACAAGTATGAATGGCAATTAACCAAGATTTTCTCAAAGGTAAGCTTCAGATCAGTCTCACTGCTCGGACTTCATGTGACAGCCACTCAAGGCGTGCAGTTCAGATAATCACATGGGCCATTTTGTCATTACATAACACAATTTTGCTGAAGAGTGACAATTTTGTGTACAGCTGTAAAAAGAAAGCCTCAACTCCACAACTCCTAATTGGTTATTCACTATTGTTTAAACTTGCAAAATCAATAGCAGATTTCCAGTTTGCCTTCTTTCCCCTCCCAAACCCTTTGATTAAGACATGGAAGTTGTGGTTTGCTCTCTGTGGCTATCAAAGGCCATGTGTCTGCACCTCTGAATATATACAGATAGATAGATAGACAGATAGATAGACAGATAGATAGACAGATATACACCAACTGCACCAAGACCACACCTCTGGACTCCTGTTTTTATGTTACAGAGAATATTTGAGTTCTGCACCGAAGGCAGTATTAATTGAAGAATTAATTAAAAGTTTAAAGATAATCTTAACATTACTGACCAGAGGCAGTTCTACCGGTAGGTGACTAAACTAATCATTAAGCAATCAGAGGGACAAAACTAAGCCTAGCTACAAAAAAATTCTGAGTAAACATCAGGATCTGTACATACATTTTGGGATTCCAGATGAAATTATCTTTTTTTACATTACATCTATGGGCTTATATAATGATGAATATAACTTCTATATTCTTCAAATACACTGGAGGGTAAAAAACCCTGGATCATTCATGTAAGGTAAACTTTCTACATGTTTAAAGGATAGGTAAATCATATGGCTGTAAATTAATTTCTTTTTTACCATGCAGTAGTTGCTATTTCTTCACAATGTTGACTCTAAATAATACATTTTTACTTTCTCCTTTAAGAAAAAAACCAAACCAAACAGAATGGTAGACTCATTGAAAAATTTGTTGATAGGTTGAAGATATCTGATCAAAATCTGTTAAATCAAAAGTGCTCTATTTACGTCATTTTTTGAATTATTTTTCATAAACTTTATAGAACTTTCTGTTTAAAGAGAAAAGGCAGTAAACAGTGTATTTTGTTCCTTAGGTGTTTTCTTCCTTTCTGTTGTTTTTTAAATTAAATAAGCAGATGTGGATGGCTGTTTCTAGTCAGATGGAACGCAAGGTAAAAGCACAACCAAAAAATAACCTTCAGGAACAAAATCAAATATATAACTTCAGAGTAAGAATTTACTCTTTTTTTATACTATGTAAAAATCTAAACTGTATTGCACTGTGTCTTACAGTGCAATGGATCTGTATATTTGATCACTGTAACTTACTAACAATGAAAAAAAAGAAAACAACAACACAAACCACTCTAAAAAAAAAATTGGTCCATTTTCTCCAAAGTAACAGAAAATAACGTTTCATCAAGTAAGAAATGCAAACAAAACTATGGGAAGTTACAGGCTGAAGTGAAAGAATTTACTCTCATTTTTAAAATCCATGTCCTCCAAAATAATTGCCTTTCACAACTAATGACAATGTGCTACAGAAACAGTGTGACTATTGGAGGTCTGTCTCCTTTGAAGAAAGAGGAGATCAGGTATCAGCAATTAATTATTAGCATACCCAGCCAAGTAATGAGCTACATTTTATTCTTTTTGAACAGTTATGCCACAAATTGCTCACATACCACATAATGTGGAATGCCAAGTGCAGTGTAAGACCTGCACCTGGTACAGCTGCCGCAAGTAGCTATTTACTGACATGGCAAATGCAAATGATGCATTGCTCTAATAGACAGATACATACTTTCATAAGAGACTGAAGCAATGTTTATTCTAATTAAATGGCTAGACTATTTCCAGGACAGAAACCAACAAAAAGAAAGAAGTTAAAGTGAAAAGACTGAACATCTCTATGAGAAGAGGAAAATTGATTGACACACACCACTGTCCATTGCTGACAAGGGAAGAGTGGCCTCCTGGAGACGAGGGGGAACTCTCAAAAGAATCTCATCCTGACTATATCAAAACTATTTATTGATTTTTACATTTTATTAGCCTTTTAACTAACTTGCCCATTTGAAATCTAATTAAAAAGTATTCTCATTTTATCTTATTTTAACAGGCCTGGAATTAAAATCTAATTAAGAAGTATTCTCATTTTATCTTATTTTAACAGGTCTGGAATTAAACTAATCCCACAACAATCACACGAACGGCAAGACTTTTCTCACCCAGGGAAGATGTAAATCTTCAGATTACAGCAAGTGAGCACATTGAGAAACATCATGCCTGCCAAGTACACCTTCCACTTCAGCTTAAATGTAGTAGTGCTACAAAACCCCTCAGTTTCAGCTCTAGGTAGAACCAGCACAAGACAAATTGGAGCAGGAAGGAGTGTCTGCCAGTGACTGGTAATTATAAAGAGCTGACAGGGCTCGAGATACCAAAGTGCACACAGCATTCTGTTCTGACAAGCTTGAAACACACTGTAAAAGACAAGAATTAACCACAGAATAATCAGTTCCTTTCTTCATGCCTGCTACTGGCAGGAGCTTGACAGCCCAGTACCTTTTGACCAGTACCCTATTTAACACGTGAGCATAACTTGCTATCAAAACATACACACAAAATCGTGCAGAATAAGCAGAGGTGCATTAAGCATAAGTACACACAATACAAAGTTGTTAATCAATGCTATATTAATTCACATTTAGTCTGAAGAAATACTTAATACTATTGGGAGATCCCTTCCCATAACAATTGTATGAGCACACTTAAGAACAAAAGCAGAAAAGAATACTGCTTTAAGGAACATTTAAGGATGAACTAAAGCAGTAATAAAAGCAGATAAGAGTCATCGAAAGAGTTCTATAGAAATCAGTTTTTATATAGTGAATCATAAAGAGGTGAAACTTTCTTTATTATTCATAGGCAATTTATTACATTTATATCAGCAACAGTACATTCCTATGTGATAGGACACTGAAAGGAAAACTTCACTCTATTTCTGACTCAATACAAGCCTTGTGCTTCAATCATATTTTACATCTAGTCATTTAATACAGTCCCTCAGCCACATTTCATTCACAAAAGCTCAGAGACAGGGACAGCAAGAACCTGAAATGACAGGGTAAACACTTGTGTATTTCTGAAAATATACATATTGGTAAATGGGAGCAACTAAAACTGAACAAACAAAACCAAGTAAACTGGACAGAAAACCATAGATTTTTGAAGCAAAGCATTATCTACAAAAAGGCTTGGAACAGCAAGCAAATCCCCTGTATAATGCAGCAAACTGCAGTCCTGAAGGTTATTGACTCCTAAGTTGTATATTAGCACAAAATTCTCAGTAAAAAACCATACCTGACCTAACAAATCCTGCACTTCAGAGACAAAGCTTATATTTCTGCATGCCCATCGCATCACTAAGGCAGATATATTATCATTATGCAACATCATCCTACCATGCTGCACTGCACAGAACCATCACCATGCAGAAACTGAAACCAGCGGTGGCAGGCATACCCACACTACCTTCCACTGAGTGGTATCAATATTATCACCCTGTCTTGGGGTGTTCTTTGGTTTGAGGTCTTTTATTTGGGGTCTTTTCATTAACTGGACAGATGACACCTTGTCTTTGGTTGGGTTTTTTTAGAATGTGGTACAAATAAAATCTAGAAATCACCTGTACCAGTAAACATGTCATAATATACCACAACACAGTGCACCTCCCTTCCTTTTTTCCCCCTCACTCTCCCCTAAACCACACCTATTGTGTATTCATCTGCTACTGAGAGTGCATGAACTACAGTAAGGACCGAGTTCATCGCTTATTTTTTCCTGGGGTTTAACCTTTTAACTAGTACTCAAATCCCAGAAGGAGAAAGAATCTTCAGAGAACATGATTTCAAACACTGTAAATGAAAAGAACCTGCTCAGTCCTAAAGTAAGGAGCCATTAAAATGCCTGTGGTGGGCTGATGCTGGCTGGATGCCAGGTGCCCACCAAAGCTGCTCTATCACTTCCTTCCTCAGCTGGACAGGAGAAAGAAAACAGAATGAAGGTCTCATGGGATAAGGTCATGTATTGTTTCTCTCACTCCATTCTCCTCAAGGGGAGGACTCCTCACATTCTTCCCCCACTCCACTGTGGGGTCCACCTCATGGGAGAGAATCCTCCATGAACGGTTCAACATAAATTCTCCTCACAGGCTGCAGCTCTTCAGGAACTGCTCCAGCATAGTCTTCAATTAAGTCCAGTCCTTCAGGAAGAAGGGTCCAACATAAGTCCCCCAGCATGCCACAAGTCCTGCCAGGAGCCTGCTCCAGCGAGGGTTCCTTCCATAGGTGCAAAAGTTCGCCAAAAGCCTGCTCCAGCATGGGTTTCCCACAGAGTAACAGACTCCTTCAGGCATCCCCCTGCCCTGGTGGGAGTTCCACCACAGGCTACAAGAGTGAAAGGATCTCTGCTCCACCCCTGACCTCCATGGGCTGCAGGGGCACAGCTGTCTCACCATGGTCCTGACCACATGCTGCAAGGGAATCTCTGCTCTGGTACCCAGACCACCTACCATCCCTCCTGCACAGCTGTTTCTTGCTTATATTCTCACTCCTCTCTCAGCAGATCCATCTTGGAGCTCGTTAGCATTGGCTCTATGAGATACAGGGGAAGCTTCTGGCAGCTTCTCACAAAAAACATCCCTGTTGCCCTCTCCCTTCCCCGACTTGTTAAAAAAAAAACCCCAAACAAAACAACAAACCAGCCCGCCACTACTTTAAAAGAAAGTTTTAAAGTATTGATGATTAAATAATACTTCTGAAAAAAAAATGTTTCTACTGTATAGGTCAGAGATCTATAGTGTGTCATTTAAAACAGCATTACAAGAAGCAGTATTATGGTTAGCAATAATTAGGGGAAAACAGGAGTCAGAAGAACAAAGTTCATCTTTTAAAAGCATCAAAAAAGAACATATAAAGAAATGTCTCTTTCACTTTTCATCTGACACTTAGAGAAGTGTGTTCCTGTGCCTTTGGAAAGTTGATTTTCCTTTTTAAAGAGTCTGAAGCAAGATTTCTTACAGGAAGACTAATAGGTGTAACCCAGCTCTCTGTGCCTACCAGTTCTTTTTAGTAACTTCCAAAGTCATAGACATAATTATGAATTAGTATTTAATTTCATCACTTAAGCTGCCTTTTAAAAAACATCCACTTTACAGTTAGCTTTCTAATTCACACTGTTTCAAGTTTTCCCCCACCCTTCAGCTTTTCCCCCACCAGGCAAATATTTGTTGGGCAAGTTGCTTTTACCAGACTGAGACATCTACTTATTCTGAAGTTTCCATAAGAATACCTGCAGCTGGAAATTCTGCCCACCAAAACCATCACTTCCTGTTAAAAATACTAGCTTCTAGCAAGCTTTCAAATAGATTTTTTTGCTTAGGCTTGACTATGTTGTAAACCAGTCTAAAATTTCTTACATAACTGAATTTCAAGCGAGTCACAGGAGAAAGCAAGATTTGGTAATTTGTATCAGGAAGTAGGACTGATTTGCTAGTAATTAGGAGACCTTTAGAAAGGAACTGGCAGAGCACGTCATTCTTTTTCTTCTCACCTTAACAAACTCTCATTGAGACATACATAGTAAGAACAGAACATGGAAAGACAAGAATATAAGATGTGGGAAAACGGGTGTAGAAGGGAAATTACACAGATAGAATTGGAAGTAGAGGCAGAAGCAGAAATGAACAGTAATAAGAAAAAGTGCTCAAGGAGAAAGACGTTAAAATATATGAACACCTAAAAAATACAGGACAATGAAAGAGTTAAGCAACAAGAGAAAAAATGGATGAGAGTAGCTTCCAGCTGGATAGAAGGGTGAATGTCACAGGGTACAGCTTAATGCAGTGCAAGAGTAAAAGCATGGTAAGAACAGTAGCTGAAGAATCAAGGAACAGCAGCAAGGCTCCTCATGCTTCATCTACCCCTAAAGGCTCAGAGCTTCCTAATCTGGGAGAAAGGGGACTACTGTTCCATGGAGCTGCCCAGCTGGAGAAGGACTCTCCTCACATCACTCATTCACAGCTATGTTTACTATTTTACGAATACTGCACAGAGGAGCCCAGCACCAGTTGCAGAAACATGGACTTTAGTTTCTGTAACTCACCCAGCAGCACATCTGCCTGTGCTGCTTCTCATTTACGGTTACTTTGTATTCCCAAAACAATTGTTGGCTTAACAGAAGAAGCTTGCTTCCCCTCTTTACCATGCCCAATATTTCAGTACAAATCTCCATCACCTGCCTCAGTCTGCACAAAGCCAAAAATGTGTTCAGAATGCTCCTGTCCTGAACCATTTGTACGTGGCATGCCTTACTTGCCAGCATATTTTTTGTCAAGATCTTCTGCAGTTTGGAAAAGCAATATCTTCCCCTCTGCCAGCACTAGTAAGGGAAGACGGGGTAAAATAAGGGAGGGTGCAAACCCCCTCTGAGATTCTCCAGATTTTGTATTACTACGCTTAATAAAGTACCCACCTACCTAGCTCCAGAATCATCAAGGTTTTCTTTGGTCTTCTACTCCACAGCTTGGAAGTACTTTGCTTCCAAGTACTCAGAGAACATCTTCTGCTAGGCCAAAAGGTGTGTAGCCCTGGTGGTTTTAGCTGACTTTACAGGAGGGAGCATGAAGGCTTATTGAGGGTTCAGGTTTTTTTCCCCATTCATCACAAACACCTATTCTTACAGTTCTTCAATTAGCAGAATCTGGTGCACGTGTCTTCCAATTCCTTTTCTAAATTTCTCTCTTCTCTTCTCTGCTAGTTGAGATTCTCCTCATTTTGCAGCTGTCTCCACAGAACATCAGTGATCTGTAACTATGTCATCTGCTGTTTTCCTAAGGAAGAGTATTACTTTGCTTCATTTGTTTTCAGAATGTAGTAGACCTCATCTAAAAAAATAAAACAAAACCCCAAGCTCTCCACAGTAGCTCAGACCTCCTCATCCTCCAGCTAAGAGTAAACCCCAAAAATGACCTGTGGGCCTCAGGGCTCTCCCCAGCTCTGCTGGGAACTGCCCTTCCCAGATGTGCTCAATCAGCCCCAGTCAGCACCTGCTACCGGCCTCCCTCTTTCACTCCTCTGTCTTGCACTGGCTCCAAACTCATCAACTTGTCCCTTAATGCCCCATACCTGTTTGAGCTCTCCTCCCTTGGCTCTGCTCAGGTGAAACTACTCTGAGGCTTCCTGCACACACAAAAAAATGCACCCCACTAATAAATAAAAGTGAATCTTTATGCTAGATTTGCTTTGATAGGGCTTAATATTGAGAAGATGTTAGTGGTGTAAGGAGCATTTCATTATTGTGAGCTGGTTTTCTGTAGTAGAGTAACAGTTTTCCTAACAGTTTTCTTAATCTTTTGGGAAAGATACTCTTATGGAAATCAGCTGCAGAGTGCAACCAGTAGCTGCAGAGATTGCTTCTACAGTTTCCAGGACCAGACAATGATTTTTCCTCTGATGCTGCACTAACTCTAAATTGTGAACAATGATCTGCAATAGCCTTTTTGTCCAAACTTCCATTTTTTTCTCCTTTTTTTTCCTCTCACATCTTTTAGTTACTTTCTTAATTGTATTTTCATCATGCTTTTTGGTTTCTAATTGGCTTTTTTTTCCTGCATGTATTACTGAATATCAAACTATTTATAAAATAAAATAAAAAAGGAACAATGAAAGTGTCTTTATTAAATCCTTACTCTATTCATGATTCTTTTAGTCTTAGCAACTCTTTTTTCACCTGGGTATTTACACTGTCAAGTTCTTTTATGTTGTTATATAGCAGACAGGAGTGTAATAGCAACAGAACTATAATAATAGTTATGTGCTATTGCTTTTCTGCAGTTATTTAACACAATTATTACCAAAGTAATAACATTAATGTCTATCTCCAGATGCTTTGCTGAGAAAATTGAGACAATAATGAGAAGCATGACTTACAATTAAACAAAGTGAGAATTTATTGTTGGGAAAGAATTACAATAATGACAGGGAAAGTTGCAGTATTGCTCATCACATTCATTTCCTTTGGATGTAGGAAGGCTGTGGTTTCAGATGTTACTGGAGCTACCAATAGATGAATTAGGAGAAGCTTGATGCATAGACAACACTAAGGAAGTGCATTCAGCAACATGGAAAGCTTCTTATGATGATGCTTATGATCTAGGCTTTGACTCGTTTTAGATTAGTCATGCACAACTCCCTCCACGAATACATCCTTGTTCATTTGCATATACTTTACTCTTGTAAGATGAAGAAACAGACTGACTTCTATTTGTATTTTCCCAAAATAAAATTCCATTTTACAAACAATTCAAACCTTTGAAATTTTAAGTATCTTTCTTAACTGTTAGGAAAACAAAGGAAAAAAAGAAAAGCTGAAGCTTTGCTTCTCTGTCAATGTCACTAATGGAACTGCGTTTAACTTTCCTTTTCCTGAAGTATTCAGAGAAATTGAATTCCTACTTTTTCCTCTCTCAGAGGTCCCAAATAAAATGAAAAATATTTCTTACAAATTTCTTGGGTTCAGAATTTATTCATGATTCTTGATGAAAAGAACTGTAATTGCAAATGTCAGTATAATACAGAAGATTGGTGCAAATAGTTTTATGTTTTGCGAAGTAGTTGCCTTGTCTTACTGATCAAACGATTCTGAGTATTCACAGGAAGCTTTTTTCCTTTTGTACATAACAGTGGTATCAAGAAAAGACACATTTAAAAAATATATGCTGAAAATATTCATAATGAACATGGAAATACATTTGGAAAAAAAAAAAAAAAAGAAGAAAAGGTAATTCTGTCTCTGAGTAACATGATGCTTACACATGTACCTGCTACCAATTTTGCTTTTCTTTCATTTTGTGACCACAGCTTTAGTATGCTGCATCAACACATTACTAGAGAGAGATTTAAATTGGTTATCACATAATCTACTTTTATTCTTTTGATCATGTCCAGCTCTGCTTACTTCACTACATTATGCATTTTCTAGGAAATTAGTATTTTCTCTCCTGCTAATATCCCATTACAATCAGAAAATTCAATAAAGAATCTTCCAGTCAGATTTAATGAAAAAAAACCCAAAAAACAAAACAAACCAACAAACCCCTGTATATGTTTTCCAAAGCAGCTTATATAAAGGTTTCTTAATATCAGTTCCAGAGAATGCTCTTTATGTTACACAAGATGCAATATTGCCTCTTGCATACTCTGTCCATAGGCAGAGAAGGATTTATGTTTTTAACATTTTTTTTTCAGATCTATAGTGTTTTCTTGGATTTTTTCTAGTTCCTACATACACTACTCCAAACAGACTTATTTCAAAATCTCTGTGGTTATAAAAAATGGCTGAATTTACCTTTGAAAATCAAACACTGTTGGTAAAATGGTTCAATGATGTTTCCATTCAAAGAATAAAGGATACTGATAATGATTTTTTTAATTCTTGAGGTAAGATTAGTGACTGCAACTATAGTGACAGAAATTCCTACATGTATCCTGAAAATCTCCTGTTACAGTGAATGTTGATGAAATGAATAGAAGTTTACAGCTGGAATAAACACAACTACTAAGCTGTCAATATGCATGCAGAACTGTGATACTCTCAACATTTTCTGAGACTGAAAAAGAGTTTTTATAATGGCTCAGTTGTCCACCATAGTCATTAATACCCACTATGCAATCATATTCTGACTGGACATGGAATAATATCAGTTGAGGGCTCTGCTTACAGAGAAAAGTGAAGAATCAATTCTAGGGACTTTGTTGTTATTATATGGAAATACTCTCTAGTTGCATTCTTATCAACTTCCCTTCCATGTAATAAAAGTAATAATTTTGCTTTAAAAAAACAGTATGTAGTTTGTGTATTAAAGAGAGACTGAAGAGAAAGAAAATGGAAAAAAAAATACTTGGGTAAGCAAGTGAACAATTCATGAAGAGATTATTGTAATGAGAAAGTTTCAAGACATATGCGCAGTTTTAGTAAATAAAAATATGCCAAAGATGTTAGTTCTAACACCTGAACTTTAGGAAAGTACTTTGCAATTTTTGTCCATTTAACATGATTTGAAATTACATCGTATGCTTAAGAGGTGCTTTGGAGGTAATTAGTGAAGTAAGTAATGCGAAGGTAATTTTCCTAAATGCTGTATTTGCATTTATCCAAAGCGTAAACAATTCTTTTTAAATTCTACAAATTAAACTGCCTTTGACAAAGGCTTTTCTGCAAAAATGTCTTTTTTCACACTCAAAAGAATTTGTATCATAAACTAAGAATTCCTTTTGCTCTCTCAATTTTTTCCCCCTCAAATTTTTCCTTCTCTAATTTCTACAAAAATATTAGTAAATCTTGGGAGAAAAGCATGAATTATTATTGCCACTGTCCCTTACTAGAGAAAATATTTATTAAGTTTTAGAGGTATTATTTTATAAAAGGAAATATGTTGGAAACAATATAGTCTCTATCTTTTGGTGTACGTTCTCTGGAGTAATTCTGGCTGAGTGTTTCCTTGCATGAATTCCTCCTCTAAACCAGATGGCACTATTTTACTTCACACTCATAACCTTTTGAATTCAGCAGCTTTATTCAAGGCACTCTTATTTGGCATACTTAGAAAATATGAAAATCTAGATCAAATGCATTCTACTCCTTTATTTTTAAATGCCTTAATTATTAACTTGAAAGCAACTTTTATGTTCAAAGACTTAAAGCTTTAAGGAGCCTTTCTAGTGAACATCAGCTTCTTAAAAACAAAGGTCATGTCTGGAGAGTAATTCAATTTAGGTATCTAATCCTGGACTCAGCCACAAGACGTCAACCAACCACTTTCACATCAGTAGGTTAGGAGGTACCTGCCCCATCAGTTTTGTCAAAGAACAGAAAGGATTCTGTTCTGCTGCACATCATGTGCACTGAAACACTGATGCTCAGAAGCATGGATTTTTATTAAGATGTAGCAGCAGAAGGCAGGTTACAGCCCCTTACTGTATCCCATCTGAAACATACTGGTTAGTGGTTTCAGTGTCCTCTTTGAGCATTGCACTAAAACGAGCTGTGTGCACCCCTTGTCAAGTGCACCCCAAAAGGTGTCCTTACCAGATTTCATACATATTAATGGTTATTAAATCTCATGGCTTGACTGTGGCTACACCTCTTCAGGAGATTTAGCCTGTGAATCCTCAGGGGTGAGGGAACTGGACATATGAATGTGTGCAAGTGTGGTCACAGGCTTAGAACCTTACTAAAAAACATCGCATTTATGCCCACTGAATTTTTTTTCTTCAGGAATACATCAAATTGTTCTATGGTTTCCAGGCAAATCTTTTAAATATTCAAATCTTTCAAATTAATCATAGTAAGCAGAGTCCATGTATGTTTTTTTCCTTTTGAATGTGAAAGACCTACTTAAGATAGGTATCAAGAAGACAGATGTATGATCAGGCATTTTGAACACCATCATCTAACAGAAGATGACCTTTAAAAGGTCTCTTCCAACCAAACCAACCTTCCAACCCAGGCCATTCTATAATTCTGTGGTATCAAAAAATGGTAATACTCCTGATCTTCCTGAGTGAAAAAATGGAGAATAAACAAATCCTATATCCTACTAGTGCTTTTCTTAAAAAATAAAAAAAATACTACTATGCTTAAAAAATTACTATCCCTCACTGTCCAAACTGGCTGGTGGGGCAAAACCCCAGAAATATCTGAATCAGGCTGAGTCCCTCTGTTTGATAAGAGGTCTACCTCGTAAGTCTGCTCTCTCTATTAAGACTTCCTCCTAAGTAATATAGTTTAGAATCATTAATATTCAGTGTTCTTACCAAAAGCAAACCAACATCACTCTTGTATGACGCTTTATTTCTTCTCAGAGCATGATAAAGCAATGTAAAAACCAACAAGTCTGCTAACATGACTCAACAAAGAAAATAGAAAATTAATTTTAATTTAGTACAATTAAGCAAAATTTTTTCCTGTTCAGAAGTGCTTATTCACACACATGAAAGCTCTGTTAATATCCTATATTCATTTCCAAAAGAATAATACATTCCAGCCATTTCCTAGAACTTCTTCAGAACATTCCTGTGCTGAGAGAAGGACTCAGAGACCTGGTAAATACAGGCTGAGTCTACACTGCTCAGTGCATTTGCCCCAGCTGAGTGAACAACTTTGCCCCCACTCATATTGCTGAAGGTTGGCAAAGCAGCCTGGTACACCCACACACTGACCAAGCTGGCCCTGCATGCACTCTGTGTTGCACTACAGACCTGAGAAAAAGATCAGCCTTTTGTGTTCACCTTTTCAGCACCGTACGCCCACAGAGGGCAAAGGCAGCACTGCAATCTACTTCAGTCATATTTCTGTAACATAAACCATAGGGCTGAACACAGAGACAGGCTCTGTGTCTGTGGCCTCCTTGCAACAGATGTCCACTAAACTAGCTTGGAATAGGTAAGTTAGCCATGCTGAACCCTCTCTCACATGTGCATGTATAGATATCTCAGTTTCTCTGAAGTGATAAAGTTTCTAAGCACACCCACTTCAATGTGAGAATGTTTTCACAGCAGGGAATGTTTTCTGTAACCAGGATTCAGGCCATTTATGGGCTACAAGTGACATTATTACCTGTACAAACACAAACATTTGTGAACACACAGTCCTGCTCTTTATCGTGATTGGTTTTGTTTGTTTGAGGTTTCTTCCATTGTTTGGGGGGTTTTTGTATGTGTGTTTGGCTTGTTTCAGTTTTTGAAAAAGTGTTCTGAAAGTGCCTATCTTTTTATCTAAAACACTAAGGGACCAAGCAACTAAGGGAAGCACGTCTTCTATCCAAGCCATATGAGCTAATATCCACCAATGCAGCAAAAATATTCCTTTTTGTCTCTGTGGCTCAGCCTTTTCCATTCAGTTGGGTGGTAGATTTTACTGTCAAACCTAGTTCACTTTGGATTGGGATAGAGCATTTCAGTTCAAACATATCAATAAATCTCAAGGATGATGTATAAAATCTATTAGCAAAATAAAAACAGAATAAAAAGACCACAATTACCACCCAAAAAGAAATCAAGGAAGAAACTGGTATCTAACTAACTTGTTTAATAAATAAATAAATAACATTTCTACTACAAAATTATCGAAACCAAGGATATGGATATTCTGTGGATTCTGAGTATGACCTTTGTCCTGTGCCAATGAGCACTTTTGGAAAAAAATGAAGAAATCACAGTTTTCCTGATATGTCAGCAAACTCTCAGATTTGAAGGTCCTGATAGAAAGGGCACAGAATGATCAAATATTTTCATTATCTTTCTTTTTTAAGAATAACTGGTGGGAAATTACAGACTTGTACATCCATAGATCTACCAATACATTTATTACTTATCCTTTGACTACTTGAAGAAGTTGAGATATTTCTTTCCCTTGTCAAAAGCAATATAGAAATAGTGGTGTATGTGTTTATACATGCATTTAGAACCAATAAACACAACACACACATATCTTTGAATGTTTCTATTTTATTTACTTTCCAATTACATAAGGTTGCACAGAAATATAAAGCCACCTTTACATCTCATAATTATGTCTGTGACCTTTGTTCTTATATGAAATACTGCATGAGAGCAAATAGAAAAAGTAGAAAAAAATAGAAAGAAAAAACATAACAAAAGAGAATCATAAGAAGCATAAAAATAAAACAGTAAGGGTATTAAGGAAAACAACAAATCTAAGAAAAGAGGAGAAGAAACAAAAGTATAGATACATAAGACAGTCATAGAATCAACTGGAAGATTCTGACAATGGATTAAATAACAGACAATATGACAATAAAACATAAAACATATCTAAAACAAGAATGGTGAGTGGCAGGAATTACCCTAAAAGAGATTAGAACCAAATTAGAAATCAGAAGGTACTCATATTTCTGCAGTAAGTTTAGAAGAAGTAAAATCAGGGTAACTTAACTGCAGCTGATCTTGGACATAATTGGCACAAATCTTTTGCTGTTTCCACCCCCAGCACTCAGTTATTCACCTTTGATAGTTTCCCACAAATTGAACAGATGACACAGTATATCAAAAGCCAATAAAGAACTACATGGCCAGAAATAAGGTCTCTTAACTAGTTCAGGACTTGCTGAAGCAATTATGATAATGGCTCATCATTAAAATTATTCTTCTTTTTTGAAGTGGTCATAGCTACAAACAGCTTATGATTATCTGAAAGTAGCCAGCCTTCAAAAGAAAGGGCAAAAGCATTATTGTTTAAGAAGTCAATTGAATGCTCATTGTGTCTTTTATCATCACCCTTTCCCTACCTCAGAAGGGTTATTTTCTCATTTGTCACCTCATTATTATTCCATAGTGCAAGGTTCATTGATTACAATCAGAAGAGAAACTTACAATGAAGTAAATTATTCGTTTTATTCACAGAGGTGTCTAGACTTGCAGTAAAAGTTGCAAACAATATCCCTAGGCTTCTGAGGTACAGGATGGAAGAAAATTGCTTCATATTGCTTAATTTGGAAACATTAACATAATGGAAGACAATCAATAGGTTCTAATAATTACAGCAAAACCCCACAATTCCCACAAGTAAACATGTTTTGTGTGGTATACAAATAGCTGCCTTGTAAAATGCATACTTACAGTCTCTGTAAAGCAATTCATCAGACAACACAACTATCTTGTTATGCTTTTGAGGGTGTTTCAAAACTTCATTCTGTAATACCAGCAGTATCAGTTAAATCAAGGTCTAAGAGCACACAATAAGCAAGCAGGAGCTGAGATACTTCCCTCTTCAGGTACTTGAATGCACTGAATGAACTTCACAGGAACAAAACTCCTAAACTCTGTACTATCTTTTTATCTATGTAAAGAGCAGAAGAAGAAAAAAAAATGTTCTACGGGGAATGCTTGGACTTTGCAATGGGTGGAATTCCCTCTGCACTCAGTGCTGATGGATGGCTTGTGGAGACATCTCCCATGGAAAGGGAAGATGGTTTCTCATGCCATTAAAATCCACAGAACTATCTAGATAATACCTTTCTGGGAACAAGCTTACAGCGTCAGAGATGATAACAAATTATCCAGCCTTTTTCTCTCAGTGCAAAATCTTTGCATCTCCCGTATTCTTCTCACAGGTACCAAGGACATTTAGTGGTTTTATATACTGTGAACTATTATTTTATTATAAAAATACTGCTGGCACAGTCTAGCAATAAAAAGACTCGCTGAAGTACCTCTAATTTTGATGAACTGCAGTTCATCAGAAGTTACAATGTAGTTAAAAATAGAGTACTATTTTATCCTTTATATGTGATCTGAATGCTGAAGCACTTTTCAAATGCACAAGCCTGACTAGCTCCAGGGCACATTAAGAGAAGAGACACAGGGAGAGAATTAGGATTTTGGCTTACAAGTGCATACCACAGAAATGTTTCTTCCAGGCCCGGATAAAACCTTCTAAATGTGTGGGACTATTCACAAATAAGTACTTTCATGTAACCAGGACTCATGTACCTAAGCTGAAGGCTTTCTCACAGTTTATAATGCGGCTGTTTTTAAGTTTGATCTGTGATTTAGTGAGTCATTTGCCTTACTAGCAGAATTCTTGTGTGGTCTATACACTGTCAGCTATCACAACATAAATGGATTTAAAGATGCTAAATAGTTCTTTAAATACAGATAAGTTAAAATACAATCAGATGTGCAATACACCTGATTTAGGAAAGCAAATCTGAAGTTGAAAGTGGCAACAACTTTCCAATATTACAATTGAGCACAGTTTTACTTTGGTCACTTTCCTGCTCTGATTTTCCACAATTTGCAATTATTCGATCTGGACAACTTGGTTCAGGATTCCTCTGTCCACAGTATTCTAAGCATTGTCTTGACCTCAACTAACATATGCATGAGGATGACCCAGATCCCTTCAAGTCGTCAGTTTTTGCAAGAGTAAAATAAATTTAAAAAAGGAGAAAAAAAGTTTATTATTGAATAAAAAAAAAGGCTCTAGAAATGCAACCTTTTGACTATACTTAACCCTTACTGATTGTAAAGAAAGGAATGTTTAGATTTGAATGACTGTTTGCTGCTATTTGAACAAACATAATAACACTGCAAAGAAGTTTTGGAGTTTGCTTTTCTTTGTTGTTTGGTTTTGGAGTTTTTTGTTGTTTGTTTTTTGAGGGATTTTTTTTTAATGTGAAGCAATACCTTCTGGCAGAGGGAACATAATTATAACAAAAATCATTAAACTAGTGGGGACCTTGAAATTGGTTCCTACACAAGGAATGGTCTTCAAGAGTTACAGACTTTATTTCTTGTTAACTTACTTGTTAACAAACTTTACACTTACTGAAGTCCAGCTAAATGGGTCAGCATATTCTGGGTACACTCATGATAATAAGAGAAGATGAGAACCTGGAAGGCAGACAGCAGTTGTTACTTGATAAATGGGTGAGAACAAACAAAGTACCTTCCAAGTGTTTACAGAGTGCTTACCCTGTTCTAGTTCAGTGCACTCTATTAAAGATTTCACAGAAGTTGGACACGGACCGATATATGCCTAATCTTATGTCTGTGTGTCTTTTCATAGGATTTTAATGGACAGATCATAGGAATTTAACTGATTCTGACTGTAGCATCTCTTTCCCTTTTCTCACTGTCTTTCCTCACTATCCAATTAGTTGCTTTCTCTGAAAAAAAACACCAATAATACTTTGCTTTTACACACCCAGCCCTTCTTAACAGGGTGAAATTCCATTTGAACCCAATGGAAGTTCTGTCTCAGCAAGAACTGTAAGATTCTTTCCCTGATTTATAAAGAACAATTTACCAGATCATCTAGATGTTAATTTGAAAAATTAAAAATAGATTATACAAAGCAACTCACAATATTTAACAGGCCACTATTGTCACTAAGAATATACTTGTAATCTTAGAGCTGGGTGGCAGCAGAAACATTTGATTTCTCAATTTTCATGATTAACTTCAGTAGGGAATATTCTGCCTTTTTTCCTGACTGTGTCTTTTTTGCACAGTCCTCACAAGTTAACAAGACTGTTACTGAAGAGTGATCTCTACAGGTTTGCTCTTCAAAGCATAGTAAAACTTAATTTAATCACAGCTTCAAAATATCATACAATAAAACTAATTTAATTACACTTAGCAATGGCCACTGGTCTCATTAAAATGCTAATGAGGCTTATAATTATTAAATTCCTTAATGATTGTTAATAGAAATAAATGACAAAATAAAGCTTAAGCAGAAAGTCAGAATGCCCTCAGATAATTTTTCTTAGTGACAGCTTCTGAGGATATAGTTTCTTTGCAGCATTCAGAAAAAGGCTGATTAAAGTTTGAGGTAAGAGGATATAAAAGAAAAGAATGCAGTTATAGAATGCACATGTATCCAATCCAACGTCTCCATTTATTTAAATATAGCTGATATAAACTTTCCTTGTCTGGAATACTTTAGAGTATTTGTTTTCATGTCATGTGCTGAACACAGAAAAATTAATGTACACCTGAAACTGACAAAGAAATCCTACTCAGAAAAAATATTTTTCTGACCTTATTTGTAAAGTACTGTCATAACATTGGCATCTATATGAAAAGAATCCTAACGGAGAATAAAAATGGGACCTGTAAATACTCAGAGACAGGGCTTAAGATTACTCTGCATTCTGTTTCAGAAATGAGAACTATTTGACTTAAATCAAAAGCAGCATTCGCACATAAAATCTGCAACGTATTCAAAAGATGCCGTTCACATCTTCTAAAACAAAAACACATTTCAAAACCTCAAAAAGCAGTTGTTGTCATTTGGCCAAATGTAAAGCAGCCTCCCCTATTCCCACACTTTGACAGCTATTCTTTGCTCCAGGGGTGTCAGGCAGACAGCAATTTGAGCAGCTCCAGCTCATAAACAGGCAGCAACACTGAGCTCAGCCGCAGTAGCTCACTGTGTGCTCACTGCCTGAACAGTGAGGAATTCCCTGAGCTCTTATTATGGGAGTTTCAGAGCCAGCAGGCAGCCAGGGAACTCCTCCTGGAGGCTTATGAATAGTGACAAGGAAGGAAAACAAAGGACCAAAGCAAACGAGAACCAAGCAATGATGACTCCTTTTAGAGTCTTCTAAGGTGACCACACTGATAAAAATGCCCACTGAATGGCTTTTCTAATCTTACAGTACATTTGGGCCCTCAGGACATAATGCCAGGCTATAGCTTATTCCACACATGCACATTATTTACAACCAAAAAAGAAAGTGGAAGGCGCAGCCTTACCAGACACAAGCAACCATTGGCTGACACTTGACTTTTCCAGCCATCCAGCATCATTAAAAACCAAAACTCAAACCCTTTCACAGCTTTAGAAAATAAGCCACCCTTCTGCTTTATATCCATCTTTTATAAGATGCACGCATATATTATTATTTCTTCATTCCCATAAAGCACTGTTTCTTGCTGAAGTACTCTCAGTCATCATTCTAATCAACAGAACATTGTCACACATCAACATCTTGACAAAGGGGAGAAAAAAGTTGTAAAATCAAAGTCTCTGTACTGGTAGAAAATCAACTAAAAGTCATACACTTTAATTTAGCAGTCTACATCAGCAGCTATTAAAAAAATATATCACTATGGGAGACCAATGGATTTAGAACTCACAATTCTTAACTGTTCTACCTCATCTCCAGACTGTTATATTTTCTTCATCAACACTAACACTTCTTATGTCAAAGTTCACTTGACATCAAAATGACATTTCATTTTCATTTCAGAGGTGTGTGCAGCCATTTTACACACATCCTGTCATATGTTTTTCTCGTATTACATGTTTGAAATACTGAAAAATAAATGGGCTTGGGTATATGCCTAATCAGGACCTACCAGAATCCGTTTTGATTATGCCAGACTCCAAACAGAGTTTAAGTTATTCTACTGGAGAAAAGCATTAGTTAATGAAGACTTTTCCAGGATATCCTACTGGACCATGAATAATTCACTCACTAACTTTATTCAGTTATAGCAGACAGCAACTGGAATTGCTGTGCTTTCCTTTAGCAATTCATATGCAGAGAAAATTTATAAACATAGATTTATTCATTTGGCTAGAGGTTATCAGTAACTTTCAGATATTTGGACTTTAACTTCTCAAGGCAAATGCTAAGAAATAGTTTGGGGCACATCCCAAATAGTATATTGCAGTAAAATCAAGCATGCATGCTTTAGCCAGTCATATTTAGGCAGCTGCCCAAATAAAAACTCAAGCTTTAACAAGTAATAATTTATGTCTTGTTCACAGCAGAATGAAGGAATTAGACAAGATGTAGGGTTTCCCTTTCATTAAATTTCTGAAATTAATGAACACATTAATTTCATGCAGTTTCTTAAACTGGAAAAAGAAAAGAAGAAAATGTGTTTTCCCAGTCAGTTGTTAGGAAAAAAAAAAAGAGACAAAAACATAGCATTGTTGAAATAATATGGGAGGATTGAGACTGGATAATCAGAAAATCTATGGGAAGGAAGAAATGTGAATGAATGGGAATGAATCAGAGTGAAGACTGTGGCAAAAATTTCACATATGATACAGTGGAAGAACAGGAATGTTGATACCTAAGATGTCCCCAGATGTGGAGAATCTAAGTTCATCAAACAACAAATGCAAGTGTTCATAGCAAGGAAAATGTTGTTCTTGCAGGCTAATATAGTTGCTGCACAAAAGGAAACAGAAACTTTCCATAGCTCAGGGAAAAGGGCAGTGAAGATGAAAACATGAAATATTTTGAAAATTTAATTAGCTCAACTTTAGAAAGTGATGTTCATTTTAGGCGTTAGGAATGTGAATAGGTTACCCCACAAGTATTAAGAAGCCTGAGGTGAGGACAGGGATGGCTCATCTCACAGCCAAGGGTTTCACCGACTTAGAGCCAATATAAAGTTCTTCCTGGTCCATTAGTCTGGCATGCTGATTTCTAAGGAAGCTTCTCTTAGAGATAGCATTTAATCCAGTGATACATCTTTCATTTATAAAAACATACTTGCTTGGGATTTCTTAAAACACAATTTATGAATAAAATCCCTTCAGTTATTGTTAAGTCTGTCTTGGTGTCAATATCTTGCTTCAGAGGCCTTGTACAAGAGTGCTGTACTCCATAGTTCAGTAACATAGAGATCCTAGCTTAGGATCCATGTGGTGAGAGGAAAATCACACAAAATTATTTAATTCTAAAAATAGACTCAGTAAAGCTGAGCAGTAATAGATTGGAAAGTAATTACATTCTGAGTAAATATATGCAGCTAAATTATATTCATTTATGTGCAGAAAACTTGTATAGTAATTATGACTCCTCAAAAAACCTATTTAAATGATTTGTTTCAAATCTTAGATGAGGCACATGCCTTTGCATTGCCCAAGTGCAGTCCTTTGCAAAGGATTCGATTCCATTCTAAGAGTTCATGTCTTAGGAAATGAACAAAAATAAGCTGTTGCACATTCTGTCAAGAAGTAAATAAAATTAAATTCTGTTGAGGTATTTTCAGGGGAAACTACGTAAGAGATATTATATAATGATATTTTGAATTTAAGAGACTAAATACTTTACTTATTTGTCAGAGACCATACACACAGAAGAGTACAACATCATTGGAAGCTATTGATTCCAAGATTTACAGCATCACTATGAGTTTTTTAATATGAGGTTTTTGCTGCTACATGTGACCTAAATGGCTAAAATAAGATTAGATTTTAGAAAACAAAGAAGTCTTAAAAAAATGTGCAAGTGTAGAAACTGAAAGATACAGAATGTAGCTTTGCTTGTAGGAAAACAAGTGGTACATATTTTGATTCCTACTGAAAAAAAAATTAAATTGCTAAGCAAAAGTAAGAAAAATGGGAAAAGGGAGAAATTACAAAAATTGTAGGATTTTTTTGCCCTCTGCCCAACATAATTCTTATAATCACCAGTCTTTTTTTAGAAAATTGGAAGTTAGGAAAAAACATTCAATTTACCTTCTGCCCTAGGAAATATTCTGCAGCACAGATAAAGAAGTATTAAACTGAAGACTAAATACAGAACCTTCAAAACACATAAGCCTACATGTTTTTGAGTGCTTTTTACCGTGGCACACACTTGAATTTTGAAGTCATGGATCAAAACCCTATTTTTGAAAGCACTAGACCAATACAGAGCAAAAATATCTGTCTTGAAAGCATATGACAAGGCAAAGAAAAGTGCAAAGGAAGACTGGAAATCAGGAAAAAAACCTCCACTATTAATATACATTATGTTACATCAGCACCCTGATGTAACTTTACTGTCAAGTAAATATAGTGTGGATATCTACAGGAAAGCTGCCCCATGCAAAAAACCCATGGAATTGATAGCTTGAAAATGTAACAAGAAGGCTACAGAAGCTGGCATCATAACATGGTAATTATTTTTGTACTCATACAAGAAGTGTCTGCCTGAGATCCTTCAGTTCTCCCTGGCCTAGTTAGCACAGCACCACACAGCTACAGTCTGGGAGCAGCACACCTGCATTGCTCTGTTTGAGCTTATGAGCCCTCTTTCCTCCCTGTGTACACAAATGTCTTCTCTTTCCATCTAAACTGTTGCTACCTGAAAGCTGTGCCTATCCACTCACAGTTCTCATTGCTTCCAGCACTGTTTCCAGTTCACTTGAAAATTACTTGTACCAAATATCCACAAGATCCATTTGCTGCAATTGTAAACCTGTCTCCCAGTTTCCTTGTAACTTTTACTTACTCGAGTCTTTGTCAGAATATTCTTGACATGCTGACTCAGAATGACTTTCAGTCAGTGTCTGACTGAGAAGCAGGGATGAATGTGTCAGACACTGATAGCAGTCCTCTAACTGCAGCTGAGAAAGGAAATATATTTGTAACACGGGGCTATTGTTGAATGTGAGGAGGGGAAAATAGACAGAAGGCAGCTTCTCAGACAACCCTGAGACAAAATTGCACCATAGGTGTAAACAATTTTTTTTATTTTCACATCCTATACTAAAAAAATGGTTCAGGCTTTCACATCTGTTAAAACCAACATTTATATTCAAGATAGTGTTATAAAGAATGTTTTGTCATTTTGTCATTTATCCTAGAAATATTTTGTCTGCAGTAATTTTTTCATAGCAAAAATGGCCTATGGCCTTTTCATAGCATGATGGCCTATGTTTAACATACACATTTTTCATTTATTTATTTGTATATGATGAAAACCTATTTTACTGTAGATATTCTTCCTTTATGTCCCTAGATGTAGCGATGCGAGTTTCAGGTTTTTATATTTGTATCAGTATTTGTTATAAGTCTGTACTTGGTATGTTCCTTCCACCCCCCCTCATTCCTACCCCTGTGGCTCCTCCTGATGTGACCCCTCCCCCTTCCCTTCCCCACTGCCTCAGTGTTTCCCCGCCCAGCCCCGGAGCTGGGGAAAGGGGACACACCACGCCCCACTCTCTCTCTCTCCTCGCCCTCAACATGCTTCCCCCATGCTGAGAAGGGGTTGTGGCAAAACCCCTTCCACATGGCTGCCCTGAATAAACATCCTTATTAACCCAAGAGAGAGCACGATTCCTTCTTCCAAGCCTGACCCACGCAGCAGCTGCTGAGCTGACGGACCCACATGAGAGGTTTCTGTGGTCTGGAGGGATTCACTGCTAGCTGCTAGCAGCCCCCACCATGAGAGAAACTTCAACACCTAGATACATGAGGGGGCATTCTAAACTACTGACTGTCTTCTCACACACATTAGTCCAATTCTTCAACTCATTCTTTTCTCCCTGTATAACATTTTAATCCTATTCCCTATCAAGGAAGATCCTGAAATCTGTGCTATTATAACACATTACGAGCTTGCTTCTACCTTTTGTGTCATCCTCCATGAAAATATTAATCAACCATCAAAGTCTTTGAATAGTCTGCTAGTTAACTCCTCTTCAGTTCAAGATAAAAGTCCAGAGTGTACTCTCACCCTTTCTTTAGCCCAAAATTTTATCCATATTAACTTTACTTGCTTTAACTTGCATGTTTACTGATTTTCTGTCAGAAGACACCTTCACTGTGTTCAGTGAGGAATAGCTACAATAAATGTTCTGTTGAAAACTGGATTGACAAGATCTATCTGCTTTTTCTTTCCATCTAGAAATTGTTTCAAATAAATGCTGTTTATACAGATGTGTGCATAATCTCATTTTATTGCAATTTACTGATGGGTCTCCAGGCCTAAAACCAGATATAGCTGAAAGCATTATTCTTTTTAATTTTAAAACTGTATTTCACATGTCTCCCATTTCAGTGGTTTTATGGCAGAGCATAAACCAAGACAACTGGTAAATATCACAGAATTCAGGTATGAAAAACATGCAAGTACAATTTAATGCATCTGTGTGTGTGTATATATATACTCATTTTGTGATTCATATTTTGAAATTCATGGATCTTTTAGGATATCCAAAGAGGCAATGCTTATTTTTGAGAGTTGCTACAATATGTATAAATCCCCCCCTATGGCACTAACATACTGAAAATTATGATGGGGGCAGAGAAGATGGGATTTGCTCATCTAGCTTAAAACAAGCATCCAAAAATGTATTCATAGGACTCAGAAATGTAGGCTTCTGTAAAACAACATGCAGATCAGAATGCAAAAATCCAATACTAAATATGATCATGTCCAAATTCACAACTTCTTATGAATAGTTTTGGAGGTTTTGTTTTTTGGGAAATTTTTTTTTCATCCAGCACAAGAGTATATTAAAAGCTTTAACTGGATTTCAAGTTTGAAGCTATTTCCTAACACTTGTGAACATACTAATTTTTACCAGGGCATCTTGAAGATGCCACAGTCAAAGTCAAACACAGCAATGATATTCGGAAAAGACAGATTCAGAGAATCATCATGGTTGGAAGGAACCTCTGAGATTATCAAGTCCAACTGTTAACCCAACACTGACAATTTCACCACTAAACAACATCCCTAAGCAAAGCCTCTACATGTTTTTTGAACATTTTCAGGACCAGTGAAACGTACATTTCCCTGGGAAGATTACTCCACTGCTTGACAACTTTTTCAGTGAATAAGTGAATAATTTCCATAATATCCAGCCTAAACTTTCCCTGGAGCAACTTGAGGCCTTTTCCTCTTGTCCCATCACTTGTTACCTGGAAGAGGCCGACTTCCACCTGACTACAAACTTCTTCAGGTAAAGTATTTTTAACTTTAGATGTCCTAATGTTACTTCTGTTTAAATACTTCACTCAATAAGGGAGCAGACATCAGCCCAGATTTCAGATGATAAATTTAGATGTATTATGTAATAGTTGGAGAAAACACAATAGCAATAACCCACTTACTGTATTATTTCATGCTTCTATAGAGACTAAAGAACAGGATTTTTTATTTTCAAACTCTTTTATCTTCTGTCTTTTCTAAATTTAAACTCAGCTTTACAGCACAGCATAAATAAAAAACAGTACTATGTTCCTCATTCATCAAAGTATTGAACATGGATTTATGTCAGCAGTTTCATTCAAGTCTATGGGTTTATGACAATGTTTAAAAAAGAAATATAAATACACACGTGTGTTTCTGTATAAGTCAGCATCTTCTGCCAATTAATTCCTGAAAACTTTGCTAAGCATTGTTCCTATTACAAACACAGAAAAATTGTTTGGGTTTGTGTTTTTTCCTTCAAAGAAAGGGGGCACGGGAGGAAATATCAACTTTGCTCTAGTATGTGTGACTCCATGAATATGGTCATTTTCTTGATATTTCTGCACCACTTTCAGAATCAACTGAGCAGGGTAAAAAAGCACTTTATCCATAGGCACTAAACAAGGGCCTACAAACTCATTCTTCCAAAAGGAAACTTTTTTTCCACTTTTTAGTTCCTGGTTGCAGTTTGTGGAGGGAGTTGTCTGTTTATTTATATATTTCTTAGACATTTTAAATTAGACACAATATATAAAATGTCACAGATTGAAAACCTACATTTTCTGAAATTTGGTCTTTCTTTGCACATTTAAAGTAAAGCAAGACATGAACAGCATAAGACTAATTTAGTATGAGGGGTTGTTCAGTACTGTCCTTCACTGCCAGGGATAGAAGTCATCAATTCTAGCCCACCTAGCTAAAGAAATAAATTTTCTAATAGTTGGTCAGAAAATTAGATGAAAGGAGACAATGATCTCCATTTAAGCTCCTAAAGGCAAGGAAAAGCCAAAGCAAAGCGCATACTTACAAGCAGACTTAGTGAATAGACAGGGCAGAATAAGGATGGAAACTAAACCACTAGAATATTCTTTTAAGTGATCCTTGAAAAACTGGAACACAGTAGTAAGACTATGGAAACTTGCACCACCAATTCTTTTACCATATTTATAGAGAGTGATTTGACAGTGGCAATCTATCAGTAGATCAATGACATCCATGTCAGACTTTGAAGACAGGTAATACCGTAAGGTGAACCTGCCCTCTATCCTGAGTGGTTCACTAACATCAGTTTTATTAACAATCACAAACCAGATCTCAGACCACAGCTGATGAGATGCAGACAAAATAGAGGAGCTGTTAAAGAGCAGCCCAAGGATACGTTCAGATACAGCCTGAGAAATTACTCATGCCAATATGATGCTTTAGCTTTCCTCATGCCTGAAATAATCCTAGAGATAATTATAAGAGAAGAGATTTAAATAATCATTTCCCTCCCACACTTTCTATTCTGTTTTGACTGAGAACTTTACAGACACTTGGGTGCTCTTTGACTGGACAAAATCTAGCTGACCTTAATGTGAACCTTTAGCATTTTATTGGAATATAAACAGCAATAATCCAAATTACTTTTTCATAGCTGTGTATCATAATGCTGGCTAACTTATCAACTACACTTACCTCTGCTCTATCTAAACCTGAGATTACTTTCACCACAACTTCAGTATGATATCTGACATGTCTTTTTCACATAAATATAATCAAATTATAAAACCTTTACCACAAAACAGATATACAAATAGATTTGTTCTTAAACATAGGAATTTTTTATATAAAGTAGCAAATACTACTTTGCTTCTATGAAGTCAGCATGTCTCTAGAAGTAAAACCTTTTTTAATTTGCAAAGAAAATGAATGCATTATCTATGGAGTTTATACATTTTGGAACATATTCTAAAAAGCATCGAGAATGATCCAGATTTCCAGAGGATAATTTGATAATGAAAAGTCGACCTTGAAAATCTAGCTAATTGCTTCTCACCTACAAAATAAGTGATCATCATAGACACCAGAGGTGATTGATAAAAAGAGCATTTGACTGTGATGAATGAACAAATGCAATATATACTGGTCAAGATTATGAAAAGCCAAGTAATCAAAACAAGATTATTTTTTTCAAAATACTTAATGAAGAGAAAACAAAATCCCAGCAAGAAAAAACCCAGTCAGTGGTTTAGCTTGACTTAGCATAAAACTAAGCTCTAACATGGGCTTCTTCAAGTCTAAAGACCGTAAGAAATAACAACAAAAGGTAGAGCTTGTGGTTTTTCCCCATGGCAAACATTTCCTGTTCCTTTTTTATAAACCCTCAAGTAGCACAACAGAAAGAGTTTCTCTGTCTTACTCCCCTATGGTAGTTAAAATTATAATTTACTTTTACAGAATTAAATACCTGAAGTTCTTTATATGGCCCCTATCCTCGCCATATTTTTATGTTAGCAAAATCCAAAGGGTCTTATAAACATTTCTTTTATCCTGCACTCAACTACAGCTGGGCATTGGGTGGAGCTCACATAATGACTTTATTAAATTCATTATCAGATATTACTCTGTTTCTCACTTTCAGCCGCATTTCTAGTTGTACCCCCTCCAAACTACTGTTCAATCACAAGTTTAATGCCAACTCTCCTCCAAGAGGTTCCACTTTCTGATCCAAAATCTCTTTGATAGTGTCCAGCTGTATAGCGTCATCTGAGAAAATTACTTTGGTAAGCAGAAGAACTTGATCAAAGTCCAGAGAAGAGAGCCACAGAAGGTAAAAAAAGGTAACCATTAGGTCTCACATGGGAGAGTTGCTGAACATATTGATGCTTATCCTACGGGTTCATTAGTCCTGGCTAGATAATGTGTATATCCTGCTGGCATGGTTTCTTTGCAAAACAGAAAAAATAGAATACCATGCAACCGAAAAAAAATTAAATAAGAAAGCCCCAAGTATAATATTTATGCATGTTACTGGAAAGAACAGAAAAACCTAAAATAGTACTGAATACTGAAATGAATCCATAGACTTCAGCCAAACTCTCCATGGAGCACATCAGTATTGTTGAACTGCATTTTTGCCAGTGACTTAACCTTTAGAACACTATCTCAGAGGCTTTTGTTTAGACTCCCAGGTTGTGGCTGCCATATTATGTTTTAGGGATGTAAGTGTATCATGACAATCATTCTTTCTTAAGGAATTTAAGTGAGTTGGTATTGCAAAAAAAATCCCAGGTATGGCAGCATTATGCACTCTTCTTGTTGAACTAGCATTTTTTAACAAAATCTTGTAATGAAAATCTACGCTCCAGTGACATGAAATAGTCAAGAGTTTACAAGTTACTTCAGTTCTATTGCAGATACTATAGAAAAGGCCAAGAGTTTAGGCCTTTTTATCTGTGTGGGAAAGAGAAGTTTATTATAAAATAATTGTATTTGTTTTATAAGTATAGTATTATCCTTGCCACAGTGTGGCTCTAAGAGATAATGCAGTACTTATCTAAAAGATAATACAGTACTTATGTTACTGTTCTTGCATAAAAGGACTTTCTCTCCCCCAACAATTTTTTACATCATTAACTGAAATCTTGTGATCAACATGAGATAATAAGAGATCCCTTGATTTACAATTCCACCCTCCGATTTTTGGTCTTTTCTCAGCTTGGAATGCTTTTTTTGGCATTTAGATGACTCTAAATCATCTACCACAAGTTCCCAGTTATAGTAACATCTGTCAGGATTCCGTTGGGCAGTCAAAATTGTCATAGCAGCATATATTGCTTTAAGCACTAAAAGCATCAGACAAGTCTTTTACTGGACTAGTAGAAAGTGGTAAAACACCCCGCAAACGCAGACTGTAGGAGGTAGTGTTAGCAAATAATGGTACCTTCCCAAAGGTTCCATCCTTTAGTGCTTCCCATGTGAGAACTTGATCATGAGTGCATCATCACAGGTATGTCATGAGGCTGTAAGATAGCTTTTATGATAAGTGCCATATTCCAAATCATATTTAAAATATTTTAAAAACCTAATAGTAATGCATTAAGCTACAAAAAAGGGTGATATAAGACAGGAAGTAATTTTCCAAATGCAACTTAGAATATTGCCACTATTTCCCTTGTGCTATTTGATCTTATGCAATAATGAATTTTATAATACAATAAATCAAGGAGGCAAGCATTGACTGACATGGATAAAGTACATATCTTTTCAGTGAATATCTGTCTAGTTATGGACTGGATAAAAATAATTTTAAAAAATAATAATTCAGTAAATAGTTCAGTAAGATATCTTAAATTTGAAAAATTGATGAAATAAACTGTACTTTTAATTAAAAGCACAACATATTAACTTACAGGGTACTGCTCAGTAGTTTAGTGTTCTATGTTTGCACAAAACAAAGTGTTTTCTGTTGCTCAGAGAAAAGTTTCCCTGAGCAACAGAACAGCTTTCAAAGTGCCTTACTAATATCAGTTTCCTGCAACTTCAAGCACTCCTTGTCTCCAGAAACACTGATTTCTACAGACTGCTTGTTCCAGACAAGTTCAGCAAATTTTGTACAGCAAAAAAAAGCCCACCTGTCAAAAATGTAGTCTGCAAAAAGTGTACATTTAGTCTCGAATGTTGTATTTCATACATGAAAACTTCAAATGGGACTCTAGAGACAATTTTGAAAAAAAAGAAGAAACAAAACTGTCGTTGTAAAACTGTAAGAATAAACTTTTCAGTGAACTGTGGTGATCAGTTTAGACCTCTGGACTGCATACACAACTTAATCCCTCTGGTAGTACTTTGAGAAATGTGATTATTTCTTTCTGAAAAGGAATTAAATATAATTATTATTTATGAGAAAAGGTAAACCAACTGAATACTCACCTGCAAGATCAGCTGATATAAATTTTATCCTTGTTACAACTGCCTTACATGACTTTATCATAGTCAGAAGGTAACTCTCAATATCATACTGGATCCCAAGTGTATTTTATGAGAACTAAGCATTAGTCTCAAGGATTGAAAGGATCTTCAGTTTAGGTGAATTTAAAACTGTAGTCCAAAATGTGGATATAAGATCAATTTAGGCTACTCCAGAGCTAGATGAGACACAGGATTTATGGGTTACTTTTGGTCTTAACTGTCCAAATGTCATCTAATCTGTGAAATAGTTACTGCAGCCCTTCCCCAGAGTTTTCTGTTGAAACGTGCTTTGATGGAGCAGTGCTCTGCTCTTCATCCATAAAACATTTCATCTTCAAAACTACATCAGCATCTAGTCCTTGGGTTACAGTAAATCCCAAGCGTATCTACAAACATATCTACATACATATGACAGTATGCAAATTATATACTTTTCATTAAAGAATAGCCGTTTCTTTTTCAACAATATCAGTTTGTCTCTTTTTACATTCATGTATCAACTCAGAATTTAAAAAGTAAATGCTGAGGATTCCCCATGGTCACAGCTCTCCTTCCCTCTGTGGAAATCTGTTTCTAAAATAACTCACATTCAATTACACAGGTCACTTGTGATAGTGGCTTTTCTTGGTGTGCCTGAAGAAAAGTCTGCAGTATTTGAACCATGAAAAATTATGCACAGTGTTTCATTTTAAAGATGTGCCAGATTAACAGAAGGTAATTGGGGTAGACTGTGAATGGTACCAGCTGCTTATTTGCAAATGCTACAGACACCATTTATTTTTGTTTAGAATTTCTATTAAGTACTTTCCTAACAACTATTATAGCTTATTTTTTGCTATGTCATCCCCAACCCAATAGTCCTTATTTGTTGCTTTTTCATGCACCAGTTAAACTCATCCCTTCTACTATTACATTTACAACTGCAACTCTTCTCCTACCATTTCATGTAAGCAAAGGAGAAACATGAAACATTTAGATAAAATTTAAGATGACTTCTCTCTCTGTAATATTCCCCCAGATCTGAAACCTGCACAATTCCAGTATTATTAAGTCTATCTAGGTTGAATATTAACAAAACTACATGCCAATATAAATCAGTAAGGAGCTTACACCGAGTAGTGTTTTGGAGGGAGAACTCCTCCTCCTAACCAACACACATCATTGATTACATTTGCACAACTACTTTAAAGTTACTATTTTAGTACTATTTTGGGGGTTAGAAACTAGCACATAACCAGAATGATAATGTAAGGCATTATACTTTCCTTATAGCTATGTGCACAAAAGATGAAAACTGGGTCATTTTGAAAACTTTCTCAGGAAATGATATAGATAGTTTTGCACACAGTGAATTTTCTTGATTCCAATTAGAGGTATTAATAATAAAAGATTCTATTTGACTACATCTTGAAGATGCTACAACCTTGACTACATCCAACAATGCACACCACATCAACAAAAGCTGCTCAATAACAGCATCTTTTAAGTAAAAAAAAAAGAAGGATCACTATCAGGTAACTTTCTTACTTCTTGTTTGTATTGAAAGTATTTGAAACCTATCAACTGAGGAAGTTCTCAAAACTCTAAATTATGAATCTTCTTTGATTATCTCAAAGATTTTTATTTAATATAAAGGCAAGCCAGAGGAAATAAGATGCCCTGTGCTATTATATCAAATACGCAATTTGCAATGGCATTCCTTTATTAAAAATGCCAATTATAATTGCACATAAAATTTAATTGAGGTCATTACCCTCTTGACAAGTTATTTCTAAATTCTTTCATCTAATAAGATTTGTTATTTTAACATTTTCCACATCAATGCTTCTTTCACATCTATATACTTCTTATCTATTTGTAAGGGTAATAGAAATTACCCATCATTTGATTGTATCATTGTGCTATTAATAAGAAAGCTATCTATTTAACTGCTTATCAGGGAGATGATATTATCCTTTATGTGTAAAATTGTAAATATGATCCTCTTAAAACCATAATTCATTACACCATAATTATATTTGTTAAAGTATTAGCAAGGAAAAATAACACCAAATTATTTATGAATTCTTAGGATTGTTTTATTCTGCAGACTTGATTAAAATGCTCAGGAAATGTATAATCTCAAAAAAACCTCCAAAATTCTCACACTGGACTTACTGCATTATTGCCATGTATTTCACCAAGTTAAATATGTGTTGCCAATTCCTTATGCAGGCAAACAAAGGAGGTCATATTATCCACTAAAAGATCTCAACTACTTGTTCCTATTTTATTTAGAAATAGCATATTGGTCAGGACAACTAAGATTATTACCTTGGCTGTTTCCTAAGCCTCATGGGATGCTTCGCTTCATGTAAATGAATGTAGTGGAGGGTACCCTGTCTGAAGGGCATAAGGGTTTCCTTTTTCACAATAAACTTGCCTTAGGTATATTTGCCACTGACATGCAAGTAGTCAGATATTCAAGACAAAATTAATTTTGTTTTCAGTCCTTCAGATGTTTAATACATTTGGGAAGGTCATTTATGCTGAAGTTTAGTATAAACCCAGCTCTAGACTGAAAAAAAAAAATTCTACCTTCAATCAACCTAATCTAAATATATTAATTTGTATTACATTATTATGCATTTAAACCCCAGGGAAATTAAAAAGAGGGAGTTGTTTTTTTTTTTCAATTGTATTTTACTAACCATAGGCACATAAAAATAGGCAACAACAAAAAATTTGGCCTCAGTAAATAACATTCTGTCTTGTACAATTCTTGCACTGTGAGCAAGCCACATCTTAGTGCACAATCACCTAGTGAAAACCAGTGCTTTAGTGTAAAAAGAGTATGAGATCACAGTTAGAGCAGTGTTTCATGTTTCATGTTGGGCACTTCCACTTTCAACACAGAACAAAGTGCTGCCACTGCTACAGTCTCCATGACAAAAGAGGCAGTGAGTCTCCCCCATTGCTTCACAGAAAACTAGGACAGTACACTTGTTTCTTCAACATAGGACAACCTAATTTTATCTTCATGATGGGGATAACTAAGTGAACAAAGTAATGGGGTCTTAAGTGGACCAAGTGGAGCATATAATTGAAATTAACATCCCTATTGAAATTTGCTCTTACCTATAATTAAGATCTTAGTATGCAAAGAGCAACTTATGACCTGATATTCCCTCTATGTTCCTTTTCCCGATTTCTATTAAAAAAGAGAACTATTTCATCCTGTAGAACAGACCAAACAAATAAACCATTCTGTCCTGTCAGGATCCCCAAAGAAGGATGGATGTACAGAAGTGCAGTTTGCTAAAGCTTGCAACTCACCTGGCTTGGACTGGATTAGCCTATTCCCGAGTTAGCTATCACCCCAAAAAAACAATGACAATGTAAGGTATCAAAAAAATCAGAAACATTTTTTATGAAGTAAAAATAAACACGCTGATCTGTGATAAACAAAATAATTACACCATGACCTATTTTATTTGCATAAATTTCCCTCTGGAAAAATCTAGTCTAAACTCACTGGGTTCAAGGTTCTTCCTCCTCTGATCCAGTGATAGCACTCTGCCTCTTTTGAGGATAGGAGTTCTAATTAAAATAAAATAAAAGGAAAGTTGATGAGTTGTTTATTGAAAACATACTTTAGTGCCTTCAGGTTTTAGAACGTTAGTCAAAATGGGTAGTAAGATGCAAAACTTATTTTGAAGGCACCATACCTGCCAGGTGTGAAAACCAAATGCACTAAGGATGTTCCCTCGCCTCATGTGACTTGGTTTTTGAGTATCTTTCTGAATTTCCACTTTTTTCCTCTACTATTTAAACATATCTAGCTTTGATAACAATAATTAGTCTATTTTTAAAATGGGATCTAGTCCCCTGAATAATCTATTGACTTTCAGATGCATCACTGTGAAGAAAAAAATACATCATCATTTGTCAACTGTCAGAACTTGATCAAGCATATCCTAACTAATAATGACAGAAACTTGCATGATCTCTTAGGTATGGAACATAAAACTTATGTTCATTTCAACTACTCTGTGAAGCCTCATAAAATTTTGAGAGTTACACTAAGCTAATAATATATTGCTGCATCAATTGAGCCAAAAAACATCCATAAAAGTGTTCCATTTACATGCTCTAAAGCCTCCTGAAGGGAGAGGAGGAAGAGAGGAGAAGGAGAACTGGGTTTTTCAGTGTAGCCTAAGTAATGAGATCAGAAGAGCTTTGTGCAAACAATGGTATTTGCCTTCTGAGGAGACAATTTACTTACTGGGAATGTATGAAATTAGAATGTTTGAGTGTCACAATAAGTGACTTAAAAAAACCAGATACTTGAATATAAGGAATTTTCCTTACTCCATTATGTGATTTTATACACATACCTCAATATTGTATACAGTTTTTCTATCACAGGGTTATGTGGAACAACTGAGAGAGGAAGGTGACATTATATCTCTGCTAGATTGCCAAATAGAGTGCTTACCACCCATATACAGAAGGTAGTATTGTAACAGAGAATATAACAAAGCAATGAAATAAAAGATCTATCAAAATAAGTATTTTTTTAATCTAGTTGAAGGGACTATTCATTTTTACTAAAAAGTATTTTCATGCTATCAGATCTGTATTGTCCTTTACATAAACTAATTAACAGAAAATACATTCAAAACACACAAAATGTTACAAACTCAAATAAAAACATTAGTTTATAAAATCCTAAATATTCACTTAAATTGGGAGGCTCATTCCACAATTCTCTCAGAGAAGCGAGTAAAAAGATCGAAGCTAAATAACTTGCGTATCCAGCCCTGGTGTTCAGATCACTGAATTCTGCTGCATTCACAAACTCTAAATGAACACTGCTGAGATAGTTTTTTGGCACAATCATGGAACTCTGTCCTAAAACTCAGTGTGCAGAAGATAAGGGACTTTTTTATGCTGAATTTTCTGTGCTGTACACTACCAAACAGCATTCCTAAGACAATTTTTGTAGAAAACTCTTCATGATTGTATCCTGTGGTCTTGTCTTCATATTTTCTAAAACCCGCGTTAAGTTGCAAACACAATGATCCAACTTGTACTCTTCAGCTGCCTTTATCTTTACTCCTTCTCCAGTGAATCTGGGACATAATTTCTGATTGTGATTTAGTGAGTTCTGACATCCTCAGCACAGCTGAGGCACAGTGAATTATCACTGGTGTCATGGTTTTACGCCCAGCTGGAGATGAAACACCATGCAACCACTTGCTCAATTGCCCACTATTCCTTCCCCCCATCCTGGTGGAACGGGGAGGAGAACTGAAGTAAAACTTGCATTTTGAGGTAAGAACAGTTTAATGATTGAAAATGCAGTAATAATGGATAATAATAATGGATAATAATGAAGAAGGAGAAGGAGAAGGAGAAGGAGAAGGAGAAGGAGAAGGAGAAGAAGAACAAGAACAAGAAGAAGAAGAACAACAAGAACAAGAAGAAGAACAAGAAGAAGAACAAGAAGAAGAACAAGAAGAAGAAGGAGGAAAAGCCCAAGTGATGCACAGAAAAATTTCTCACTGTCACTTGACCAATACCAGACCCTGCTTCCAGAACCCAGATCAACCACCCTTCCAGGTGACACCCCTCAGTTTATATAGGGGGCATGACATTCTGTGGTGTAAAATATCCCTTTGGTCAGTTTGGGTCACCCGTCCCAGCTATGCTTCCTCCCAGTTTCTTTTGTGTACCTCCTCCCTGGCGAAAAATGAGACAAGGAAAAAAATGTCCTTGACTTAAGATAAACACTACTTAGCAAAAAACCAAAAGATCAGTGTGTTATCAACACCATTCTCATTCTGAATCTGAAACACAGCACTGTAATAGCTACTGAGAAGAAATTAACTCAATCCCAGCTGAAACCAGGACAGCTGGCCAGCTGTGGACACTTGCCTATGTCCCTCAACATTAACCTGGGGCTTGTCTCTCAGAACTTTGCATTCTGTATTATACAGCTCCCAGGACTGATAATATCATTGGAATAGGTTCTTATGTGGCAAAATGCAGCAGGCTGATTTTGACCACAGCATTACAGCAATTTAGCATTAAACCAGCCTGATGGTCCCACAGCTGAGACACAGGGATGGCCAGTGACGATTTAAGTTCTGTAGCTTGTTGGCTCAGATTTAAGCCAGGATGTTACTGTGGGCAGGTCACATAAGCCTCAAAAATAACCGGGTGATTTTAGATTGATCCTGTGAAAAGCCAATTAAGTGTTGGCCATTGTCAGAGCCCAGTCTCAGCTTGAAACCCTCTCATAAATACTGGCCAGCATGTCCAGGATCAAGTCCTTGTATGTCTCCATCATGGTAGCCGTCAGCTGCTGGTGGCACCCTGATAGTGGCTGCTCCCTGCTGTCAAAGATGTGTTAGCAAAAGGGCACACAAAGGCAAGGCAGTGCTGTGTGTTCT